>JACCID010000075.1:0-600000 GCA_018906775.1 Sycophila sp. Sp_5
AAGATCTGGTCACTAAAAGAATTAGTGAAATTTCCACTAATTCAACTTTAGAGAGTGTATGGGAACGAAGCCCCACAGACTGAACTCTTCGTTAAAAATTACCTTATATTTTACACTGATATAGAAAACATCCTTGGGCCCAAAGTTTCCGTGTCTTTTAAAAATAATGTTTCCTTGGTATTTGAAATGAAGAAATATGATACATTATGGTTAAAGAAATATTTCTTAATAGTTGTGGTGCGTTCTTTACATCTATGCCTTTGGATTATATTCAATGCGCACGACTTTATATTTAAAGACACTGATTTTAGGTCAAACGATCTTTTCTATCAGTGTACAGTAAATTTTTTCATAAATGTAGTACATTTTACTAACCATTACCGGAAATGACCCGACATGGAGAGAAATGTTATAGTAAAAATTTTTACTATAAAAAATACTAAAAATTCCTATGTACATAGCAATTTCTACTATATAAATAGCAATTTTCGCTACGTACATAGGAATTTTTAGTAAAAATCGTCATAGGTCGAGTACGTCCCATTGTTTCTATGGAATATAGTAATTTTTACTATAACATTTCTCTCCGTGTACACATGCAGCAAATTTTAATGTAAAGTTTGGTACTTTTTATCTAACAGTCCAGTCTCGGGTCGCATTTCCATCCCAGATAGGAATTTTTTCAACATTTCTTTCTCAGTGTAAAATCCAGCGGTATAATGTTGACTTGTATAAGTATACGTGAGGATCGCACAAATTTTCGCTTTCTTCTTTGGTGGATTCCTTTTTTTTAATCGCTACAAAAGGTATTTACCGAATTACTGCGCGTCTTTTAATTCCTTTTTCATTTTAAGAATATGTAAGAAGTTAATGTTTTATTTTAGTGCTAATTAATTTTTACAATTTTCATTTTACGTTGTTAGCAAATACAAACATTTTATTTTAATTGAATTGAAAACAAATAATAATAATAAACGAACTTCTGTTACAATTTGAATCCATGAGAAACTGCAGCTCATTATTTTTATCGTAATACCGAATGACAAAAAAGTTGATAAACGCACAAAAGAAAAAAACACAAAGGCTCTCTTTAAAATTCCATCAGTTAGGCTTCAGTTGTTCATTAATTTTGTTTATTTCTAAGCCGACCGCATGCCACCCCCCGTTGATAAACGCACACACGCAAAAACAACCCACACGGCTCTCTTTTCAACCTTTCCCCGTTTAGGCTTCAGGTTGGCATCCTTCCATTTTTTTTCTCTTTCTTTAACTATTCTCTTCTCTTTTACACTGAGTTTCTCTTATCCTTCGTGGTTTTCCCGCCTGGTGCCCTTCTTACCTCCCTCCACGATTTCCCACCTGGTTCCTATTTCCGTACCCCCCTTTGCTTTAATATCAGCTCTTTACCCTCACCCTCCTCCCGTTGGCCTACATTCCCCAACACTTTCGACCCCCCTCCGCACCGCCATTCACGCGTCGTATTTTTATCTTTCAAACTATGGGTGTATCAACCGTTGACAAAAATAAAAAAAAGAAAGCTAAATTCTCCAGCTTTCAAGAATATTATACTCAACACACTCAGCAAGAAATAAGTATTTCTCATTCACAAGAAAAAAAAGTGTCATTGCACCTCTTCACTGTGCGCGTACAACCCTTTTTGCTCTCTCCTTTCACATTCAAGTTCATTCACCGTAAATTCCCCATTTCTCTCAAAAAAAGAAAGGAAGAACTCACCCAATTAGTTTAATTTTTGCAATTGAAAAGCGAATGTATTGTGCATTGTGTTATGATAATTCAAACGCTTTTCCTACTCTTAATCACAACTTTTATTATATATCCACTGTATTCGACATTAGTAAAAATATGAACTTTTACCTTTCAATTAGAAACTATTGTCCTGCAAATTATTTTCAATCGTTCAAGAATACTCCAGGCACAACGCACTTGTAAGTAATTATACACTTGACAAATATTCACCGATATTAAAAAAAAAAAATTTCAGTACCATGCCCGGGATAAATAAAAGTATATGTTCACCAAGCAAAACTTCAACATCTATTCTGTTACAAATAGAGGCAGAAAATCGTATACGCAGCTCGCCTCGCTGAAAAACAGTGCGTCGACACGGAAGGGGTCAAAGGACACTGACGAGCGAGTAAGAGAGAGAGACAGAGATTGAGGAGGGCCAACCGATGAAATTTGCATTTCCACGAGCGACAAATATGCTAAGTCGGGGCCCGCGACAAAAGCCCCGAGGCCTCGGGTTCTCGCACTTTTCCCGCGCGCCGACGATTGATCGATGGATCGACCGCCGACCTCGTGGCCCGCATTGTGCGGGGTGACGCGCGCGCGCCCCTTCCTTCCTTTCGTTTCCGCGCGCGCATTACGCGTTACGTGCATTGGATACTTATGGGCGCGTAAACAAGTGGGAACGAAGAGATAAAAAAAAAAATTCAGTTTTAGGTATGTGCGAGTGCGATGACACTTGCGGCACGTTAACCCTTTCGCGCTTCGGCGATTGCGGCCTTTTTGTTGGCCGGATTGACGCGCGAACTCTATGGGGTTGTGGGGATGATTGAGATGTTGGCTGACGAATTTAATTGGGCATACGCGATGTTAAATCGACGTGTTGTATAAATTTTTTATGAGATCCTTTTTTTTTATTTAAAGTCTCAATGCGGGACATATTACCCGTACAGTGAGAGAAAAATTTGTTAATTTTACGCAAACATTTATTTCAATAGTACTTATTAAATATTTTATTGAGTCAAAAAATTATTTTTTTAAAACTACTTTATTTATTTAGAAAAAAATAAATTCATTCAGTTTTAATGAAATCATTACTTGATTCAAAGGAATATTTAATAAGTACTACTGAAGTAAATCATTTCCTTAAAATTAACAAATATTTTTTCAGCGTATACGCAAAAAATTTTACACCGTGTCTTATTGGGCAAAAATTACTTTATAAATCATACAGAATATCAATTTTATCTCCAGGTTAAGTTTAAATCACTAGGGTATATAGAATTTATATAGATTTTTTTTATCATTTCTGCAATTTTTTTCCATCACTTTCGACCTTTTTTGTCGTATTTCTTCTAATTCATTTTTTCTACAGCTTCTCCCCTTCAATGCTCTACGTCTCCTAGACGTCACCCCCCTGATGCCCGCCACGTCCTTATTTGGCCTCTCTCCTCTCCTGGGGTTTTGCCTATCGTTTGCTCAACCCGTCGCCCGTACCCCGGCTTTCCGCCCCCTCGCTCTAACCCGGGCCACCTGCCTAGCCCTTTTCTCCCGCCCTTTCCCTTTTCCCCCGCCCCGTGCCGTGTCACCGCTGAGTCTACGCGAAACGTCGATTTGGCGTTTTCTGACCCGCCATTCTCCTCTCTCACCGCCCCGTCGTCCTTCCGTATCCTGCCACTTCGGCTTTCATAGTGCCCCCTCCTCTCTTTGTTGACCATCTCACCTTCATACTTCGCGCTTTTGGCCCCGACCTCCCCCTCACTCCCCCAGGTCACCGCACACCCCCGCTCCCTTCCTACTCTTGTCCCGTTGCCCCCTCACTCCCCATTACGATTGAGTCCCGCATCCATTCGCCGTTCATCTCTGTTGCTATTATCGTGTCCCTTCGTTGCCTCCATCCCGTTTACAATCTTTTGTCCGTACGGACTTTTAGGCGGTCCGTCCCTGTGCTCTTCCATCCCCCAACCTTACTCTTTCCTTACCGCCCTTTCCCCCATTCGATCCACCTCGAACGACCCTCCCCCGGCGCCCCGACACCATCTCCCTACTCACGTGCTTCCCCTCCGCCTCCCCGACCGTAGCCCGCCCGCCTCACGCCAGCCCAGCGCCAGGCCCCCCGCGATCCACCGCACGTTCGTTCCCCCGTTCCGTCGCGATTGTTCCCCGGCGTTGGGTCCCCTGAAGGTCCCCCCCGCGGCGGCGTCGCGACGCCGCGCCCCCGCATCTGGGCCGCAGGGGCGAGCCGCCCGGCACGCCGCGCCGCGCCCGGCCGGAGGCCGCCGCAGCTGGGCGCCGGCGACGCGCCCTTCTGCACACCGAGCCTGGTCTCCCGAGCCTGTGGCGCGCCTCGACGCTCTCGGCCCGCGCGGGGGTGCCGGGAGAGCGAGGCGTCTGCATCCGCCGTTTTCCCCACCGCGCCCATAGTGATGTGGCGCCTCCTAGGCGTCTTTTTCTTGTTCGGCTCGGCAGACGGGCACCCATTCCATATGTGGCCTCCGCGTGGGCGCTTTTCGCTTTATACTCATGTCCTCAAGGAATCCTGTTCTCTTCCCTTTTTTTCCCAGGCGCCCGCCCCCCGCTCGGCACTTTTCCGTCGCCCGATATTTCCCGGCGGTTACCCTTTTCTCTGCCGGCGCGCGTTTGACCGTTCGTATTTGGCAGCGTTCCGGTCGCGCTTAGTCGCCTCCTTTTCTTGCATTTGCCTCTCCGTGCTTATCTGTCATCAGCGCTGCCCCGGTCAATCGGACTGACCGCTTCCCAATCCCCCTCACCACGGTAGGCTTCCTTGCTTGCGTACCCCGTTTCGCCGCGATGTTTGTGACCCCTCTCTGAAGTCCCTCACTACCTTTCCTCGCATTTCCCTCTGTTTCCTTCCTAACGGTCCAAACGTCCCCTCCTCCCCGCCAAAGTGATCCTCTTCCCATTTGCCCCCCCCCTCTATCATTAACGGGGGGCTCCCCCCGCGCTATTCGTCTCACCGCCCCATTTTTTTCCTGCCATAACCGGTTTTTTGACGCCCGTTACTTGCGCACGTTGCTACGTAATTTATTAAACGTTATCTTAATTTAATTTTTTTTAGCTTAAATTTTTGGATTTAGGGTGAAAACGAATCGGTTATAGTTTATAGGCGTGCTCGATCTTTTGAAAAGGCACATTTATTTGTATATGCAATTAAATCACAATGTAGAAGCATTATGTGTTAATGATTATTGAATTATTCTTTTATAAATAATTAATAACAAAATTTTAAACATCGATTTGCAGATAATAATTATACAGATACAATTGAAATTCTGCACTAACAATGTTGAGATTCAAAGTAGCATTTTAGTTACTTTTTTTTATACTTTTCATAATAGCTTTGTAAACATTCCCAATACATGGAAAAAGTAGTATAAAAATATTGAAGCATCTTCAAATAAATCCTTAATCTAATGCAAAAGGAAAAATTACTCACTCCAGTGATAACAAGAAAATGTAAAAAAAAATAATAAAGCGTGCAAAATAAGTAGTAAACCTACATGTGAACACTGAGGCTATATATACACGTGTAACGAAATGTAAATGACAGAAAATACCTACATTTTTTTAACAACTTAATCGTAGGCCCAAAAACAAATATAAACGCTTTACTCCATAAAAAAATCGTAAAATACTCCTTCAACTCAACGCTATCAATTTATTGTCGAAAAGTGAACATACGATAATTCATTTTACTATAATTATGTAAAACCTTTTAATCTACTAATCATGAAATTTCCTTCCCACTGATTTTCATTGAAATTTTACTAATACAATCATTAGAATTCTTAAAAATACTTCTTCAACTCGGCGCTGATAATTTATTTTCGAAAACTGAAAATACGATAATACATTTCACTAATTATGTAAAACTTTTTAATCCACTGATCATTTCCTTCCCTCTGATTTTCATTGAAATTTCACTAATAAAATCATTAGATTAATCGAGCGAATTTCATAACTTCCAGTAGTTTATCGCTAATTCAATTTCAGAGGGAAGTCAAAATTCGATCTCTCTAAATCTGAAAATGTGAAATTTGCTTGGAAAATGTGAATAGTGAGAAATTTTATGTGAAAAATCGTTCGCACATTTAACAAGTGAACCGCTTTTCACGTAACAAGTGTCACTGTTCACATTTTCCATGTAAATTTCACATTTTCAGATTTACACGGATGACTCCCGAACGTCCAAACTGTAACATAATCGCTTCTCGAAAAGAAGAATCCCGGAACAACAAAATCCTCAGTACTCCATGGTGATGGTCTTGGTCTTGAGGTACTCGTTGAGCGCCTCCTGGCCGAGATCCTTGCCGAATCCGGACCTCTTGAAACCGCCGAAGGGCGCGGCCACGTCCGTCTTGTTATAAGTGTTTACGAAAACGGTGCCGGCGTCGATCTTCTCGGCGAACCTGAGCGCCCGGCCGATGTCCTTGGTGAGGACGCCGGAGGCCAGGCCGTACTCCGTGGCGTTGGCCCGGGCGATGACCCCGTCGAGGTCCTTGGAGCTGAAGGTCGAGACGCACATGATGGGCCCGAAGGACTCCTCCGTGGCGAGGTAAGTGCCGTCCTTGACGTCGGCGAAGATCGTCGGCTGGAAGTAGTACCCTGGTCTCGGGAGCCGCCTGCCGCCGTAAACCAGCCTGGCGCCTTCCTTGACGCCGGTGGCCACGTACTCCAGGAGTTTGTCCAGGTGGGCCTTGTGGTTCTGGGGGCCGTGGGCGGTGCCCCGGTTCAGCGGGTCGCCGATCGACATCTTTATTGTCTCGCTGACCACGCGATCCAGGAACTCGCCGTGGATTCGTTCCTCCACGAAGATGCGACCTGCAGAGGGTTGCATTCATTGATTTTAAATTATTTACATATGAGAAATTATCAGAAAATTATTAGAAAATTATTGGAAAATTATTACTTATAAGTTATTAGAAAATTGTTATTTATAAAATTATTAGAAAATTATTAGAAATTTATTGTTTGTAATAGTATTTTTCGATACGAGTATGTAAAAGTTAATTCTTGCAAGTGGAGGAGCTTGTCATCCGAACGAAGTGTGGAATGGAACTCTTTGCCCGTTGAAATAAGAAATCTCCCTTCACTTAACAGGTGTGGCTTACTATTTAAATATTTAATTATTTAAATAGGACCGTGGTATCAGTTTTTTGTTCTATTTTGTTTACAATTTTTTTATTATCTATCTTGTTCATTGTTATTTGTGCTATTTTGTTCTTTAAAATGACTAATATTATCTTATATTTGAGCATTATATATTTATTTTACATTTATTTTATATTGTGAATCTTTATCTTTTTTGTAAATAAACGACTATTTTAATTAATATTTTTTCATACAATGTCCGAGAAATAGGATTAAAGTGGTGCGTAAAAAGCATTAAAAGCGGTTTTATGCACATTGTATGAAAAAAGTATTTATTTTATAAACTATTAAAATTAATTTATATAAAATTTAAATATTGATTATACAAGAAATTTATTTTTGGATATATTTACTTTTTTTTTTAAATTACAAGAGAGAATTGCTTTTAGGATATTTTTTTTTATAGAAACTCTATATTAAATCCAGGATTGTGGAAATTATAAATGATTGATATTAAAAAAAATATTTTTACCGGCAGCAATGCAATTTTCTCCTTTGTTGAAGAAAACACTGCTCATGGCTAATTTCACAGCCTGTTGCATATCGGCGTCCTCAAATATGACCAGTGGACTTTTTCCTCCTAATTCCAGTGATACTTTTTTCAGATTGCTTTCTGCGCAGTCCTTCATGATCGTCTGGCCGATTTCCGTGGAGCCGGTAAAACCGAGCTTTCTCACTAGGGGGTGCCTCACTATTCGTCGTCCGGGAAAAGACCGAGCTTACAGTTTCTCAACTAGGGAGTGCCGGGCACTAGGTTCAGGGCATTTCCAGTGTATCCAGAGCCTTCGTCCGGTAACGTAATGTATAACAGGTCGATCAGCCATTATGCGGGGTCTGACGATAGTATCTAAACCTCCTATAGTACAAAATGTATATATCAACAAAGTCCGCAACAAAGAGGAGTAATCGAGTTTTAGTATCCAAATAGTATTACTTAGCGAGGACGATTCTACAGAGCGGAGCAACAAGCGTTAACAATGGAAGCTCGGAAAATATGAGCGGAGTGGTCTGCTATGGGAAGTAGAGTATTACAAAAGGAATGAAAAGTCGATCATGAACTGGGTTGAAGAGGACGACGCAGACTTATACCGCAAATCATACCAAGAGACAGATGAAATATAATCTAACACGGTGGACTTCAAAAAAGGGAAGGTTAGTGCTTACCTGTGAAGAGGTCAATTTTCAGGGTTAGGAGGCTGGAACCGGCGAGAGATAGTGAGAAATCCCTAAGAATTGTTTGGTCTTCAGACGGAAGTGGCCAAGTTCTCATAAAAAATTTACATTGACGAAAGCTCGATCCTACTATCGTGTAAAGTTTACAAATAGTCTAGGATGAGAATAAAACTACTGATGAGAAGTTAACTAGATTGACTCAGGGAATATTATACCTCATTATTGATACTACGACAATAATGTGACGAGACTATGGGTAACACAGTCAGAGAAACACCACACAGCGCCCAACGCTGAGAGCGGAGACAAAGCACGGATACAGGCTCACCACCCTGACGCTATATGATTTGTATTCTAACGATTTATAACTACTACAATCACTGAAAATTAGTGGAAAGAGCTTCACGAGCTTCTTCTATTAATTTTAGTAAAGTTTCATTAATGCAATTTTAGAAGGTAATTTTTACGAGAAAATTCCTTCAGTATATAAAATCGCTGAAACAGAGCTTCATGCAAAAAATTTAATTAAACTATCATTATCGCAAAAAATATCCTACCCATTATAAGCCCTAGAACCAGCAAGTCTCATAATTCGCCACTGTTCTCTCTCAAAAGTTCTCAGTGAAAATTTGACTATTTGAATAAGTGAACGGTTTTTCACTTCTGAAATGGAGAAAATTTCCCTTTTCAAATAGTGAAAAAGGAAGTTCACTTCACATTCAGTGAATAATCACCATTTAAAAAGTCAAATTTTCACTGCTTCAGAAGTAAAAAATCGATCACATATTCAAGTAGTGATAAATTTTCACTGATTCCATGACAAGTAGAAACTCCAAGGATCACAGTTATGTCCCACGTAGTTGGGAGGTCAACATGTGGGTTTTGATCTATCTGGAGCAATAGCGTTCTAAGATATACGAGTCTGGTCTTATTTATAGGAAACCCGAAATCGTAATATTTTAGCGGCTTTCCGTCGTCGATGGAGCTTTCCTCGGCGGTACATGCCGGGCCGTTGCCGCAAATGCTCCGCGAACTTGATGGACAGCGCGACTGAGGGCGAGTCTGGACGGAGAGGTTTTCTTGACGCGGGAATCGTTTCCGAATACCGCGGGCGCGGTAGGCAGGTCGGGTCTGATCCTTTCCATGAGAAGCCGGATTACAGTGAGACGGGGGTAGTTCTGGGGGATCATGCCCCAGTAGGGTGACTGAGGGCTAGCGAAGATGACAGGAACTGAGCCGTACTAGGATCGCTCTATGTCGCGGGAATCGTCAGGTCGACAGAGCGGTTCGAAGGAATAAAACAAGTAGAGTAGTACTGCTATTAGGGGCGTGTGGAAATAAACGTCAGATCGTAACACCGCGGGGTGGCGGACCCTGGAATCTTGTTCGGGCAGAGTGTATCCTAAAGCACCGAGCCTGCCGAAGTAACCAGCGCTACGACATCTTCGAACTTGGACATTCCGAATTGGTGGGTTATGCTTCATTTACAACGCACCTTCAGAGAGTCGTGTCTTTGCGCGGATACTATATTTGCTAAAGATCCTGAGGCAGGAACCTAAGAATGTAAGCTATGGTAAGCACCGTCGTGACATAGTAATCAGGCAGTCAAGGCAATTGAGATTGGTCGCTTCTGCCATATGGGAATCGCATGAGCGTCATCCATTGTTAGGTAGATGGGAACGCGGTGTACTATTGCTCAAGCGACATAAGGTCCTAGCATACGGGCACGGAGTTTTCTAGTAGAATTATTGGGGGAGGGCGGGGATATTAAATTTTACTAAGGCGCGTATCATAGGTTGTGATGAGGCGGCATTAATTGGCAGACTTATGTGAAGGTGATTATATCGTTATCTTCAGAAGCAGTTGTAAATGTGAATTAGTGCATATTCATTTATTCGAAGTGATTTTCAATTATTCATATTTAGAGGGATTGATTTCATTTGAATAATGAAAAGTTAATTGATACTTTTTTTGCGATTTATATTATTCCATTTATTCTTTTTTTTTAACACGAAGTAAGCTTGTGTACTGAAAAAAATATATTAGGGTATAAAGTGCAGCAACCATAAAGTAAAACCGTCAATTAAAATTTGGCTGTTCCATATTCGTGCACTTTTTAATTTAATTTTTTCCTTATCTATGGCGACTTCCTCCGGTTTACCTTATAGCAAAAATTTTAGCATAAAAATTGTAATTTTCCCAAAATTTTATAGTAGTTTTCTTGGCTTAAGGCAAGTTTGTCCGCATCTTACAAAATTATTGTAAACCGTGCATACCCTTCCTTCAGTGTCTGAAAGCTTGCGAAAGCTCTTTGCAGTCTATTAATTTTTACTACAGATTCTTTACTACAGAGAACTATTCTATTATTCTAATCTTTCTAACTAATATTCTAATCTTTCTAAAAATGCGCGTATATAACGACATTGAAGATTGAAAGAAACTGGCGAATTTCAAGATCGAAATGTCCGTGGTAAACTTACTTGAACAATAAAGCGCCGCGCTCCCTCGCACTGATTTTGCTCCACTCGCCCTCCTCGAAGGCCTTCTTAGCGGCGCGAACGGCCAGGTCGACGTCCTCGGCGCTGCCGCTCTCCACCTGACAAATGACCGTCTCGTCGTGAGGGTTGATGGTGGGGATGGGTTGGCTGCGCCCATTGACGAACTGGCCGTCGATGAAGAGCTGCCGCGGGAAGCGCAGGTCCATGTTGTTGACGTGCATCTCGACCGCGTCGTACACGAGCGATTGAGCGGCGCCGCTGCCGCGTTTCGCCTGGATCGCCAGACTGGTAAACTCCAGGAACACCGGGGCCATGTAGACGTCCGTGTTCTGCAGGTGGATGTCCAAACTGTCCTTCAGCTCCTCCACCAGGCGGACCACGTCCATACTACCGGCGCCTGGTATCGACGAGGGTGAAATTAGTGGACGTAAATTTTGCTTTTCTACGCGCCGTGCGCAAAGATACGATTTTGCGCAAGCACGATCAAATTTGCTTGCGAAAACCCACTTCGCTTGTGCGCAAACCTGATACGAGGTTTAAAATCATTCTACCGCGTGTGTAACGAAATGTACGATTTCGATACTCTGTGCAGAAAGTGCGATGTTATGTGTATGCTTCATGAAAAATGTAGATTCGTAAAATCGTACCCTACTGAAAAATCTCCGGTGAGGTCTAATACTAAAATCTCATAGTATATTTAAAATGAACGAAGATAATAGCACACCGACTAGGTCGTGAAAATTGTGGTTTCTGATCTGACCTAGTAACCTGAGGATACAAGTATAAAAACTAGCAAGATGTATGTTCCCTTTAGTTTTTAAGTTAATCAGTAAGTTTTTTGTATACTTTTAATCTTAAATAAATAAAATGAATAAATCAAATTGCATTGTAACTACACCCAGTAGAAAATATTCACATGAGTCCATGTGGAATTTATATGGATCTATGTGGATGCATATAGAATCCACGAGTTATCCATGGAGATTCATGTGGAATCCATGTAGGCTAATGTAGAATCCTAAAATGGGTGGTGAAGGTTTTTCAACGTGTGTTTTACGATGTACCATTAACATAACATCGAAAAGCACACTTATAAACGTAAAACCTGTAATTAAGGAACTATACAGTTTGTAAATACATGTGGCTATAGACATGGATATGGATCCACATGGATCCACACGGACCTTTTCTATTGGGTAGTTACAATGCCACTTTAATTTTAAAAACATCATTAGATTTTAAAAATGTGATCTCATCCGAGATCTCACCTGAGATTTTTATGAGTACAATAGGGGTAGTTTATGTAGCTTATTTAGAAAATAACGGTTCGATGTGTATGCAAAAGAGTATTTCACGCACTTGTATATGCGAAATGTCATTGAAAATAAAAAAATCATTACTAGAACTGACTCCACTCTACATAAATACGAGAGCAAATCACACACCAGAGGCGAAGAAATCGACGTCGTCGGAGATCTCGCGGTTGAGTATGCCCGCCCAGATTTTGCGCATTTGCTCGACATGCTGAAGCTCCTCCTCGGTGAATTCGACGCACGTCCCGTTGCTCTCGGTTTGGCCGTACTTGCTGGAGCTGATCATCTTGTTGCCGATTTTTAGTACAGCGAAGTTCAGCCACATGCCATCCTCCGCTTGCACGGCCAGGCCGTCGCTGTGCACGATTGCTGGTCGACCGTCCATATTGACAGCGACGCCCGTTGGTTCTTCCTTTTCTACGAGTCATAATACAAAAAAATCGTTTATGTATAGTCTTGAATTTTGTTTTCCAAAGCCTTACCACGTGGATTCGATTGAACTGTGTCAAATTGTCCCTTTAATAGTCAATTATAAATAAATAATAAAAACGAACTTCTACGAGTCTACTACGAGTCACAATAAAAAAATCGTTGATGTATAGTTTTGAATTTTTTTATAAAGTCTTATCACATGGATTCAATTCAACTGTGTCATATTGTCCCTTTAATAGTCAATTATAAATAAATAATAAAAACGTACTTCTACGAGTCTACTACGAGTCACAATAAAAAAATCGTTGATGTATAGTTTTGAATTTTTTTATAAAGTCTTATCACATGGATTCAATTCAACTGTGTCATATTGTCCCTTTAATAGTCAATTGTAAATAAATAATAAAAACGTACTTCTCTAAACTACTCTAACGAGTCTACTATGAGTCACAATACAAAAAATCATTTATGTATAGTCTTGAATTTTGTTTTCAAAGCCTTACCACGTGGATTCAATTGAACTGTGTCAAATTGACCCTTTAATAGTCAATTGTAAATAAATAATAAAAACGTACTTCTCTAAAAAAATGAAAAGAAAAGACTTACTATTCCAGAGCGAGCTGCCGTAGAGTCTGACCTCTTCGCCGTTGAGAAGCGTCCAGGCTCCGGGAGTGGAGTCGAGGGCGCGCACAAAGTCGTGAGCCTTTTTCGCGGTTTTCCCGGACCACTCGAGCTTCTGCAGCTCCTTTTTATTGAGCATGGCATCGTAAGTGGCGCCTTCCGTGGGTTGCGTTATCATTGGTGCCTTGCCCAACGCCACCAGGTTCACCGCCTCGACCATCGCGGTAATACCCTCCGGGTACATAAAGCGGTTGTACAGCGAGTCCAGGGTGTCGTCCAGCTGGACCGCGCATGCGCGCTGCAGCAGGATCGGTCCAGTGTCCAGGCCATCGTCCGCCCAGAAGATCGAGAAACCGGCTGTCTCGTCACCCTCGATCAGCGTCCTGATTAAACATTGTTAATGATTAATAATTCGTATTGATTAAAAATCGTTAATAACTATTAATGATGTAGCGATATGGAAAAAAGTAACTTCTACTTTTACACAGTCTAGGAAACACAACAGGTTGGCTGATATAACAAAATTTTATACAATTTATCTCTTATCACATTGTACAATTCAATTGCCTTTGGATTGAAAATAAAGAGAAACATTCCATAACATGAGAATATATTTTTTAAATTAATAATAAATAATATTAATTAGTTTATGTACAATAGCGCTTGATGACCGTCAGGTAAAATTTCGGTTGATATTTTTATAAAAGTATTTAAATATTTATTACATAAATTCATTTATAGTCGGAAATAGTGCAAAAAATACGCTTAATTAATCCATGTAAATATGATTATATATTAATTAATATTCCTTCCATCGATGATGGAAGGAAATTATAATGGGATAAATTTGTTTGTGTACATTTTCGATTTTATCTCGAACACACGAACGACCTTCGTCTCGGTGCGTTTTCGTGAAACGCAACAAGATCATCTCATTCAATAACAAGTCCACGTCACCTTAAGGTCTTTATCGCACAGCCAGATAAATCTGACGTAATACCGGCGGATGATTATGCTATCGGTCGAAATTTCCATCGTGGTCGGCAATAGACTATGAAAATCCGCGAGTTATCGCCAGCGTCAATTGTGTCGCAAAAAAAGAAAATCGACGATTAACGCGAAAGGAAAAGTTATACTTACACTATATTGGACTAATTTTTCTTTCGATTAAAATTTCACTGATCTTAACTCTTCCAGACTTTAATTTTTTTTCCTGCATAAAAAAATTTCTATACGATATCTAGGATCATTTTTAGTGAATTTTTTTAAACTTCTTTTTTTCTTTAATACTAATTTCCTTAACTGAATTGAAAGTTCCACTACGAGATGTAAAATTATTCAGTCAATCTGATCCACGTGCTTATTTTTACTTATCACAAAAACTTTTTTGCAAAAATTAAAAAAACAGCTTTCTACATTCCAATGTACATTGACTCTGAAAGAGTTAATGGAGTATGAAAGTCAATTAAAAATTCAAAATTCGCGCTTATAAAAAAGAGCACAAACGTTAAAAAAAATTTAAGGAAATGATTTACTCCGATAGTACTTATTTAATACTTTTTTTAATCAAATAATGATTTCATTAAAACTGAATGAATTTATTTGTTTCTAAATAAATTTAGTAGTTTCAAAAAAATACTTTTTTAACTCAATAAAATATTTAATAAGTACTATTGAAATAAATGTTTGCTTAAAATTAACAAATTTTTCTCTCGGTGAATGAACTATTGAAATACCACGAGATACTTGTCCTCCGTTAGGTAGCGATCTATTATTATATAAAGTTCCAAGTTCTTATAACAATGTCCCAACAAGAAAAGCTTGTATAACATGATTTCTTTACATTATTCAAGTTTTATATAAAAAATAAAAGCTCACCAGCTGATGGCGCTGGCGCCACGATGACGTGGCAAGATCGACGGGTGATAGCAGATGCTGCGGTGACGAGGATAATTTATTACCTCCATCGGTATGAACTGCGTGCAAAAGGGCAGGACGTTTAGGTCCACCTGGATGCTCTTGTAGAGCTCGAAGATCTCCGGTAGGATTTGACCCTTGTTGCGCCAGGCCTTGATTTTGAATACCGGAGTGCCGTCCGCCTTGGCTGTCGTAGCTGCAATAATTATTATGAAATTTCTTTATTTTTTTTTATTTAATTAACGAACTAGCAAAAATTCCCGTTAGATACACTTTGTGTATAATTATCACAACTTATACGTTTAAACAGAGATTCATATACACCGAAGAAAGTAACTTCTACCCAGTAGATTTCACTGTGAAATTGGAATTGTTTTCAAATTTTCAGTAGAATCTACTTTGCAGAACTACTTTCTGAAGAGTAAGTTCTACTTTACAGTTGAAAAAATTAAAATTACTTTATTTTGAAAACTTTTTATTTTTCTTTGGAAACAATAATATCGGTCATAAGATATAAGGAAAATCTGCTTTTTGAAAAAGAAGATTCTACATTTTAAGAAAAAAAGAAGGTTCTACTTTTCTTTAAAGTAATTTTAACTTTTCAAATAAACTTTTATTCTTATACTCATTAATCATCAATTGTTTAGTAAGAAATTTTTTTAAAATATTCTCGTGTATTCCCCTTATCATATAATACTAAGCATGTTTATGACTTGTCAGATGTATTTTTCTGTGAAATTTTACTAACCCAGTGTATCCTCTCGATCATTCTTATCCAAAATCGTGAAGACTCCGGTTATCTCATAGCCGTTCTTCTTCAACAATTTGTACACTTCGGCCGCGAAATTGCTCTGGCCGATAATAGCTATTTTCAGGTTCTCCATGTTTGACCTGTAAATTTAGTACATTTTTTGTTTGCATTGGAGGACTTACAATTATAGAGCAGCGTAATAATAGACTTCGTCGGGTGGGCTAAAAATAAAATTAAAATGTTTTTTTTTGATTATCACAAAAGTATTACGCGGCTGTTCTATGATATTAAAAATGACGTATAAAATTGATAAGACAATTAAGTAAGATTAAATACATTACTCGACAGATAATTTATGCGCAATCTATTTATACAAAAGCGATCTAATAATTCTTCGTTTTATTCAAAGTGCGTATATGTAAAGTAACAATTTTATTTATCAATTTTCGTATTCTCTTTAAATAGTACGCAAGATTATTCTGGAACAAAAATAATGTACTTAAGTATACGGTGAAGAGAATTACTTAATTATCAAAAACAAAAAAAAAACTGTTCTTGCAAACCCGGAAAGAAATATATGTTTATTCCTTTTTTTTAATTCTTATTAAACATTAAAGGTTATAAGTTAAATAGTAACAAATTAAATCGCTCGAAGTAGAGGAGCCTCTTTGTCTGGACTATTTTGTAAATGTAAATTACTTTGACACGTCGAATCTTCTCCCTTTAATTGAAATTTAATACAGAGCAATTTAGGTATAAGTAGATGATGATAATAATTTTGAAGTAGATTAAAAAAATTTATTGAACGACTGAAATAGAAGAGAATGTTGGTAAACTATATGGTAGTGCCGACGGATTTCAGCTGTTTCTCTCACAACATTACACTTAAGCAGTTTGATAACACGTACAAGGCGCAACCGAATCTAATTTAAGGCAGCTAAGTATAAAATTTATGGTATAATCAATGATTTATTGCCGATTGAGCAAAGTTAACAATGTTTATTAACAATGTCTCAATTACTTTTTTTCTTAATTTTTAAACATTCGTTCGAGTGGTGATATAATTATTAATATCGTGTTCTCATTACTTTACGTGTAGAATAAGATTTTTTTTTAAATTAATATTTTAAATTTGTAAGATATATTAATTTATACACGCTAATTTCAATTTATAAAAGTCTCCGTAAATGATTATTATGCAACATATGCTTCGTTATTTCACAGTCAATAATGCAGTAGTAGTAGTACACAGACAATAATTAATCTCCAAAGAATTAATTAATCTATTATTAAGCATTGTAACCAGTTTATGAAACTATTTCACATACTTTTTTAAAAAAAGTAAATGTCTAATTCACTGTTTAATGACAATTACACCTTATACTAGTGTTATTTTATTCAAAAATAAAATTTATGTAATAAATAAAATATTGATTTGTTTCATTAAAGTAAAAATATACGATTTTTCTAAAAAATGTACAAGATTTTTAAGATTTGCAGATTGCTATTATATGCTATTCGCATGCACCGAAAAAAAACTGTTCACAGAGTAGATTTAACTGTGAAATTGGAAGTTGATTTAACTTTCCGAATTTTCAGTAGAATCTGCTTTACAGAAGTGTCAAATTTATTTTTCTGTAAAGCAAGATCCACTTTAATCTGATCTACAAAACTGCTAAAATTTTTCTAGATTACGATGTACTTTAGTCTGCTCTACAAAACTGCCAAAGTTATTTTTTATAGAGTAAGATCTACTTTAATCTACTTTACAAAATTACCTAATTAATTTGTCTATAGAGTAAGATCTACTTTAATCTACTTAAAATTACCTAATTACTATGTCTAGAGTAAGATCTATTTTAATCTACTTTACAAACCTGCGAAATTTATTTTTCTATAAAGATCCACTTTAATCTGCTTTACAGAACTATCGAATCTACTTTTCCGTATACAATAAGATACGAAATGTTAAATTTACTTATTTTGCAAAGCAATTTTTAACTTTCCTAGTCTAGCAGATGTTACAATTGCAGAGCAGCAGGAACTGCTTTTTCTTTTTTTTCAGTGCAGATTCGTGCTGTAAGTATATATGCGCTCACCTGTTGATGCAAGACAGACTCGCGCGTTCTCCGACTTTCTTCCTGGGTCAGCGCACTGCGAACGCGGCCTACAACGACGCAGCCGCGCGAAACTTCGCGGCACTCTCGATAATTTATCCAACTAATTTGCCTCCCGCGTTGAGCATTCAAATTTGCCTCGCACCCACAATGCCGATTAACACAAATTACAAAAACGTCCAGACGAAAAATATCGTTGCAACGACCAGCGCAACGGATTCGCGCATGAAAACGATCCGAACTGCAAAAAATGAAGGCAAAAGTAACGAAATAAAAAAAAAAATGGTGTACAGGCCGGTCGTATACGCACTACTTATTCGCTCGTCGGCGACTCGCGCGCGGGGAGTTTACGCGCGACAGTGTGCCCCCTCGTCGGGTGAAACGCTCTCGCGCAAGGAATTCGAGTTTGGAAAGGCGAGATGCGGTTTTCCACGGCGCGGAGAGGGGAAAAACCGGCTCGCCGACGACGAGTTTACTGAACCACTGGTGCGCTCGGGCCCGCCGGTATTATATATAATGGGCTAATTATCGCCGAGCGGTGCGTGTCGGTCCGATCGATCGATATGTGTATGTAATATACCCCATTTCTCCTCGGCGATTTTGCGAGAGAGACGTTGCGAACTGACGGGGAGAGAAGGGGGGATGCGCGCGTGTCGCTCGTCGAGCGCGATAAGGGAAAGAGATATAAGTTTGAAGGGATTAGAGCGTCACTCTGTGAAAGCAAATTTTATTTTTTCACGCCTCGTACAGTCTTACGGATAAAGAAACAAAATTTTGTAGAAATTACTGTCTGCGGGGAACGCGATAACAGACTGGATTCTCTGATAAAATAATTATAATAAATGTTATTGTAAATTACATTATTTAATTAAAATTTTTAATTACAAATGTAAATGTTAATCGATGGGGAAACACATTTTGTAGAAATTACCTGTCTGCGGGGGAACGCGATAACAGACTGGAGTCTCGGATAAAATAATTATAATAAATGTTATTGTAAATTACATTATTTAATTACAAATGTAAATTACAAATGTAATTATTAATCGATAGAGAAACAATTTTGGGTAAAAAAATAATGATAAATTTTATAAATTACTTTCACTCTTATACACGGAGAAAAATGATTAATAAAATTTATACAGAACTAGTAAATAATTTTTTTGCTTAAAAACTTTAATAAACGTCATCAAGGTAAAAAAAGGATTAGATCTACAATAAAATTTGCTGTGAATATGTGTAGTTAAATTTACGGAGACTTTTAGAGGATTTCCTTCAAATTGTCATTAAACAGTAAGACGTACGCGATGCAATTTTTTTTATGAGTTTATAGCTTTATGCAATACTTTATCAGTAAGAAACGCGATGCGCGTAGTCTCGGTTTCGTTCACTGACATTCCGCGCAATGCGCAACAATGCACGTCAGTGCATTCTTTCGCACGGTAATTTTTTTTTGTAAAAAAATTGTTCGAACTAATTTTAATCGCGCAAACGATTGACGTAAATATTTAATTCAGTTTTTTTATAATTTAAGAAGTGAAATTATAATAAGAATTAAAAAAATTCTGAAAGCATATTTTTATTATTGTGCCATAGATGTATATATGCGCAGAATAGTTGACGGAATTAACTGATAGTATAGAGCCTTATAATCGTTGTGTATAAAGTGACTTGTAAGAAATTAAATTTTTTTTTAATCCTAATGCTTTGTTACTTAATAAATTTATTTTGCTACGTTTCTAATGAATAATAAGTTGCATTCGTCAAAATGAAAATATTCTGAAAACATAAAAATGATGAAAATGTTCATCAGATATTAGTTTAGTTGAAATTTAAATAAAAACAGTGCAAAAACTGATCCAAATAGTACTTATGTGTACATACAATTCACACAGATTTCGTTTATCCTATGCTGGGGATTCACTTTTTTCATTGTTTACATTTCTCTTGTAAAAAAAAATTATGCATGATATTATGCAAAGAGAAAATATAGTCTACATTCGCGTAAAGAGTTTATGAAATTGAATTTGCTGTTTCATTCCGTCAGATAAATAAGGTTGCACTTCTATAAGTTTATTTATAACATAAACATATATTAATAAATTGTTTCAAGCTTAGCTGATGGATTTTACAATTCAAGAGAAACTTTTTCTTTTTTTGTATACCTAAATATAGTAATTCTCATAGCTAACGAAAATTAAATTACGTACTCTATCCAAAATACCTTTATTTTATCAAAATTAATTTTTCTCCAGAAAACCTTACTTGAATGCATCTTCTGTTAAATTTCCAGCAGAATCATTCAAGACCACAGTTAAAAATCAATGCATATATTCGACGGGTCATAGTATATACGTATATTCATATATTTATTTATTCCAATTTCCGAGTGCCTTTGGTGCATTGACGTAGATGCATTATGAGGTTGTGAGCGTCAATGATTTCTTACGATCGCCCTGAGAAAATCATGTGATCCAACTAGAGGCGGATCTCTAGCCGGCTATCGGCGCGGGGTCGTCGGTGTCAAGCTCGATAAGGGCGGAGCAGTCGAGAGCCACGTGCTTACAAAAGCTCTTCCGGCCGTCTAATGCTTGTGTCGTTGACTTGACAATCAGGATCCCACTTGATACAAGCATTATTTACCAAATTATGATTTATACATATTAAATACATATATGTATTTAATTAATTCAACGGAACATGTGGACTGAAAACAAAGGAAAGCAATTTTTAGTTTTTCCTAATCTATCAGATATTACTTTCGCGAAATAGTAAGGATTTTTTGTAGTTTTTCGACGTAGAAAAATAAAAAATCTTATTAAATTTATTTATTTAAAAAACATTGTTTTGTAGTGATTGTGTAAATGAATTCTTATTGTTCTTCAAGTCTTTAAGCTTTGGTTTTTGACATTTAAAATTGTATCGTTTCGATTCGACGTTATACCAAACTGATAATATTAAAGTTCCAGCTGATTCCAAGAAATCGTTTGCGCTTAAGTACATACTTATATTTGACGTGACAGACTGGATTTAGACAATATTAATTTTGAATAGTAGATATTTGAGTTTTTTATTTCGTAAATAAATTATTTTACCATTCTTCAATTTCTTGAATTTTCATTTTTGGACTCATTATAATTTTCATTTCTATACTATCTGATTTTTAGTTATATTATAATGAAGAAATAATAACGAAAATAAGCCCGACAGTTGTATACGAAACTATATTATCTTATCTTTTACAGACACTGATTTTCAAGTACTTAACGAGTTTATAGTATTCAGGTCAATATTTCAGTACTTAGATAATTAAGTAGCAGTAGATTTACTCATTAATACCTTGCGACCACGATACATGCGAAGTAAAGAGGAAACAGATTATAAATAATATGATATTATTAAAATAAAAACAATTATAGATTTTTACAAATCAGTCAATTTTTTGCTAGTGTCGTCGTTTAAACTCATTTAAAATTTGCTCTGCTGTTCCGTGATCCAGTCAAGGAATGTGAAAATTCTCGTGAAAACGTCGGGCTTTCCACGAGCGCAAGGCGTGCCAAAGGAGACGATACCAATCTGAATTCCGTCAGCAACGAGAGGACCGCCCGAGTCACCCTGCAAAAATAATTAATAAGTAAAATAAATAGAATCATTTATGATTGCTTTTAAGAATATTCACAATTATCTAATGATTATATAATTATAATAATAATTTTGGTATGTAAACTTGTTTGTTATTATTATTGTAAGAACTTTTTAGTCCGCTTAGAAAAAAAATAAATAAAAACAAATTAAATAAAATATTACGAATGGAATAATCTTACGTGGCAAGCACCTTCTCCAGTCTTGGTAAGTGTGCAGATATGCGAGTTAGTGATGGTATTGCCGGCTTCCCTTTTGCACTTCTCCTGGCCGATGACTTTGAGTGCAATCTCCTGGAGATTGTTGGGGAGTGAACCACCGAGCTGAAGGAGGCACAATAAATTTTTTTTAGTCTACATTAATTTCTAGATTACAAAAGAAACTATCATAATGTCATACTTTTCTCTGCAGTATTAACTAATTAAAAATAACATTAATCAATTACTATAAAATTTTTGTTTTTTGTACACTGTCAAAAACATTTTTTCATAGATCCATGCAAACCAAATGTTAAAATCATTAAAACAATTTTGTAAGTAGGACTTGGCAATATTTTTAGTTGGATCTGTAAAAAATTTGTTTTCAGTGTTATATGAGTGTAAGTAATGGTCGGCTAAAAATCATCGGGAAAAAAAAATGAAAAAATTTACGTAAAGGAAGATTATCGCACCTGAGTGGTGCCCCATCCGGTGAGGACAGCGGGGTAGTTGTCCTTGCTGAAATCCTCGACGGGCAGGCTGATGGGCTGCACTTTTTCATTGAACTCGATGTCGCGGTCGACGCGGATGATGCCGACGTCGTTGACCAGCAGAGACATGCTGAAACCCGGGTGCCAGGCGACGTATTCCGATTTGTAGGATTCGCTCTTATTGCCTTTGAGTTTGTTAGTGCCAACCACCACCACAATAGATTTTTGACCAGCGCTACAAAAAAAATTATTTTTTAGTATCATTTGAATATTTATTTAATATAAATTCAGCGGACTAAAAGTCCTTACGTACAAGATATGTATACACTATATAAACTAAATTAAGGAGAATATAAACAATATAAAAAGTAATAATTGCTCTAACTATCGAAACTATGAAAAAAAAATGATAATTTTCAATAAATATTTACTTTAATAGTACTCGTTAAATATTTATTTGAATCAACTAAATATTTCATTAAATATTCATTTAAAGAAACTAAATATTTCTTTAAAACTAAATTAATTTATTTATTTCTAAATGAACTTAGTAATTTTGATACAAAAATTACTTGATTCAAAGAAATATTCAACAAGTACTGAGATATAAATATTTACTTATTACTGAATTGGTTTTTCAGTGTAAATATTTTCAAGCGCCTTTGCATATTTTTATGTGGAAATTTTTTTTTCACCATGAAACGGTAGAAAAAAAATGTTCCACGATGATAAAAAATATTATGTATATAGTATACAAAGTAATAAAATTATAGTTACCCTAAAACGCAGTGAGCAGCCGTCAGAATCCATCGCTTGTTCAAGATAGAACCTCCGCAGAAGTGCGAGCTCGGCGCCCTCAAAGAAACCTGGTATGGGTACTTGCCGTCTGGTGCATCATGACCTCCGACGATGCGCGGTGCAGCTGCAATTTTAAATTCATATTTATTAAAAATTTTGTTATTTATACTTATTTCATTTATTTATTAATAATTCAACGGACTGAAGAGTCCTTAAGTAAAAAAATTGAAAAATAAACGCACTAAAATAATTAGATATAACATTTGTGTTCTAGTTTTCTTCAATTTATTTAACAAAATAATTTTTGATGATTAAATTTTATTCAGAGGTAAAAAATCGATTTGATTAAAAGAATGCACATACCGTAAGTGGAAACTGCTATGCACAGTAAAAATAATCCAACGAGCAACTTCATTTTTGTTGATGATTTTTTGTTAGCGAATACTCAAACAAATCACAGCCTATACTGGTGAATTGTTCTTCAGGTACAGGATCTTATATTTATACTCGTGCGAATTCCCTTCAATTAAATTTTAATATGAGCTTATATACGAAAAAAATAGATAAGATTATATCGTCAATTTTATCGCGCATAATTCTGATAGATATCGTATTTAGATAATTATAATTATTTTTATAAAAATTTAAGTATAGATTTTTGCGACAGATGATAAGTGAAGGGTATTTCTCTGTGTTGTTTATTAAATCATTGTGCCCAGTTGTGAAAGTCAAGTCAAAAGCGATTTTTGATGAAATCCATCAAACCCGTTGTTTAAGCTAAATAAAGTAAACAATATTAACGGTTTGCCTGTGATAGCACATAGACATAAATACAAAATTTATACCATTCAATGAAAATTAAAATTAGAAATAAATTGCAATTTCCTCTAGAACATTGTCAAATGATGCTAAATCTAATTTATTTAAAATATTAATTTAATTACAATTTGTAATTACTATTTTTGATAATTATTTTGTTATTGTGCACTGAATCTTAATAAATTCATTCATATAAAAGCTTAATTTAACTTGTTTTTAAGTGTTGAAAACGTTCTAATTAGGTCATGTTGTGATGTTAATAAATAAAAATATTTCATCAATAGACATTGGTATGTATTTGATTGATTACATTAAGAGTATCACGATTAAAAGAAGTGAGATTAAATAGGATTACCAGATATGCTATACACCGTTATATAAAGTTCACAGGCAGAATGACAAAGCTTTATAGTATTAAAAATCTGCTTAGATTATTATCTGCCTGATATTTCAATTCAACATTAATTAACAGTGCTAATGATTTACAAGGTAAAAATAATCTATAAGTTATATGAATGATCTTATTTATTGATAAATACTATTACTTTTATTTACTTTTTTAAATCAATATTTTTCTGAGCATAATTGAATTAAAACAGAAATAGTGGAATCACATGATTGTTTAAAAAAATTCAAACAATTTTTCCTCTAAATTATTTTAATTACGTATTATCAATATTATTATTAACTTATAAAGAAATATATGTATTAGTAAACATGCTGTATGTACATTTTTGAATATTTTACAATGAATGTTGTTTTGTTTCCAACAATAAAGATGATATTAAAAAAATATAATTTGCTTGGCTTTAATTTAATCAAAAGTAAATAAAATTGAACTAAATGAAAGTAAAAACTTTAAAAAAAAAATAGAAGCTAATAATATTGTAAGTATAATGTTATATTACACGATTATGCTCTTCATTTTATTTTACATTCATTTCATTATAATTTACTTTGTAAAATATAAAATTGTACCTATTATAATTACAAATAATCATAATAAATAAAAATACAATAATATTTACTTTTATATAAAAAATTTGGATTTATCGTTGCATTGCTCGTACTTGTTCTGTTACTTCTTCTAATTTGGAGGAGCTTTCGTCTACAGCATTCATTTGGTATTCTAAATGAGTTGCTATCAAAGATAATTTTTTTAAATTAGCTTCTGCATTTTCAAGAACTGCTTCCTGCTGAGCAAAATTTTTTGCCGACTGCATTAATATCTAAAATAAAAGTAAATTTTTGGAAAGGTTACCATTAAAAGAGCATGGTAGTCTTTTTTCAAATGACATTCTACAAATTTACCAAATTTCAATAAAACTATTACCTCACTGCTCTTGGACCCTCTCTGAATTTGTCTTGAAAGCGATGCTATATTATTTATATTGACTTGAACTCTATCAGCAAGTCGCATTTTGGATTCTACAAACAAGCTGCGAGCACTAGTACTTGAAGCAGATGTCATCTTCAATGAAAATTTCAACTTTTTCAGCAATCAACAAATGTACTACTAATTGTTTAATGTATCAATTCAATTTAACCATATTTAGATGTTGAAAGCCCTTTAAATTTAAAGTGCCAACAATAAGTACTTTATGTCATCTTTTTCTTGTTTTAATATTAATTAATTAATATCATGTACCTTTTAAAAATTCAGGAGAACAAATGTTTCAATTGCATACGTTTTTTATGTTTTCTTATCTTTTGTACGTCAATTTTACAGCAGTACAAGTAGTAAACAATAATAAACTGATGATTTTCCGGAAGCCGCCATGTTGATAAAATCACCGCGCATGCGTATTGTTGACCAATTTTAAAAATTTATGATCAAGTTTTTAATATAAACTGTAAATTTAAACAAGCGTATTCGTAATTTAAATCTAAAATTTGACTTCTTTTTACAAATTTTAAATGATTAAGAATATTTAATAAATTTATATATCAGTTATGTAAAATTTGTGTATATTTATAATTCATGTTGTATAATAAATCTGTTTATTTCCATTTCACAAAATATATAATCAAAAGTCGTGAAAAACTTGATATTTTACAAATTAATTGAAATATTTAAAAAAACAATCGTGCAGTTTCGAATCTTATTCTAAAAATCTTATATAAGCATAAAGACAACTCTTAAAATCGATTTTAATCTTATAAAATATAATAAAATAGGTACATCGGCTACATTGCAGTTTCATTGTTAAAAATTTTTCATTTTAATTGCTAGATAGAGATTATTTCATCTCTCTTACAAAGCGAATTCATGAATTTCCCAATTTAAATTTAAACGTGAGATACAAAAGAGAAGGTTTACAGGTCCTTCACTCTTACATACAAGGGGAATCGTAAGGAACATTTACATTTAAAGATTATGACGGATAAAGAATGTCATAATGGCCTGGTCTATATAACAAATGAACTGACGGGGTGGATCCCTCTGGAAAATCGTGAGCTTTTACTTCATGGCCAGCACCCCTGTCCATGTATCTCACACGTACTCCTGTATTTAAAGCGGTACTCATGGCAATAATATGAATGTGATCAGATTCTTTGAACATTGGCTCTACTTCCTGAAAAATGAGTTTAGATTCAATTTACTAGAAGAGTCAAGGTGATAGTGTACTGGAATATTTATGATTTTTATAACTATTTTTGATTTAAATTAATAATTTAATAAGAAAAAACAAGTAAAAATGTTTAGATTGAAATACTAACCTGGTGACAAAATTCTTTTACAGTACGATCACCTTCGATAAAATGTTGATAAAATTCAGCTTCTCTTTGAAGCTGACCTGAAGTTATTAGCCTAAGGTACACTACAACGTGATCTGAATATTCTTGATTATTGAAAAGATTGTGGAGTTCTTTGTGACTATTTTCTCCACCTGCACGAACTCTATCAATAACTTCCATAAACTACAAAAATTTCATAATCAAATTGAGCACAAATTAGATAATTAAACAAATTTTATTTAATTAAATACAGTATTGTGTAAAATATATAATTACTTACGGTATCATGGAAGTCTTCTACAGTAAATTCTGGAAATCCTAACTCTACTAACCCATCTTTACTTTTACGCGCTAGTTCCCTAAATTTTTCAAATTCTTCTTTGTTATTTATAAGTTTTTCTAAATAAGCGTAGCTAAAGGCTCGAAAAAAGCAGTTGCCATCGGGCCTTGTTCTTCTAAAGAAAGAATATTTTTGTGCTAAAATTTTTGCTTTCGACAAGTATACTAAATCTTCCGTATATTCACTTTCTAATGCCTTCAATGATTCCTTCTCACCAACTAAAGATATTGTTTCTTGTATCTGCGGAAACAAAAAAAAAAGTAAAGCCAAGTTAATAAGCATGAAAAATCAATAATTAGTTTGCATTTAATTATAGAATTAGTAGGACTTTCTGATTTCATATTAAGAGGACCTTGCTCTTGACATTTAAACGGAAACAAAATAACAATAACCTCTTTTTCAATGCGCCTTTGTTGTTGAAGGATAAGTTCATCTTGATTGACGTCTGCAATGAAACAATTGTTATGCTTCTCGATTCAATAAAAAAGCGTTTCACTGGCTCTACGATAAATAATAAAAGCAAACCTGTGTTTTCGGCTGGTTTCGCTTGTACCGTTTGGTCTCCCATAATATATTTTTGCGGTGAAAGTGCTGGCAGAAAATAATAACTAACCGAAAACAAAACCGATTAGTGCGTTATACACCGCTGCGACAACTAAAGCGATGTTGATCCTACAACTGTATAAGAGCGTGGCTGCCGTGGGGGCGCTTTCTCAAATCAGACCTACAGATGGCAACTGAGCCAAATTTGCAAATTATAAAGTATTCGCCAATTTTAAAGGCGCTTCCGGTACACTCCATACTCTAAAAAGAGCGAAATCGGGGCAAAATTTGAGTAAAACGGCCATTTTTCTAGTTTATAAAGAGTGATTTATAGTTAAATACGTTCACTTTACTCTTTTCCAAAACAGTAAAAGCATTGAATTATTCTTTTGAACAATTAAGACGACCCTTCCTTTTTTTTAAAGTAGAAAACGTATGTTTTAATCTCTACCCAAAGAGTGGAAACTGATGAAATGTGTTTTAATTTTTATACAGTAAAAAAAAGCAGTTTTACACAGAATTTGTTCCGATTTTACTCTTCAAGGTTTGGAATGTATTATTTTAAATTGAAAATTTTTAAATATTCACATTTAATTAGAATGATGTAAATTAATTGGATTTTGTTGTATTTCTTTGTATGAACTCTTTAAACTCTTGTTAACTTATAAAAAGCAATAAAATAAATAAATGAATGGATATTTGAAAAAAGAAAGTTTGAAGAATTTTTAAAAATTCAATGTATAAAATATTAAAATTTGTTATATATGATGATTAAATAAAAGGCAGTTATTAAGCAGCAACATTTTGCACTATTTTTTATAAACAGAGACAAAACAAATTTTAATTTAAACCCAAGTTATTCCGGTGAATTTGTTTTACATCTTTCTGAATCAAAATATTTTTTTAATCCATTTCAACAAAATAAATAACTGAATTCCTAAAAAATTAAATTTTATGTTCAGGCTAAGATAAAGTTTTTTAATAATTTTATATTTAACTTATACTTTAGATTATTCTATTACTTCTTTTCGTAAAATTCATCAAATCATGAAAATAGGATAATTGAATAAAGAAAAATCAGAGCTTTCTGTTTTAGTAAATTATATATTTTAAAAAACTGTAATTTATTCGTTCTCCTCAGAACGAAGGCGAGCGTTAGCATTCGTCACTCGGATGGACAACTGTTGTGCACGTTCAACAATAGACTTGCGCTTCTTGCTGCTAACTGCGTGAGCAATTTCCGCACAGAATTTACGGTTTTGCATCATCAGTACTTCCAATTCCTATAAAATAGTTACATAATTTATTATTACATTTTAAAAATTATACTTAAATTATAGTTAAACTTTTACAATTATAAGACATTTAATTATTACAGTCACATGACTTTATTAAAGTTTCTAAAAAAATATACATTTGTATTCATTGCTATCTTATATATAACGACATTGATTTTATTAAGTGAATTTGTTAGAAACTGTAATTCTTGATATAAAGATTAATTCTATGTTTTTATTACTACTTTAAAATATGCTTCTAAATTATAACTACTTAGTTATAATAACAGAAGCGTTTTAAGCAGTATTAACACTTATTGTAATTATAAATTTTTAAAGCAAATTTATTGAATTATGTATCTTACTTTGACATTGTGTACGAGGACCTTGCGGAATCCAGTTGGGAGCATGTGACGAGTCTTCTTGTTGCTACCGTAACCAATGTTGGGCATAAGGTACTGGCCCTTGAAACGCCTACGAACTCTGTTGTCAATACCCTTGGGCTTCCTCCAGTTTCGCTAAAAATATATTTTAATTAGACAGAAGTACTCAAATTTAAACATGTCACTTTAATTATTGAAGTTAAATCAATTTAGTAGTAGGAAATATATACGTGGTTATGTTATGTTATCAAATCGTACCTTGAGTTTGTCATATCGGTCACTCTGGTGCCTAATGAACTTCTTTGTCCTCTTCTTGACGATTTTGGGCCTGTACACTGGTCGGATCGACATGTTGCTTATGCTTTGTTAAGCAACTGAAACAAAAAGTAAGAAAACTTAACAACACTGCACGTTGAGAGCCGTCACTTAACCTCTATCATCGAACACAAAAATAAATATGTTTGAAGCCATTTTTTTGAAAAATATAATGCTGAGCGCAAAGAAGAATGTTTTATTTATCTACAAAATGTTTAATTATTATACTATTTTGTACGATTATGCGAAAAATCGCGGATTTTTCAATGGATCACGTACCGTCCAAAAGAGATATACAAGCGAAAAGGTAGGTTTCTGTCGCGGTTCCCCTTCCCTCAAAACGTGGCCTAAAGGCCGATACGCAAGGTAATAATTGCGTGGATGAGCGATGCGTACAAACCTTAATTTTGGTAAGAGAAGACAGCAGCGCGCCACTTTATAAATCGGCTATATAAATTTTGGCATATTTTAAGAAGACTGAACATTTTTATTTATTTATTGAAGTTTTAATGTTTTATAGAAAAAAAATCGTTGCAATTATATATAAAAAAATAGTTGTAATTTTATACAAAATATTGTACTTTTTATACAAAAAAAAAATCATAATTTATTTATTTATTTGAAAAATATACGAACTAGATACTCCCCTTATGTAAAATTTTATACACAGTTGAATTTATAACAAACAATCGGTCAACAAGCATTTCGGCAAATTTAAATGGACACTACAAATTTACATAAATAAATTTTATTATTTACTTTACAATTATTAAATAATCTTACTTATTTATTTATATTTTTATATCCATTTATTCATATTTATTTCATGTTAGCGAACTCTTTCCGAATACTTTAATAATTACGTTTGCCGTCTGGGGATATAATCAATTAAATTAATCGCAGAATCCACAAAGCAAACCGTTACTCACGCTTAAAATTGGATAACAGCGAGCATCATTTAAGTTCGCGTGTAAAGCATAAAAAAAAAGTGCAATGACGTTCTACAAATTGCATTAATTTCCATCCGAACGTATGGTAACAGACGTAAACAACGAGTCTGTGGAGGTGCTTCATTCAAGCACGTTTAAAGTTTCGTTTTACGTATTACTATGTACATTGCACTTCCCTCGCAAATTCGCAATAATTCGCAATGTCACGTGCGACTGAAGTAGATAACGTCACGATTCACGTCAGACTTCGTCCGACGCGATTCTCTTCATTCGCTATATCGAAAACTACAAAAATTAACTTTTCACATCTTTGGTTTAACATGGCGAGTTTTTCTTCTTTACCTTTATCCTTTTTGCTCTAATTATTTTATATTCTCTCTAATTGTTATTTGCAGGTAGATAATTAATCATTTAGGGACAGGTGCACAATTGCAATTTTGTAAAATACTATTGAGTGCAATTTTCACCAATTTATATTATTCATTTTATTTATGTCGCTTTATAAATACATTTGGAATATTCAACCGCTCTTGGCTACTTTCATATATATTGGAGCATTTTGAAAATTAACTTCTTATTTTGTTGAGTTTTTTATTTTGTTTATTTAGTTACGTGGAATTTAATTGTTGTAATTTTCATTACATTTTGGATAATATTATATTCTTACTCTATTTTATATTTTATACATGAATAAAGAAATAAATTTAAAAGGCAGTTCTTCATGTGCAGCGAAATACTTAAGCAGGTTTGTCGGCGCAATGACACGCACATAATGCGCGAAAATAAGCAGATATGATCGAATCACGCGACAAATTAAATAGCCCATTGAAATAAAAAAACAAAATTCGATTTGATTGTCAAACGATCTTTCCAAGACTTTTTTCAGTAAACATTACTTTTATACTTTTTACATACTTTTTCATAAACATTTCTACATGAAGAGGAACGTTATAGTAAGTTATAATATGACGATTTTTACTATAAAACATTGTAAAAATTGTTATGTACATACATATGTACATAGTAAATTTACTTTAATAGTAAAAATCGTCTTTTATAGAAACAATTTTATAATAAAAATAGGACATATATAAAAAATATAAAAATCACAGGACGAGCATGTCCCACTACTACTACGGAACATAGTAATTTTTACTATAACATTTTTCTTCGTGTAAATACTGCAAACGACAACAAGCAACAAAAATTTACATTTGTGTTCGTGTGCTATATTTTTGTATCGCACGTTGCGATCACATTTTTTACTGTTCTTCTTTCTCCTGCCTCTCTCTCTCTCTCTCTTATATTGGCTCCCTTCTGCTGTACATTCTATACATATACAAATGTCAACTTTGGTAAAAAAGATTATGTATCATTACTATTACTATTACAACAAGCAACAATAAATTATTCTAAAAAAAACTAAATTTTGTTCTAAAAAAACCAAAATTAAATTTTGTTTTAAAAAAATTTAGGTACCCTGTATTATTGCGCACGCCGGGCAAAAAAAAAGTGCCGACATAGTGCAATGTGAGCATGATCCGCGCGCCTGCGTCAAGCCGTCCGTAACGAGCGAATAGCTGTCGGAGATGCGATTGCACGCGTCCGACGGTGCGACTCGTCGCGATTCCAGTTTAGTGACTCCGCTGCGAGTCTGCGCGCCCGACGCGCTCCGCGTACGCCCACCGCCACCGGCCCCCAGGACGCCGCATTTCCGAGGCTCGCCTCCTTCGAGTTCAGTGCAACTTTTTCTCTTTTCGCTGAAAAACGCACACGCAGTTTTTTTCTGGTGCTTCGTTCACCGAGGGTCATTGGCGGACCATAGACGGATCCTCTATATTTGTTCTTTTGTAAGATTTGTTTTTGGGATGACTTTTTTTTGGATTATGAATGACCTTTTTTTTTTGATAATTAGTGGGTCAACTTTGTGGCGTACGCGGAGAGAAAAGTTGTAGGAAAATTACTGTACTGTACAGATAGAAATTTTGTGTTTTGTGTTATTTGAATAATAGTTACGCAAAGATTGTGTTTAATGCGCGCTCTTCCTTGTGTTTTCGCCAATTCAAAGAGTGTATTTAAATTACACTTTTTTTTTGTTAAATATTTGTGTAGTTTACTGGAGCAGTCAAAATAAAATCTAACATTTGTGTAATTTTTTAATTTGTGCACGAAAATTATATTTATGTAGCGTTATAGTTGAATTCCAAACATATGATGTTCAGATTTTAAATGATTTTTATAACTGTGTATTTTGTAACGCAGGGGTAGACTCGAGAAATAATTTTTTTTACTGCAATATGTAGTAAAATTTACACTAGATTACAATAAATTTTAATATACACTGTCTAGCAAACTTTTTTTTTGTCTGTCCTTGCGTTACAAAACGGTCTAGTAATTTTTATTAAAACTTTTTTCTCCGTGTAGTTATTATCGTTTGAAAGTGTCAAGGTGCGATAGTGAAAAAGCATTGAACAGTGGAAAATCTGGCGGACGTTGTGCAAACGTTTGGTGCAGCGAGTGGAAATATTCCATTGCCATGTCGTTTTAACGTTTCCTCGTGATAAACTTACAATTGAATAAATAAAAAATGTATTGTCAGCCTTTAATTATATAAAAGCTGCTTCCTTTGAAAAAGCGAATGAGAGTTCCCCTTATTGCTATTTTACTTTCGAATTCGTTTTTTTACCTTTGTGTCTCTGTATTTATTTTTATCATAAAAATCACTTGTAACGCGCAACGTTAATCTCGACGGTGAACAAAAAGAATTGCTTCAACAATTCGCGTGCGGAAATAATAATTTGTTAAAAATTGCTCCGAACTAGCGTAAATTCGCTACAGAAGCACGTAAAGTGATTTTTACAAAAAACGTCAATATTTTATACCTACTCGAATTTAACGCATTTTTAAATCACTGCGTAAGGCAAAATAAATTCTTTGAAAACTTGATAAAGTTAGGATGTACTATACGAAAGACTTCGCAAGTTCGTCTGCTTCTGGAAGAGTTTATTTTTCTCTAAAGGTTGAAAAATAGCAAATAATTATTATAAAAAATTTGAAACCGGCTTCTTTATTTAAATGCACGCACGTTTTCCGTTAAAAACAATGATAAGTTAATAACACATGGATCACAAAACAAAACTCGACGCTGACAGTTCAATTCAAATTGCGTTAAACTCGTTTACCAAAGCAATAAAGAAGGTACAGTAATCTATGCATACACTTGAAAAAAAATATACCTACACTCAAAAATCCAAAAAGTAAAATCGAGGTGAAACCGCGAATTTTTTATTTTATAAAATGAATAAAGTACGTGTTTCATCGCAGTTGTACGGTAAAATTTAAGAATTTTACTCTTCATAAATAATGATCTATTAATGTTACTTCTAATATTTATAAAGTTGAAAATTTTCATTTTACTCTTCTCTAAAAGAGTAAACGCATTTCTTTTCAACAATTATAATTTTTATGAAAAGAGTATTTAAGTGAAAAAATCTTTCCCCTTTTATTAAATAGAAAACGTATGTTTTAATCTAAGACTAAATTGAATAAATCATGATTTATCAAGAGTAAAATTCTTTTATTTTACTCGTACAACTGATAAAAACATTTTTACATTTATATTAATTAAAAAATTGCGGTTTTGCTCAAATTTAGTCCCTAAAAAAATGCGTAAAACTAAAAAAAATGATACATACACGTACGCGGAGAGAAAAAGTAGTGAGTTCTAGTAAAAATTACTAAAAAAAAGTAATAAAAATTGCTATTGTGGTTAAGAAAAGAGTGACAGTCTTGACAAGCGAGAAATTTTAGTATGAAAAATAGTAATTTTTAGTACGAAAATTCTAAAAATTACTATTTCAATAATAAACATTGCTATTTTGTATTACAAATTGCTACTTTTCATACTAAAATTTCTCGCTCATCAAGACCGTCACTCTTTTCTTAATCACAATAGCAATTTTTATTAAGTTATTTCTCTCAGTGTATATATTATTTTGAAACAGAGGGACAGAGTCCACAAATAAAAACTTTAGAAACAAACAAAATTCATTTGTTTTAATGAAATCATTACTTGATTCAAAGAAACGTTTAATAAGTACTATCGAAGTAAATTATTTAATTCAAATTAACAAATTCTTTTTCAGTAAAACTTTTCTCTCCGTGTATAGTCTATAAGTACTCGCGATAAGAAAAAGTAACGGAGCGCACGACGCACTGAGTAAGCCGTACTTTTCAAATCCCCGAGCATCGACCGGCAAATTGGGTCAATTAGCGCGAGCGAGAGTCGCGGCGAAGGGGAGGGGGGCTTGCATCCTATCGCCGCGTCCTCGCGGCGCTCGCAGTGCACGCGACTCCGCAGTGCGCGGCCTGCACGCGAGCCGCCGGCACGTGGCTGCGGCTAATCGGCCGACGCCGGCGCAGCCACCGTAGCGGCTGATCGTTGCCGAATGGACGCGTGTTCACGCAAACGATCAGTATTGCGCTCTTTGGATGCTCAGGTGTGGCGCGCGCATGATTCTTCTTAAGGATAAAAATTGCAATAAAAATTTGGACTTGGGCTGACGCGAAAGAAAAAAAAAATGCGTTGTAGATGTGTTGGATGCAACGACGGAGTACAAGCTGCACATGCAGTTCTTCAGTCCTTCTTTTTTTTTAATTTGATGATAAAAATGTTTTATTATTATTGGCATGCCAATAGTAATTGGGTTTTTGCGCGAACTATACAAGAAATGAATTCTCTTGTAAATGCATCCGATGCAGTCATGGAATGCAAGTTGCATATGCAGTTCGTCAGTCCTTTTTTTAAATTTGACGATAAAAAAGTTTGTTATTATCATCGGCGTAGCAATATAGTAATCGTATATTCACGCGAACAAAACAAAAATTGAATTCTATTGTAGATGCATCCGATGCAGTCATTGAATGCAGTTCGACGTTTCTGTTTCATTTAATATGATAAAAAATTTCGTTATTATTATAATAAATGGGTTTAATAAAAAAAGTAGTTCTAATTAAAAACTGTAGTTCTAATTAGCTGATTTTTGACGGTAATAAATAAGGCTATCTCAAAATGCAATGCTTATAATTGCAGTTGATATGCAGCCATTCACTATTGTTATCAGTAATAAAAAAATGACCTAGATATTTTCATGTTGCGTGCAGTATTGGTTTCATTATCCATGAAATCATTTAAAACAAATTAATGTAATTCTTCAAAAAAGATATGATATGATTTATCATAAAGGAATGTTATCATTTATTGAGAAATTCTTTAACTGATAAATATTTTTTGATTAAAATGTAATTGTTGTCTTTGAAAACAAACTTTGGTTCTAACTATTGTTCAATTGTCTTCAAATTTAACATTTTTTTCTTGTATAATTATAAATTTTTGTTGCTCTGCATTTACAACGAATAATTCCTTTCTTCTTGCAGAATTTAAATGGAGAAAAGCTTCAGCTATTTGACGGAATAAACGCGTTAACTAAGATCGAAGAAGAAGTGTGCCGGCAAACGAAAAGGATCGCTATTAGGTGCTTAAGTATTCGACGAATGGGTCGCACAGTTAATAAGATAACAACAACAATTTTTTCAAATTTTCGAAGTATTGATACTGTCTCCTTTGCAAAAATTGATCCACCGTAGAAGAATCGTTCGGTAGCGTCCATCGGCTACAGTGACTCTTCAAGGTACGTAAATACGATTCATGAACTTTTCCTGATTTGTTCCATGATTCAACATTTTTTTTATAAATCATAGTTATATGGTAAGGAAAAATATGCGACGTACGCTAAATGCTTATAGGAGCGTAATTTATCTAAAATTGTGCAAGTGAAATTTACTTTAAAAATGTGAATATATATTTATTGAATATTTGAATTAAAAAATGTTTTGATTAAATTAAATTAGTGTACACTCTAACAACTTCGGTCCTGCCCATAGTAAACCACAGTGTAAACCTATTAATACACTGAAAATAATGATAGGGTAAAGTTTACAATAAATTTTGTAATATGGGAATAGACTTGGAGAGCCAAGAAAATTACTATAAATTTTGGTTATTTTTAAGGAAATAATCTACTTCAATAGTACTTATTAAATATTTCTTTGAATCGAGTAATGATTTCCTTAAAACTGAATAAATTTATTTGTTTCTAAATAAGTTCAGTAGTTTCAAAAAACATAATATTTTGTCTCAATAAAATATTTAATAAGTACTATTGAAATAAATGTTTGCTTAAAATTAACAAATTTTTCTCTTAGTGTACTTCTAAAATTGAATTAGTGGAAGTTTCACTAATCTTTTTAGTGATCAGATTTTCACTACTTAATTAGTAAAACCCACTATCAATTAGTACAATTTTACTAATTGAAATAGCAAAAAAGTGTTCTACTATTTAATTAGTAAAAATACTTTTAAATTAGTGGAGAATAAATTAAAAAAAATTGATTTCACTTATTTATTAGTAGTTTTCACTATTTTTAATAGTGCATATATTTACTATTTTAATTGGTAGATTTTATTCACTATTTAAAATAGTAGATTTCCACTAAAATTTGCTATAATTGCGGCCAATTTTACAATAAAAAGTGCAATATTGGTCCAAAATTTATAGTAATTTTCTTGGCCTGACATATCTATCTCCATATTACAAAGTTGAATGTAAAGTGTGTACCGAAATAAAATTCGTTGCAACGACTTTTCGATAAAAGTTAAAAAGCCACTGTAGATTGGCCTGACTCTAGTCGCCGCTCCCTTCTCGCTTTACCCTCGCGCGTCCTATGGGCACCAGCATAAATCGGTGGCGTTCACGTGTTTGGCCGCGGCGTCACGTGCCGAGCTCTCCGCGGCTCTGGCTCAAGGCCGCGGAAAAGGAACCCTTTTACTTTTCACCAGGGCACCCGATGGAGTCACGTGCTGGGCGCGTCTCGCGATCGCGCCGTTCACCGCTCACTCGCGGGTATTTCGCACTCCTCGGCCGACTTGGAACGTGTCTGCGATACTTTCTGCATATCAGATTGGGAAAATCGTTGCTGCGGTTTTCTACCTTCAGATCTTTAGCTTCGGAAATTTCTTAAGATTTACGGCACTTTCTTTAAAAAAAAAAAAAAAGTAAAATGTCAACTTTTTCGTGACTACCTTGTATAAAAATGTATAAATTTGATAAAGTTTGATGAATTGTTTATCGGTGCACCATTTTATGGAGCTTTATAAGACCCTTTCAATAGGGTATGATAACTATTGGATATAGTGGATAGAAGCACTGCTCGGCGTTGACTTGGAATGCGTCTGTTATATCTTTTGAATTTCGATTATAAATTTTTATATCGTCGAAGCAAAACTTGACACAAAAAAATATTCGTCTAAGAAATTCAGAAAAAGAACTGGCGTTAAAATTCTATAGCGTTCCCGTTCCCGTTTAACTTAAATAATCAGGATTTACACTTTTGTCATATGAAAATAAATATTTTCTACTAATTTATATGATTGGTGTAGAAAATTGTACAAAAAGGCCTGCGTAACTCTTTGTTAAAAAGACGTAAAAGGCATTAATAAAGTATGTATATTGCAACATCCACCTGTGCTGGTCTTACCATACCCGGGCTGTATCTACTTGAAGCCATCTACTACTTGCACAAATATTTGACTGGCACTGCTTGTTAGCTTCATAAAATATTTATACAGTTTTTAATAGAAAAATATTACAATAATTTAACTACATATTTTTATTTTATTAAAGTAAACTTATGTAGTTAAAAATTTTAAATTCGCAAACAAATTTAAATTAACGAAAGCCTACTTGATTTTTAAGTAATTTTGGCTTAAGGAAGTTCTATCGATATTTCATTAGTGAAAACAGTGACTAATACGCATACATCGCCGTGTACGTACGAGCGAAAACATAAAGCTATGTAACATTTTTCTTTTTTCTGAGTTAATGAAGCCTTCCAAAGATTTAACTGTAACTTCATCAAGTTTCTATTTGCAAGTTCATCATTTTTCATCAAATTCTCAATGTTAGTTTCTTTAAGTCCGTGATGTAGAGAACACAATCCATAAGACACAATGCTAAAAGTAAGAAAATTTTTTTTTCACCTATACTGAAAAAAAATTTGTTAATTTTAAAGAAATGATTTACTTCAATGGTACTTATTAAATATTTCTTTGAATTAAGTAATGATTTCGTTAAAACTGAATGAATTTATTTATTTTTAAGTAAACTTCGTAGTTTCAAAAAAAAGAATGTTTTCACTCAATAACATATTTAATAAGTACTATTGAAAGAAATGTTTGCTTGAAATTAACAAGTTTTTCTCTCAGTGTATCTGAGCTACACTGAAAATCCTTTCAAATATTTAACTGTAACTTCTTCTAGTTTGTATTTACAAGCTCTTTTTTATTTTTTATCAAATTCTGAATTTTAGATCAGTTATCGATAGAACCTCCTTCAGTTGACAAAAGAGTTTAAATTAACAAAAGTTCATTTAATTTTCAATCAATTTTCGCTTAAGCATTGTGCGTTCGAGTAGTACATCGATCCGCGCATTCCCTCGCTCAAAGGCACTGCATCGGGCAACTTGTTGCCTCATTAAACTCGTTGGAATAATCGCAAGCGCTTGCGAAATTACCAGGAGTCGAGTATGCGTACTTGACCGACGCCCCATAAGCTCCCACCGCCAACGGAGTCCCGTGTATACCTACCCATACAACTATAAGTGCACTGTGCGTGACTTTGGCGCGTGGTGGCAAACTCACGTGCCGGGCGCACGAGACCGGCGATAGGAGAAAGAAAAACGGGACGAGAGGCGTGCATTCTATTTCTATCCTGGCGTTATCCTTGCCGTAATAGCTGCATGCCTATACAGTCGAGATCGCGAAGTCCGTCGAGTAGCGCGCGATCGCCTAGTAGAGAATCGGCCTGGCCTTTTTTCCATACTTTTCTCACAGTAATATTCCTCTGCTTTCTTTTTTTTCTTTGTTTCTTTCTCTGCAAGTTTTGACGTTCGGTGAAAAATCAATTAAATTAACGGAAATCGCAAACGCTATGTACACTGATAGAAAAGATCCTTTGATCCAAAGTCAGTGTCTTTAATGTGAAGCCGTGCGCGTTTAATATAGTTCAAAGGCATAGGTATTAGACTGCATAAACGGGATTTTCGTCGTTAAAGATGATCGTGCTTTAACTATTAAGAAATAATTAATGCTAATGCACATTTCTTTATTTCAAATAGCATGAAAACATTATTTTTCAAAGGCGTGATTCTTTGGGTCAAAGGATCTTTACCATCAGTGACTAAAAAGTTGTCAAACGTTAAAAAATGGTTGTCGATGTAATGCGAGGAATTTTTTTCTTGAAATTAGCATAATAAGATAAATTTTATTAATTTGAATGTTTTTTTTTCATTGATACTTTTTTATTGATCGGCTTTACTTCTTTTATGATTCTTTGGTGTATATACAAGTGTCGTGAGTGTTCAACATTGTAGTGCAAGTTTTTAAATTATGATTTAAAGTGTCTAAATTCTTGTTAATCATCAGCAGTGACGTGAAGAAAGTCAGAAGTCTGCTTATACCAAGAGGATCCTTTGATAAATTTTTTATCAATATCAATATAAAAGCCATTAAAATAAAACGAATTTAGTACATTCCTTATTGAAAGGGTCGTATAAAACTCCACAAAATAGTGCAAAAAACGCATAAAACCTGATAAATAATTTGATTTTATAAAATTTGTAAATTTTTATAGTATTTTGTAAGATAGTTTTCACGAGGTAGAAAAACTTAAAATTTTGCTCAGCAAAAAAATAAATTATATTTTTTTTTGGAAAAGCATTAAATATACTTTCCTGATAGGTCTATGCATACTTACGTTTCATAATTGCAGATGGTCGCCCTCATAAATGACGATCAGTCGAAATTCGTCGACGTCGACAGCGATCACTTCTCGACAGCTTTGACGATCCCTACGGACGAGGAGTCACTACAGGACACAGAGGAACTGATGTTTCACATAGACGAGCCTTTTCTGGCCGTTTCGGCATCCAATGAATCGACGACCCTCTGCTTACCTTATGCAAACAAAAATACGCGATCACCTGCAAAAGGTAATGAATTTTAAACAAATTTCTTGCAATTAATTACTGCTTATATGTAATATGTAAAGTGTGCATTATAGAGATAGTTCATGCGTGCACTTAAAATCTAAATTTATAAGATATTATTTAAAATATGATTAATGATTCTACCTTAGAGTGGATTTTACCCTATTTTATAGTGAATTTAAATCACTCTATTCACGTAGAGTCAAATTTAACTCCATGTGTGGTTTCACTATAAACTAAGAGTAAAATTTTACTCCAGTCGACTTCGCGCGTACTATTTTGAAGGTGAATACTTTAAAGACACCAAGAAGAACACTGATTTTTTTCCAAAGGGATTTCGAGTCTAAAGAATCAATGGGACGGCATTCGCGAACTCTCATTGTCTTATGCGCTACTCAGTGATGAGTTGCTGAAGACGTTGAGCAATGAGGCGCTTCGTCTGAAAACCCTGAGGGTGGAGGCACATCCAGACACGAAACCTCCAGTTAGCATCAGCTCCGAGGCTTGGCTCAACTTTTCGAATCACTTGCCCGACGTTAACTTCGTCCTGTAAGTGGCCACTTTATTTTTAATAATCGTCTCATTTCATTTATATACAAATAACTGTTCCCTATTGAAAAATGTCCGGTGAGTTCTCAGGTGAGATCTTATGCCAAAATCTCATGGGATTTTTATTATTAACATCGTTGAATACATTGTTTATGTGTGCCTTTTTATGCGATAGGAAAATACACGATATAGAACCTTTTAGAGCTATTTTTGCATTTTTAAATAGTTACGGTAAAATTTCGCAGGTGATCAAATTTAAAAATGCTAAAATGGCTGTAAAAGGTTTTATATTTATAACATATGATTTCCGAAGTACCATTAGAATGCTAACACAAAAACGAACACTTAAACGTAAAAAAATATAATTAAGCAACAATTTTTACAATCCAACTTTAATATACCATGAGATTTTTTTAGTAGGAATTATAAATTGATGTTTCTTACGAAAAATAAGGGATGATTTCTATCTTCGACGGAAGGTAGTTGATGGAAATATGCGATGAAGACTAAGATTTCCATGAAGCAAACTAAAGTCTGATCGAAAAAAAATTATATGTAACTTATTGTTAAAAGTTCAGTTCGCAGAGGCTGATTTGAGCTTAAAAAATTTCTACCTTTTGTAGAAAAATCCTCATATTTATTGTAATTTTTTTTTCTGCTAAAATTATACAAACCTTTTCGTGTAAAGAAAATGTTCATTACTTCGAGTCAATCACGTTTCGCCTAAATTTTCATTCCATTTTAGTAAAAGGGTCTCATAAAAGTTGCAATAAATTTTAAAGCGATGCAAGAATCCAATAAACAATTTATCAGATTTAATAAAATTGCCATATTTTCATCGCATTTTCCAAGATTGTTTCCACGTGTTTATTATCGATAAAGAAAAAGATAAATAGTAGTAAAAAAATGTTTAATTTCGCTACTCCCACAAAAAGGCTGACACACCTGACGGAGGCGCAGGACTACGAAGCGCTGCTTGCGAGGCACGTGCCGGTGACGCACGTCTACTTCGGCGAGTGCGCGCCTGCCTCGGCGGTGGCGCGGGTGGGCGACTCCTGGCCCAGGCTCACCGAACTCGTCGTCGGCGCCTACGGGCCCGACACCATCGACGAGGTCCTGGCCGCGGCCGCGCGAGGCTGCTCGGCACTCGCCGCCGTCGGCCTCGGCGATTGCGAAGTCACGTGAGTGTATATACTTACTCTCTAAAGTTGAATTTGTGAAAAACCACTAATTCATAGTGACTATGCACTAATTTGAAAAGTAAAAATTGATCCACTGCGAATTAATGGAAATCTACTATTTGAAATAGTGAATAAAAGGTACCAATTAAAATAGTAAATATATGCACTATTAAATTTTGCACAAATTTTTTTTTAATTGGGCAATTCACTATTTCAATTAGTGAAAATCACAAAATAATTTTGTTTTTTATTTTATGTTTATTCTCCACTAATTTAAAAGTGTTTTTTACTAATTAAATAGTAGAACCCCTTTTTACTATTTCAATTAGTAAAATTGTACTAATTGATAGTGGATTTTACTAATTGATTAGTGGAAAATCTGATCGCTAAAACGATTAGTGAAATTTTCACTAATTAAACTTTAGAGACTACACTGAGAGAAAAATTTGTTAATTTTAAGCGAAAATTTATTTCAATAGTACTTATTAAATATTTTATTGAAACTACTAAATTTATTTAGAAATAAATAAATTCACATACGTATAAAATCGTCATAAGTCGAGTATGTTCCATTGTTCCTACGGAATATAGTAATTTTTACTATAACATTTCTCTCCGTATAGTTTTAATGAAATCATTACTTGAAAGATAAAAGCCTTTTAAAGTATACATAAGTGCAGTAAGAGTAACTAGTAGTAACAGACGAGTACAGTAAGACGTTCTTTGTTTGCTTTTTCTGACTAACTAAAGGATTTTTTGAAAATAATTTTTTTAAATTCGATTGGTACGTACCGCAATTTCAAGGTACATAAGTGCAGTAAGAGAAACTAATTCTATTCTTTATCTTCGATACATAAGTGTAGAAAGAAGGAACTAGTAGTAACAGACGAGTGTAGTAAGACTCCCAAATGAATATTAATACTGTTTAGAAGGATAACACCCATTAATTTTTGAGAAAATTAAGATACTCTTTGTTTTTGACCAATTAAAAATATTTATGGAGGAAGCTAATAAATTGGCAGCGATTTTTTAATTACGGTGCTCTTATTTCAATACGGATTAAACTGAGCATGCAATTTTATCAAATACCTCGAGAAAGTAATTGCAACATTATAATATTACAAACATTATTACTTGAAAAATTAAACATTTTTTTTCAGGTGCTCCGGACTGGTAAAGTTTGTAAGTCTTTGTTGTGAGCGCCTTCAAGTTTTGTACGTGTTGGAGACGTCGCTTCTCGAGGATTCGGAAAACGACGTGGCGCAGGTTGCCGTGAAAGTTTCGACACTCCTTGGAAAATCTTGGCAACCAAATTATGTACCATATTGGTAGATTCACAAGTCATTAACTATTAAGGGAGCATCTTCAAATTGGAAACGATAACTTAATTTAAAAAAATTATACTCCATTTAATATTATTATACACATACATAAAATAGATTCACAATACTACCGACGTTAAGCGTATCATTTGATTTTTTAAAATGATAATGTTAAGCGGTTACAATTATCAAACCATTATGGCTATTTAAACTGATTAAACTTTATTATTAAACTGACACTTATTAAAAAATTGTTCAATCACGATTCTTAAAGTAATTGAATTATTTTGTAAAACTTTTAATAGTGAAAATGACTTATTATTTATTTTATACTTTACTTATTATTTAAAAAATATGCACTTATACAATATTTATCAGTTTTGTAGTAAACTTTGTCTCTCGCTTTAATTTGTAAGCTTTTTTTTTATTTTAAAGAAACTGTATATTAAAGTTGTTTGTAAAAAAATTCAACCTTTCCATTCATTTATTGAAAATAATTTATGACGTACTCAGCAAGTCCACTAAACATTGCAGTTTCTCGTTATCGATAACAAATTTCGCTGTAAAGATTTATTTAGATTGAAGAGATCGATGATAACAACAAAAAATTAACAATAAAAATTATACAATCTTTTATTCATTAAAAAGAAAAAGGAAATACAAAAAAACTTACTTCTATCGACAAATGGGAAAATAATGATAAAAACTAATTAAAAAACTGTTAATTATTATAGTATGGTTAAAATGGATTCTTAAGATGTACAATTAACGAATGAAACCACATTTTGCCTTGATACCAAAAAATAGAAATTTTATTATTTCGTACCATTGTTCTTTAAACGCATGTTATATACTTTTTTATATAAAATAAAATGACGCCCCTAATTAATTTTTTAACCGTCGTATTCTATGTAGATATGTATAATAATGTACAATAATTATAATTATGATAATATACAGTACAACGAAATATTTACAGCGATTTTCCAATATACAACTTCATGAACCATTAAATTTCCTTTTTTTATCTGTAGTTCTACAATTTGCTCTATAATAACATTAACAATCAAGCTCCTCTAAACTACTTCTCTTCCAAAAATTCTTTTTCTTTATCGTTTTCTCTTAATATTTTTTTCGCTCCATTTTAAATCAATACAATAGTACGCAATACTAGATTGATGCAAAGCGCTCAGTCTTGTGTTCCGATGGCTAGTTACAGTTCACTTATTTTTTTCGTTTTAAGGCCAATATTCATATTATACATTTCGCGCCGCTTCTGAACCATGTATATATTAAATGAATTAAAATAAATATAAAAGAAGAGCCGAATAAATTTTATTTATGGCACAGTCGCAAAAAGGGGTGACCAACGATCTTAAAAAATTATGCGCAAAATTATTTTACAACCCAAGCGTATTTAGAAAGCTTGATCACCTCGTGTAATGTGATATATCAAAAGTAATCGCCATTCGAAAGTAACGAGTTTTTTTAAGTCTTTGTAACAGTTGGAAGCTGCCAATTTAGGCTTTTCGTTTTGTTTCGGAACACTATTTAATGCCAATTTTTATAACCAGCTTTTTAGGCATTCCAAAAAACAACATTAAGTTGCTAGACCTTTTACCTTTTGAAACAGATATTCAAGCATTTGCGTAAGCTAAAAAATTAAATTAAAAATCCTTCATTATTTATATTTATATTGTTACGAATAAAGAATATTTATCTCTAAATATTTTTTATTGCTGCTCATATAGTAGTTACAATGCTTGCAATATCTGCTTTTAAAATAGTAGTATATAATAGTTTTTCGTTAAATTAAAAACATTATTAAATTATGATTTGTTTGAAAATTTAAAGTAAATTTTAATAAATAAAATTAATAATGTGATTAATATTGACCATCAATTGCAACATGATTTTTTATAAAATTCATTATTGAACTTTTGATCAAAGTATTTACAGCAGTTTTTGTTCTTCTGACTATTAAATTTACTTGTTACGAGAAACTTCTGAACAGTAATTTTGTCAATGCCTGTCTGTATTTTTTAATGTACTTAAGTCTGCTGAGATTATTGGCGATATTTATAAAACTTTTCAAATTAGTTTAAAAAATCCTACAATAAATTATTTCAAAGTATTATATAAACATTATTTCAAAGTGCTATACAAATACATTTTTAAGCAATGTTTATCTTTTTAATAGTTCTTGCACAATGAAAAATTTTTGTTTATTTTTACCTTAATTAAAATAATGTACTTGTCATTTAGATTTACATTTTAGAGTAAACTTTGCGCATTATTCAGCAATGCAATCCTAAAATTTATCCTCTAAAACAAATAGAGAATTACAATTAATCCCCACATAGGGTACATGCTTTTTTTAAAAAATCTGTCTAACGAATTTTAGACAGATATTATTTTTTTTTGATTAAGCAAAAGTTTAATTGTGCCTTTTTAGCAGTCATTTGTATGAATTCAACTTCATTTCATAATCCAATAATTCTAAATTGATTTCATCAATCAGGCATGTCTATTGAAACTATTGGTTCAACTGGTTTTGTCAAGTCTATTTTTTTAATATTTTTCTCATTCTTTTCAAAAACTATAGGTTCAATAGGCTGATCTTGAGCACTTCTCGGTTGATAAGAGATGTTACCGTACTCTTGTAACAAAGGACATAGGCCCAAAAGGAAATGACAAAAGTCTTTTCTAATTCCAAACCACCCTGAAAAATTAAAATACAATTTACATTTTATGTGATTTAAAAAATTTTAAATGAAAAAGTAATTTTGTAATATTAATAGCTTACATCTATTACCCCCTTTAGCACCAAATGACATAAAAATAAGTGTCACGTGTGACAACAGCAATGGAGCTGCTACAGTTGTATAGCTGATATTAATGTCTTCATCTAATTTGTTCGCAAGCAGTACCTTTATAAAAAAAATCATTAATTATAAGATTGTATATTAATCAAATATATACTTTTAATAACTTACTTGAAACACTAGTATTGGTACAACTAAAAATGTATAAGCTAAAGCAGAGTTCAAGGAAGTTCTTCTTTGTCTGGCATTAATTTGTGGAGTTCGTAACAAAACAGCAGCAAATACTATGGCATACAAAACAGCAACTAAGGACAGGCATAATAGAGCCCACAGAGGCACAAAAACAACTTCCCAGCTCCAAGAAACAAAACCATCTAATCGAAGAGCAAGGAATATAAACTGCAAAATATTGACAGCACAGAAAAGTTCAAGTTCAAAAGAACGATCATGTTTCACTGCCCAAATGCATACCTGAGAAAATATTAAAATTTTGTAAAAATTGCTGTACAATTAAAGATAAATAATTATATTAAAAAATATTTCATTAAAACACTTACTGCTATAGAAACAATGGAGATAAAAATTAATGGTATGAACACAAGAATCCACAGATGTCTTTGAGATTGCAATTTGTCACAGACCAACAGTTCGAACATTAACAGGATCAAATGCAATGCTAATGTTATAAGCATGGCCTTGTAATGTACATATGCATCGCCTTCTAATCTTGAGTGCGGATGTCTCCACCATACATAGCTACCGACTGTAGCACCCAATATAACCATACCTTTCCAAAACCATATTGGACTGAATACTGCCCAGTAGTTCCACTCGATAATGCCATCAAGTCGTAATGCAAACAAAACGGTAAAGACCATTAAACAGGAATGTACCAGGAACTTGCTAAACAAACGAAATTCACATTTTACATTAATCTAAAATTTCTCGACAAGTAGAACATAGCAAATAAAATGATTAAGCAACGCATTTAACAATTGAATGTAGTCTTTCCGTTAAGCGAATACAATAAACCCTTACCCAACGTTCATGCTTAAAGTTACTTTGATATCTCAAGAATTCTTTTGTCAAACTAGTTTCCCGTTCTTTTGAATGCTAGAAACAAATGTGACTGCTAAAAATAGCATTTTATATAATTTCACTGGTATTAGGCCCGTGGGATTTTGCTCCCCTTAGCGTGCAAATTTCATCAACAGCACTGAAACTTCCAATGCTCAACTCCGAATGACCAGGGGAACTCAACCGCCCGAGCAAACTGCGATGCCAAACCAAATTTACAAATACCGCGAGGAGAAGAATCATAACCGTCAACAACGCCGATCGTTTATTATTAGAAAATAAAGAATTAAGGTTATGATCTGAAAATCCACACACGCACACACACTCGGTGCGTCGCCCGTCAGGCACATAATGCCTGCTAAAAAGCGGGTAAACACAAGCGCGCACTGAACAACAAATCAGCTGGACACGCGAGCACGTATATACAAGCATCTCGGTATATATAATAACGAAAAAAATGGATCGAGCCGAGAGTTCCACATTTCCGCGGCGACGGAGACAAAAAAGAGCAAGGAAGAGTGGGGGAGGAGGAGGACGCAAAAACGGCCATCCCTCTGAGCGATGCTCGACTTTTCAGGCCCTCACCTGGGATTGAAGTCCTGAAAGAGGGTTTGCAGATTCATGGTCGCGGTGAGGGTGGCCCGCTGGCTACTCCGGACGCCGTGGTGGTCGTCGCCTCGGACGGCAGAGCAGAGCGCGTCGCCGCGCACTCATCCGCGGCGCTCGGCCGAGTGGCGGTCGAAGGCGGCGGTGGCGGCGCCCGCGAGCCTCCAACACGAACTCCGGGAGCCGCGAGCTTCTTCTCAACGAGGCGACGGCGACGGCAGCCGACGACGGCCTGTCACATGCCTCCTGCGCACTGCAGCCGCACACGCGCGCACGCTTCCGCTCTGTAGTCGTGCGGGGTGCCCGCACTGCCTGCGGAGCATGTGTCGCCCGATGGCACCGTGTTATTGCGGCGTGGGCGATATGACGCGCGTTTGGCCTTTTGCGAATTGCGAGACGTGCGGAATATAGATATATATATATAATTATTAGCCGAGGTTCGGTGCAGGACGCATGCGCACGGCGGCGATTTTTAAATCTCTCGGCGGAACAGCTGATGGATTGGTACTTACGTATGCGTAGGATTTTGTATATAAAATGAAATATAAAATAATTTTAGATATATCTCCCCTATATTATATAGTTATAAGGTCAAAACCAAATTATCCCCCTCCTCTAAAAAAATTTACAATAAATTTCTTAATCGTATAGCGATACAGTCTACGGTACATAGAATCATTGACATAGCAAAAAAAGATAATAATGAAAAAAAAATCAATTATATCGCTAAAGTAAATGGCTAAATGAATAAAATAATATTCACAGTACCTTTTACATATACCCATACACATATGTACATATAGATTATAAGTAAAAAAAATACAACTCTTTTGCAAGACTTTAGTATTACATTACTCCGATACTATAAAATAATTAAAAAAAAAAGGGGGACAGGGGAGGGGGGCGTTAATGGTGCTCAGCATTGGGCGGCACCATTTTCTGCAGAACTCTGGCATTATTTATGCCATTGATATCTTCGCTAAAATAATGTATCGTTAGCTGTTGAGAAAATGCATTATTTGTTCATTAACAATTGAAAGATTAAGGCACCAAAAATTCTGCATTTGCCTTCAATAGTACAATTTAGTAAAATAACAATTGATTTTTTATGACACAAGTAAGATTTTCATATTTTTGTACAAAAAACGGGGCTAAATAATCCATTTTTTTACTAATGAGTCAAAAAGGTAAAAGGGCGATCGAAAAAGGAAAAACGGTGTATAAAAAGCGAAGCGGGCAAAGAAAGCAGCATAACAACTAAAAAATACCACTATATTGCCCGCTTAACTTATAGGGGGCAGTGGGGCCTAACAGGTCATAGGGCAAAATTGGTCGTGGAAAAAAATGGTTTTGGTTTGACTCATACAAGTCACGAACAAGTGTTTAGCCGCAAGTCACTTGCAAACGTCTGAGGTCGGGGTGGAGTCAGAATGCGTGACTGAAAATACACCTTACAATGCGGTATAGGAACAAAAGTGCATTTCAAATTTTTAAATAAATGTAGCATTAAAAAGAAAAATACTACGTTTATTTGTTTATTTATTCATCTTTTACGGAAAAAGCTGTCCCTTTACAATAGAAAATGAAATAATTATGATTTATATTAATAATTTAAATGGTACAATGGAAATATAAATTACGATATTGAAGTAGTCTACACTGAGAGAAATGTTCTGGAAAAAATTAGAAGATTACTGTCCAGTCTGGGAGCGGACTGCATTTAGTGAAAAAAATTACCATTACGAATTCTGTATTATAAATTTTTACCAGAACTATAATCATTTTTTCAAATCATTTTTCTCAGTAACCATATTGGAATGATTTATTTATTATTATTAGAATTTGTAAAAATTTTGATTTTCTATCAACGTAGCTTTACTAAGCAATTGTGTATTTTTGTATTTTCTTCCTGAAAAGATATTTAAAATTTAAAAATAATTGAAGTATTATGATATAAGTTTTTTTACTCATCTAAAGAATCTCAGTGACTTTCATTTAATATTAATTTAGAATACTATTTAAATATGAAAAATGAACGTGTTAACCGATTAACGCCCAATTGTATACATTTTTATCGCGAAGTACGACATTTATTTTAACATTCAAATTCTATGAGAAAAATTCTGCAGTAGTAATTTTTAACGGTACATAAAAAAATTAAATTGTTAAATAAACAAATCATATACGTTTTTTTTTAATTTTATTATTATTAAGAATAAATATACTAGCAGATAAGCTATATTTGATAGTCAAGAAAAGTTCGATCGAACTAATTTAAATGTTTTATTACTTACAAGTAAAAAGAACAAACAATAAGAAGAAAAAGGAGCGCGATAGCACCTTTTTTCTCTAGAATATTATTTCGAATAGTTCATAAAATATTGATCATCGCGCGCGACTTTTATTTTACATCCATCTAGTAGGCGACTTTCAGTCGACCAAGGCACTCTCTATCAAGAACTTAGGACTTTGAAGTTTTCAAAGGAAACTTTTGATTTATTATTCACGCAAAAAAAAACGTACTTGTCTTTGAAAAGTACAGAGAAGACTGATCGTTATAGCAATTTTAAATAATCGCTGAGGCACAAAGGAAAATTAAAAAAAAAGAATAAATAAAAAAAAAATAGGGGGAGCGGTACATACATTTACATATTTTTTATTTTATATCAGTAGTTCATTTCAGCTCGAAGAAGAAACATGGATCCAGAAGAAATTTTAAATAATAAATATTTTCGATTTAATCGGAATTTGTTAAAAATCATCGGAATCTGGCCTTATCAAAAACCTTGGATAAAGATAATACTTAGGACGGCGCTTTTCATATGCAACTTGTTGACCTTGCTTCCGCAAGTATGAATTATGATTCCTTTTAACAACATTTTTTTGTCGATTAAAAAAAAGTTTATATTTAATTAATATTATCAACTTTAATTGCATGTATATTCGCTTGAAATAATGAATCTCTTGAATATTTACGAACTTCGTAAAACTACTAACAAAATATGAAAGATGAGGGAAAACATTTGTTTGAGACCACACCTGCCCGTTTTTTGCGAAGTGTCCCCCAATAGTTTATTCCGCAAGAAAAGCTAAATAGAAGGTATTCCATTGAAAAGAAACAACAAAAGCAATATTATTATGTTTGTATGCAAAATCTGGTAAATTTCGATGCGATATAATACCGTCTAGTCCACAACAGCATTAATATATGTCATACTCTCCTCTAAATTTGAATTAGCATTAGTAAATTTCCCTAATTTTAAAGCACAATCGCTGCACGAAAGTGTCTTGCGTATAAGATTGTGTGATGGCAATTTAAATCGAAACCAAATTTGCATTTTTTTTCATAAAAATTTACGCTTGGGTTCAAAATTGCGAGCTGAAATTGTCACTGAATCTACACATTAATAATTTTTGACTTCCGGTTTCTGGTTGCTAATTCAAAATAACTTTTCTGACCCCCTGCTCAGAAACGTCCGAATACAGTCGCAAAATATAATAGACTATAAACAAAATGAAAAGTAAATCAGTTTTTGCTTTATCTTGGAAAATATAAGCTAGCTGTAAATATTTTTGATAGAATGTTAGTCAAATATTGCTATTAAAAAGCTTCTAACCCTTACCATAATTATTAAAAAAAAAAAAAAAAAAAACAACCCTGTTTTTCAGAGAAAACAATTTTATTTCAGTTATTTAAAGCTGTAACAGAATATTACGCGGATGAAACAGATGTTATAATACTTATCATTTCAATAATGGCTATTACAGAGTCACTGCTTTTAATATCGAAAGTGCTTGTATTTATTGTATATGAAGACACGGTAAGTGATTAAATCTGTTAGTAATATTCAACGTAAAAATATAAAAGATTATAAATCCTTAGTTTCGAGATATCTATCCACTCGTTTCCAATGATTGGAAATATTTCAGTACGGAGCATGAGAGGAATGCCCTCATAAAAACTGCAAATTTTGCTAGATTTTTAAATATAGCTTTCATTGGTAATTAATTGTTATTATAATATATAAGAGTAAATGTTTAGGTTTAATACTGTATGATAAATAAAAATATTTTTCAGTGTATTCAAGCACATCTATAGTACTTTTTATGTTTCCGCCCGCATTTGCTCCACTGATTTTCAATAGACTGATTCAAAATTTGACCTTCGAAAGATCTCTCTACATTGATCTTGAATTTTTTATCATTGATCAGGAAAAATATTTTTACTCGCTTGTTTTTTTCTGTTTTTTCGTTTTCTGTTCACTGCTTCTAATTACGTACGCAATTGACGGCATTTACCTTATGTTGGTTTACCATTTGCTTGGACTTGTTAGTATCATAAAGTAAGTATCAACATAATAAGAGTGATTATACCAATAGATCGACATTCATCTTTCATAGACTGAAATTTAAGATATCACTGCATAAATTTATAGCAAAAATAAGATTTTTCTTTAAATACTCTTCAAGTTTATAAATTTATTTTATATAAAACATTAAAGAATAAAGGAAAATAATTTCATTTTCAAATAAACCTATAATTATCATTAATTCCAAATAATTTATAATGTTATACATATACTGCATAGAAAACTCCTATCATTAAAGAATTAAAAAAATAATAAGCCTTATTAACGAATGGAAATGCATTTAGTATGCAGTAAATTCGGCTGGAGGAAGGGGAAATATTATACATATATAGTTGATAGATGTTTAAAATTATTGATTAATAATTAAAAACTTTTTTTAATACTTTTAGATTTCATTTAAAATTTACTCATGATATCGTTCGAGCTTTGCCGGATTCTGATGAGCTCACTGAAAAATACAAGTTGCAAATAAATTATCACATTAGAAGATCTATCAGTATTCATAAAAAATTTATCCAGTTTAGTATAATGGTTAATATAAGATAATTTCATCAAATTAAATATTTTTCACTTGTACAATGTAATTTATGTTTGTTTTAGTTATTCGACTATAATTAGCAGTGCATTCTCTTCATCGTTCTTTTTAATCTATGTTGTACTGGTATTTATTTATAGTGTTTCTGCCTACGCAGTAAATAGTTTTTTCCTTAAACCAATTTTATTATTTAAGAGTTTTAAAAGACATTAATAATAAAGTCTTTTTAATGCTTATTTTTAGCTATCTTTAATTTTAGATAGACCTTTTATGTTTATTAGATATTTACTTTTTTTTACGGGTATATCGATTTACTCATCCTTTATCAGTTGGCCAGGACACAAGTTAAAGTACATTAACGAGGAATTATACGATTCGATGTACGTTTTTCTTGACATTTCGGCGATTGAATGAAAGTATAAAAAATATCAGCAATGACGTGGAAAAGAAGCTTTATTAAACTAAATAATTGGGCTTGCAAATTGTTTACTTGTTACTTTTATAATTTTTTATTTATAAAAAATTGTATGCACATTATATACCTAATGGTATAACTTTGTTTGTTTTTTAATTTAATGTAATCCTTCAATTGAATTTTATTTTATCGCTATCTATTATAATTATTATTTTAGTTTAAATAATAATAAATTGAATAATAATATTAATTGTTTAAAATTTTTTAACTTCTGACGATTGTCACGTAATTTTAAACATATATATTCATAATGTGTTAAAGAAAATTAATATCTGCTGAAGATTGGATATTTTCAACGACTTAAAATTTACTTTTGAATGACATATTAGGTTGACTTCAGAATAACCATTGATTTTTTAATTTTGAAGATAAAATTAATTTATAAAGTTTTTTTTCAGTTATGATTGTGGTTGGTATCGATTTCCTATAAAGACCCAAATGTACATCCAAATCATGCTTAGAAGATGTCTTAAGCCCTGTATTTTAAAGGCTGGACCTTTTGTAGAGGTGAATTTACCGACCTGCTTTGTAGTAAGTTTTTTTAGTAACAAGCTCATCAACGATTGGTGCTATTGTGAAATTAACATCATTTTCTTTTAATTCTTTTCTTTTAAGATTTTCAAAACTGCCATGTCATATTTCACTGTTTTCCTTTCTTTGTAACAATAAATACAATCTCATAATGGATGTAGTAATGTAAAGTCGTCACACGTAGTGTTAAAAACTTAGATATTGTTATTAAAGTTATTTTTCATTAAAATATTGTATTTAATTACGTGGCGATAGTCCAGCTCCAGTAAAAACTTCTAAGATTTACAAAGCAAAGCAATAAAAAAATGCTACTACGGGTAAAAAAATCGACGATCCAGATCTGGTACTTTTCTATATAAGTGTTAGTTTTTTTCAAAAGTTAAATTAATAACTTAAGTATTAGCCTTACATGAAAAAATTCTGAAAATTCTGACTGATTTACGATCATTAGGCACAACCGCTAGGCGGAAGGCCGAATATTTTTTTAGTCGATTTTTAAGATTTTTCAAAACTTTTTCAACCTGTTCAATCACGAAGTTCTTTTTGCAAAATTTAAAAACAAAATCAAAAAGCAGCTTTGAATATTCCAATATATATTGCATCCGAAAGGGACTAATACAATTTTTTTTCATTCAGGTACTTTTTCAGCCTAAATCGTGGCAACAGTGAATTTTGTTTTGAGTCGCCTCCGAAGATTACGCAGAAGCCGCTCGTTTTTTTTTATTTTTGCATGAAAAATTCTGCTAATTATTTGAAATATAACTCATTAGGTTTCCAAATTTCAGATTATTCCATGCAGTAGTCTTCTTTTTAAAATTCTCTAAAAATCATGTAAAATTTTAGCGCTCATATTGGTATAGCAGCCCTTTAAGGATACAATTTTAGTTTATAAAGTTTAGCTCACTAGAGCGTCACATCGGTAGCATTGCTTATATGATGAACACCAACATTTTTCCTTGTATAAGTATGCTTAATAAAACTTCATGATATTACAATATACGTGGTTTATTTCTTTATTTCTGGAGGTGTGATAAAAAATTAATTTAAAAAATGTATTTTTTTTCTTTTACATATTTTACAAGTACCTATTATTAAAATAGCAATATACACTAAGTCCAATCCATTATTATTTTATTATGCATTGGAGGTGGGTAAATTTTATTAGGTGACAAGTTACAAGCATTTTTGTCTACTAATATAAGAGAGAAAAACCTTTAACTATAAAATAAATCAGGGTATCTATATTTGCACGACTACAATATACAAGGAGAATATTTCATACTCATGCATAGCAGCAGTGTGAAATATTTTTCATTAATACATGTTTTCATTTTTTCAGATGATAAGAGGCATACAAGAATTTATGGTTAAAAACAAAAATCCGGATATTATTATGGAAAACTTGGCTGGATTCTTCATTTTTCAAGGGATACTTTCGAAATATCTAGCTACAATATTAGCGGAGAAAGAGGTAAAATATAAAGATTTTATGTTTTAGATTGAGTCGCGAAAGAACAGAATTTTTGATAAGCTTTAAAATCTCATAATTCAAAATAAACTTGTCTTGATTAAAAATTAGTAAAAAAAAATAATAATAAATCAATGTATATTCTAACTTTAGTATACCTTTTTAATCTGAAATTATTTATTAAATCTTCTTGACAAATTATTAAACGAAATTATTAGAAATTATTACCTTTAATAATGCAGTATAGGCTTTTACCTTAATGTTTCTATAAAAAATAACATTCGAATTTATTTTTTTGTAAAAAGTTTAAATATATTTATGAAGAAATTACAAGAGATTGGAAACAAATTACTACTACACGCGAAGTTGCTATACTTCATCGCTTCGCTACTATTGGAAATAAAATTTGTGCTTTCTATACAAGTATGTATTCTAAGCATTCTTTATTAAACCATACTTTTTAAATCACATAATTTTACATAATTTTACTTAGAAGATCACGTATATATAGACTCATTTTATAAGAAATTGAATGTATTTATACACACAATTAAACAATAGTCATTTTAGATTATAACTTTTGCTTTATAAATAATTTTACCAACAAAACATTGCAGGTATAAATCCCCTTTAATTAAATACAAGATTTTTCATTCGTAATGGATATTTCACATTTTTTCTGCGTTAAATTGTTAATTTAATAGTTTTTGCCTTATTATTTTAGCGAAAGCAATTATCAGGCGAAAATTTACGTCAGATTTTTTTCTCGCATATTAAACATCCCGCATCTTTTTAAAAATCATTCGCATCTTCGCTTAAGCTACATCAATTTGTTAATTTACAGTATACACGTACTCAACTGCGATGGGTTTTATGGTAACACCCGTCGCACTGCCATTACTTCTCAATGTGATTTTCGAAAGATCTGGAAACGCATCATTCAAACCATCGTTATTTCTCTACACTGAATATTTGGTAGATCAAGAAAAGTATTTTTACCATCTGTACCTGCTTTGCACCATTTCTTGTTTTTTAATTATTACTATCGTAGCCGCCATAGACAATACGTTCGTCCAATGTGTTCAACACGTTCTTGGACTTTTCAAAATAATTGCGTAAGGATAATTTGTTTACGTGTCTGTACCCATCACGCAATTTAAGGCATACATATTGTTTAGAGCACATTCATTATTTATTTATTACACCAGATAAAGTTACAAAGAGTAAATCCTAAATAAGCTAAAAAAAGTTATATGTACATGGGCTGGTATAATAATTCAAAACTAACTAAAACTATTATTAATTAATTTATTATTAATTAATATCATTAATTAATTTATGATTCTTAAAGTTTTAGAACTAAAATAATTATACCGAGAGATTTGATGAGATGATAGGATGCCTCTGTGGCGATCAGGTAAAATGAAGGATGCTATAAAGATTTGTAGCGTCACTGACAAAATGATCAAACAAACTTTGGTGTGGTCATCTAATTTGATTAGTCATTAATAAAAGACCAATTACCACAGAATGGGATGTTTGAGCTGGCATTATCCTGTTGGATTTTACCAGAGGTTTTCCGTATCCCGCATATACAGGCACAATGCGAAATGAAATTAAAATTAAAAGAAAGTGCATACACCGATGTGTGCTGTATCGGCTGTGCGTTAATCTGCATTTCGACTCAATTGATAAAAAAAGTTAATACTACATTTATTTGTTGTAGGAGCAGACTGGAGCAGGCCTTTGAAATTGCCTGTAAATCTGATCAAGACGTTGAAAAGCACATCCATGATTGCATTCGCAGCTCAATAGAAATTCACAATAAATCGATAAAGTTTAGTATCACAGTGTCAATCGTATAGAGACGCTTAATAATTTTTTAAATATTTCATTGATTTAAAAGTTGAAAAATTTATATTTCGAGCTTTATAAATTGAAAATAAAAGCATCCTGTACGATCCTGGCAAACCAAAATTGATGCATACTTGATTTACCGCGCGGCACAATTTTATTGCATTAAACTATTTTATACATATTTAGAATATAAAAATATGGATTCTTTTTGTAGATTTGTAGATTTGATTCAGACTAGTTACAACAGTGTTTTCTTCTACTGTGCTGGGTTACTTATTTTGGCCGCGAGTACGATAAGTGTTGATGTAACTATTACGAAATAAATCGTTTAAAATTTCGATTACAAAATACGACTGAACTGCTTGATTATTTCAGCTGGTGATGAATTTTAATAAGCCCATAAATTTTTTAAGAATTAGCGCGATCTGGTTAAGTCTCATATTGTACGTATTTTTTATAAACTGGCCAGGACAAAAATTGTTAAACGCGTGCAACGATCTGTTTATAGCATTGTAAGTAACTTTTCTCTATGACACTTAACTTTCACTCGTAATCGACTAAATCAATTTGTGATGAAATCTAATTGTTTGCATTTCATTTTTAATCGAATTTGATAATTGTTTGCATTTTATGTGTAATGAAATTTAATAGTCTGTATTTTATATTTGTAAGTAATGAAAATAATTTTTTTAAGCACACATTTAAAGTTGAATGTAAAATTTTAGGTACTTTTGCGGCTGGTACAAATTTCCATTGAAAACACGGATTCTGATCAGATTCATGTTGCTACGGAGTACGGTACCATCGCGACTGACAGCAGGCCCACTGATTGAGATGAATTTTAAATGCTGCACTCTTGTAATTTTGTTTCTAATCTCAAATTTAAATTTAACTACATGCATTAATTTACAAAAAATATACCTTTTAAGATTCTAAAAACCGCAATGTCTTATTTCACGGTGATGGCATCATTCAGCTAGTCAGCACAAGGAATTGTAATCAAAAATACAATTTGTAGTAAAATTCGATGTAATAATAATAATAGTAATGATAATTATGAATAAAACATTTAAAGCATAATAGAAGCGAATTAATGAAATTATTCAATCTCTTCAAATCCTCACGTGGTATTCCTATGGAAAGGGTCTTATAAAACTCTGATAAATAATTTATTGGATTTTATCAAATTTGTACATTTTTATAGTATTTTATAAGATTGTTCCCACGGGGATCCCTTCGTATGACCTAAACTAATCTTGTATAAAGGTATCTACGGCCCAAAAATTTATACGAATCGTGTACATGTCAATACATATACAACTTTCTTAATCCCGATCCTTTAAGTTTTGTACCATTATACCCTACAATAAAATCATATTCAGAAAATTAAGTTCCTAATATTGTTAAGCATGATTCATTTATACACTTCAAAAATTGTCATGTCTACAAAAGCAATTTTCATCTTTTTGGAATACACAAGGGAAACACGTAATATGTGCAAGCAAATAAATGGAGTATTGTCTATTGCTTTTACACGTTTTATGTTTATATTAACTTTTTTTATTTTACATTATTTTTTTATTATCATAATAGCTCATTTATTTTTATTTTTTACAGATCATGAGAGACATAAATGAAGTTACGACAGAACAATACGTGTGGTTCGCTTGTTCTGCATCAACCCCTGTTGAGGTGCCATCAAATTTTAATCTTGTCTTGCGAAGGCATGAACATGATTCATTAGGATCAATACTGCGTTATAGCGCCAAAAATTTGGTTGATCAAGAAAAGTGTAGTTGCCTGCTCCTGCATAACTTTATAGTCACTCTTGTCTCAATCAGTATTATTGCAGGCATTGAAATAACTTTTTTCTTGTGCGTGCAGCATAACTTTGGATTTTTTCAAATAATTTCGTGAGTATTAGAATTTTTAAACTATTTTTTGTTCAATGATAATACAATAAAACATAATATTTTTTTTAATCAAAATCCTCGTCTTTATAAGTCATTTAAATCGTACGTTGCATAAAACCACATGCAGTACTGTCATAATTCTAAACAATATGTGTAATTTAATATTTATTTTTTTAGGTGCAAATTGCAAAGAGTATATGAAGTTGTAAATAATTCCGAACAATGCAGTTCAGATAACATGCAAATGTTCATTTACCATTGCATTTCCAACTCAATAAAAGTACACAAAAATTCGATAGAGTTCGACAACGACTTTTTAATCGCCGAAGACTGGAACTTTAATAACATTTATGTTTTGTTAAAGTTAGTACTTTGTCAGTACTGGGTAATATACCTTTAAGAAGTTTAGAAAATAACGTGTCCTTAATCAATTTTTTATTTTCAAAAATTTCAATCGAATGTATTCAGTGTTTCAAAAAAAAAATGTACTTTTATTTAATTAATCTCTAATAATAATAATAATAATCTAATCGAAGAGCGTTCGTCGTGTTAGCCTGTGAAGCATGTTTTAAGTGTATTTTCTACTGTTTTATAAATTATAAGTTTTATAGGTAAAATAGAAGGAAAATTAATCACAAGAATATACGTGAATTGCATTACAAATAAAATATCTTTGTAACGTATAATATACCTTGAATTTTACCACGTTTTTTATAATAATGTGGACTAATCTTTCACTTTATACGGAATTACAAGCTTTAATTAAAAAAATGTTCATAGCAAGAAAATTATGTAAAACGGTAAAAATCAATAAAGATAAAAGCGTAGCAATTCCAATGAAAATTTAATAAAAAAAATCTCTAAGGTTAAATATATGTTAATTTTATAATAAAAGTACCTGGAATTTGTAAAAAAAAAATTGAACAGAGTATAAAAATAATTTGAATTGGCGCGGGAAAACGCGCGTCCTCGATTCGAAGTGTCGAGAGCTCGAAGCGCCGCCACCGCTTGGCCGCAGCTTCAGGCCGTGGCGCATCGCGTGCGGCATACTTGGGCTCCTTTCCGTTTTCTAGCCTCAATCATGGCGGTGGGTAAAAACAAGGGGCTCTCGAAAGGAGGTAAAAAGGGAGTCAAGAAGAAGATGTGAGTAATTCATATTACTGCTAATGGCTAAATTTCTATCCCGTCAACTCGAATTTCCATAACGCGCAGTTCGCAAAACTTCGATGCCTTGGATTACCGCGGATGAAACTTAGCCTCTGGCACCTGGCACTCCATGCTCCGTTGTCGTTGTGCCGCTCGACTAAAAGTATTTTTATTTAGTGCGGTGCATAGTCATCAGGTGTTTGGTCTTTTGACTTTGCGATAATTTTTTCCTCAGAGTTGCTTGTTTTTTGGGCGGAGGGGGTGTTATTTTTATCAAGGGGTTAACCTGCAAAAGCCGTGGCACTTGTTATTCTTTTTTCACTTGCATTGAGACTACGACGATTAACCGTCTGCTCAATTTTGTTTATATTGATTCTTTTGGTGTAGTTTAAAGAAATTATATTGTATTTATTCTATTCTTTTTTTAAGTAAGATAGTTGTGAAATGCAGATTAGTTTGTGTAAGCTAACCTTCAAATTTATTTGATTTGCCTCCACATGGTTTTTATTCAATAATTTTAAAGCAACTCGTTAACTGGTTTAAGCTATTAGTAATTAGTGTTTTAAAAGGATTTGGAAAATAGTAATCATTGTTTTTCTTTGCAGTGTCGATCCATTCACACGTAAGGATTGGTATGATGTTAAGGCACCGTCAGTTTTCACTGTCCGCCAAGTTGGCAAAACATTGGTCAACAGGACCCAAGGAACCAGTAAGTTCAGAATTTTTTTAACTATCTTATTATTTTAACAATTGTAAGGGAATGATGATTTCCATTTGTAACCACATGGTTATTTAAAAATTCAAAGTTTCATAATTGTAAACTTATCTCTATCTGCCTTAATGATAATAAAGTGAATTACAAAAGTTATTTGATCCATTTACAAAATTTCATCAATGAGAAAAAAGGTGGTAAAGGCAACTCCAGCTCCATGACAAAAGTTTTGTAATTGTTATGGCGTTTATTAGTTGCAAAATCAATTATAGATTCACTACAGCCATTTTTTATTATAAAAATGGTTTGTCCAAAAACTATAACAGAATAATTACTAAAAATTATAATTCATTTATTTAATTTATCTATAATATATTTATACATGATATATTCTTTCAGAAATTGCTTCTGAGGGATTGAAGCACCGTGTATTCGAGGTATCTCTTGCTGACCTCCAGAGTGACCACGACGCCGAAAGGTCATTCAGAAAATTCAGACTGATCGCGGAAGATGTTCAGGGACGCAATGTTCTCACTAACTTCCACGGCATGGACCTGACCACAGACAAACTGAGGTCAATGGTCAAGAAATGGCAGACCTTAATCGAGGCTGTCGTTGATGTTAAAACTACTGATGGTTACAGCTTGAGAGTATTCTGCATTGGATTCACCAACAAAGACCAGCAGAGTACAAGGAAAACCTGCTATGCACAGCATGCTCAGGTTAATTTTATCTTTAACTAGTGCATTAAAAATCTAGAACTATTGCAAAGCGCAAGATGACGACAAAACAAAGATTTTTAATTTGTTTGGTCACTCTACTTGCGCAGAAAAAAGGCTTTCTCTTACCACACTGTTTGATACTTTTGGCAAACAGTGTTATTGAGTACTGCAACAGTTCTGTAATTATTTTAATAGTTCATTTTAGTAGAATTATGATGTACTGTATGGAATTCTTAATCAAAAGTATGAATTGTGTTTTAGGTAAGAAGCATCCGCAGGAAGATGGTTGAAATCATCACCAACGATGTTACCAAGAGTGACCTGAAGGGTGTCGTGAGCAAACTTCTGCCTGATGCTATTGCTAAGGACATTGAAAAGGCCTGCCAAGGAATTTACCCACTTCACGATGTCTACATCCGTAAAGTTAGTATAGTCATAAATTTATTTATGTAATAAAATTTAATAACAAATTATACTTTCGATATTACAATAGTCGAAATTTGATTGAAATTTAAAAAGTTTAATGATAATTTTATTTTTATCATACAGAAGAGTAACAGATGTATAATTATTTTCAGGTAAAAGTATTGAAGAAGCCCCGCTTTGAATTAAGCAAGCTTCTTGAACTTCACGGTGATGGTGGCAGCGGCAAGGGAGGAGAAGGTGGTGAAACGGGATCAAAAGTAGAGAGGGCTGAGGGTTACGAACCTCCAGTACAAGAATCCGTTTAAGACGGATGCTGTTAATTAACATCTTATAAAAAAAATAAAATCCACTTTCTAGTGCAAAAAAATTTCAAGGTTTTAAAAAATTTATTGATTTCCATCCATTTTTCTTTTATATAATACAATCATAAAATTTATTTAACTTCATTTAACTTTACAAAATTAAAATAATATACAAAAAATTCATTCTGTATAATCAAAGATATGAGAACACACGTGCACTCTTACTTTTTTTCTCGCAGGAAGCCTGAGGTATCAATGTCAGTCATATGTACATATACAACTGTGTACACGGCAAAGGAATCAGACGAATTCCTGTCGATGATTACCCTGGTCGCTTTAATGGTTCATTTGGTAAATTTACAATACAAACGTATTAAATGGTAAAAACAAAAAAAAAATAATACATAAGGCACAATTATGATTCTAATGCCCGATCTAAGAGCTTCCAACTGCCGACCAGTAGCGCACTGAAGCTTTCACTCCAGGAGGCTACTACGTATATCAGTAGTAGGAAGAACAGAATTTTCGTTATTATGTCCACCCAGTACATTCTGAAACAAAATAAAATATTTATTATTTATTTGTACGTATGGCCATTTGTAGAACTCACGATTTCGATTTAAAAACATTATAAATAATATTCTGTCAGTCTAGCAGATTTATAAAAATAATCTATTTTCCATTTTAATTTTAGAAAAGAATCTCTCAAACTTACACTCTCATATGCCTTCGAGCGGCAGGTAGAGTTTCCGGTGGCTCATTCAAGATGAAGACTCTCGCAGCTCGTATACAATTTTCGAAATATTCATCGAGATCCATGTCTTCGCCGTGTAATTGGTACAATACCTTTTCCTTCTCATTTAGTACTGTTCTCAGATGCGCTATGTTCTCGTTTTCAAAGTCCCATTGATTGTTTGCGTAATACTCGAACACCTCGAAACCTTTTTGTATACGACGGTGAACACGACACATTCTGCAAATAATAATAATTAGTAAGTAGTTTATCTTGATGTTTAAAAGATTTTTTAAACAATTTTTTTTATTGTTAATCACTGTACTTGATTCATCACATAAAGCAATACTTATGTCACAAATTACATGGATCATTATAAAGACTTTTGTAAATTTAATTTTAAATACTACTATTTCAAACTCTCGAAATGGATTTATTTAATGTGTATCTTATAAAAATCAGTTTACACATCGTTAACGAAAATTTGCATAACAAGTAATTATAGCAAATGTTCTCCATTATTCAAGGCTGATCGTAAATTGTAAAAAATGAAGAAGCAAAGGAATTGCAATCTGTAATATGCAATCAATACCATTCATTAAATTTTATTTTCATCGTGAGCAAGTCTTCCCATTCCTTACGCAAACGTTGCATTCGCCGGCAACAGTAGGTCATAAAAGAAATATTTAAAACGACGTTGATCTGCCCTCAATTTACCTCTCATTTTTTGAAATGATGCTCCATTTCGTTTATAATACATGGAATATTCTTCGTACCAATGAAATTTGTTCTTTTTAGATTTCTATTTAGTAATCGCGTGCATTAAGTTTCGCAACACATTCAAAATTTATAATTATTCTCTAAATATAAACCAGTGAAAATATCACTATTTTTGAATCACTGCCTTTTTCACTGAATAACTATAATGAATTATAGCTATTTTGTCACTGTAAAACAATAAATTTGCTAAAATAATCCACTGTCATGCAGTTGTAAAAATTCGCTATTTCGACAATGAATCCATTGCTTTTAGCAGCGATAATTCATTTCGTTGTTTTTTGTAATGCATATTCATAATAAATCGATAAAAAATTTTTATGTTTTTCAGTTATATTTCTTTGCTTTAGATTTAGAGAATTTTTATTAATATAGACAGTTTATCCCTTTTATCGAGAAACTAACAATATCCTAAATTGTTGATTGTAAAGAACGAAATAATGAACTAGAAAAAAAAAGAAAAATTAATGCATTTTCCATGAACAGGTGGAACTTACATGGGCTGGTAGCCGGCGATAAAGATAAGCGTGTCGATGATGTACGCCGGTATCATATGGAAAAAGAAGACGCAGATGTTGTGCATCAGGCGGGATTTCTTCATGCTGCCGCCCGGGTACCAGACGACTCCGTTCAGCGGCACTTTCTCCGTGATTCGGCGGCCTCGTTCGATAATCTCGGCCCACGATACCTGCCGGCGAGTAAGAGTTACGCAAAAAATAAAAAAAATGTTGCGAGTCCTCGCTGATTTATGGTCGTGCGCCAAAAAAATCATTCCCGCATGCACTTTATACGCACTTAATTCTCTTAAATAATTCAATTATTTTTTCTTCCATGTTTTTCTTAATAAGATAAGGTCGTTTAACGATATTTTTTTGCGATGAGAGAAAAATTTAGTAATTTTTATGTGTCCGTTTACTCTACTGACGGTGAATGTTGTTTAGGATAATGAACGATGAGACGGGCAATATTGTCAAACTATATTTATGTCTAGACGGCGTTTCGACTGCACTTTTTAAAAAATCCTTTTCTTCTTGCGCTTGAAAAGGACTATTAAAAATGTAGTCGACACGTCGCCTAAAAAGAAATGCAGTTTGACAGTATTGCCCGTCTCATTATTGATTATCTTTGGTATTCCAGGTGAATACTTAGTCCAACAACACCCGTTGAATTATTTCCTCGAAGTAATTATTTTTTCGTAACTACACGGAGAAAAATGTTACACTAAAAATTACTATATTTTTTTAGCAATGGAAATGACGCACTTGTAACACGAGAACAATTATAGTACATTTTATTTTCAAATTTACAATACGTATATTAAAAATAAAAAAAAACTGTTTATCAATTTTTATTAAAATTATACTAAATTCTAGAATTATACACGGAGAGAAAATTTTAGTAAAAATTACTATACTCTTTAGTAATCGAGGGACAGATTCGACCAATAAAACAGTTTACTAAAAAGTATCATAAAATTTGCTAGACTTACAGTAAATTTGGCTACAAGTCTAGCACATTTTACCATACTTTCTAGTAAAATTTTTTATTTGTCGAGTTTGTCCCAGCACTACTAAATAATATAGTAATTTTTCTTACATTACAATAATGTCCTCTAATTATTGCTAAAAATTACTATGGTCCATGGGAACAGTGGGACATACTTTTCCTATAAAACATAGTAGAAATTCCTATGTCCACCGCAATATTGATTTACTATGCTTTATATAGTAAAAGTCGTTATAAATCGTCTATGTCCCACTGTTTCTGCGGAGCATAGTAATTTTTACTATATCATTTTTGAAATAAAAATTCATTTAGCTTTTGGTACCTTAAATTCGCTGCTGCTGGTGAGATTGTAGACGCGCTTCTCGTGATCGTTGCAGATGTAGTTCCACGAGATGGCAAGTATGGCATTTACGGCGATGTCGACGGGCACGTAGTCCGCGTAGCCATTCTCGTTGCAGTACATCGTGCGGATGACTCCCTTGCCGGCGCCGATCAGCAGACCCGTCGGTCCGTTTATGTTGTCCGTCCAGCCGACCACCGGCTCTTTCCACACTGGGATCACTATACTCGGTCTGCCAATTTTTTATTTAACTTTTTGTTTATTTAATTTTTTAAATTGTTTTTACAATAGATGCTACAAATTTATTATTTTATTTTACAGTTAATGGGGTCTAGAAGTCAATTAAAAATTCAAATTTCGTGACACAACGTAGCAGACGAAAAAAAATTAATTTGGCATATAACAAAGATTGTAAATGAAATATCGAAAAACCAAGATATTCTTGCACCTTCCTTAAGTAATGATCTGTTACTTTATAAAGATGTAAGTTTATATCACTCTAAATCTATAAAGAGTAAACTTGGGATAAAATTTGAATGAAACTGCAATTTTTTACTTTATAAAAGATCAAAACAAATATTGTATAAGTGTTCGCTTAAACGTTGTTAAAAGAAAGATTAGCATTTTTTTAGACCTTAAGATAATAGCTGGGATTTCGCTCATGGCTTCCTCGACTAGACCCTCGGACAAGGCTTTTGTGAAGGCGTACGTGTTCGGGAGATCCCCGAGTATTTTGTCCGTCATAGCTTCGACTACATCGTCTTCCATCCACTCGACGCATTTTATAATCTTATGTGGATCTGCCGGTGGTGGATATGGTTTCTCGCCTAAAAGCTACGGTCAGCAATCATTTTTAAGATCAATTTTTAAAATATTTTACTTTTTTTATTTATACTTGAAAAAGATGTTATATTACTTGACATTTTTTGGGTGATGAAGTTTATGCTTAAATGAAGAAAATAATTGACGTGGACAAATAATAATGACATTAGAAATCGAAGAATCGATGTCGTTTTTTACTTCACATTTTTAACAATAGTTTAATATAATTAATAATAGCTAGTCACTTTGATATTGACTACTACATTTTTTTTTGTTTTTGAAGTCAGTACTTATTCAATTTCAAGGACTGCTTCGTAAACTTAAAACCTTGAAGTCGGACATTCCTTAATTACCAACCATCATTGTGCCATTAAAATATCATTGGTTCATTGGCAATGATGCAAATCGGTGGGGACGGTGATTTTCGTCAATTGTCCAGAATCATAGTGGCGTTATGAAAAATTCGAATAAAAATAAAAATTTACCTTCTCCTCAAGATGGCAATACGCCGTGCTTATGTGTGCAAAGAGATCAAGTTTTTTCATTTCTTTGGCCAGATCTAACATCTGTTTTGTGCCTCTTGTGTTTAAAAGAACAGCCCGTTTCAGTAACTCGTCGAATCTATAAAGTCAAAAATTTGTATTGCATCACATTTGTTAAAAAAAAAAAAAGCTAAAGTAACAGAGAATTAAAGTTTTAAGACAATGTTATAAATTTCACTTGCACTTAAGCTTTTATAAATTTCAAGATTAAAGGTAAACTATATAATTTACTAAAAAATGATTAATAATTTAAGGTTCCAATGGTAGAATATTCCTATAACACAAGAAAATGAAGAGATACAAAATTAAAAAAAGAGTGATTTTCAACCTGACTGTGGCTGCTCCATGATAGACGATGCTTATTCGATCGCATAGTAATTGTCTGTCTTCTGGGGAGAGACCCAAACCGGGAAGTGAAACATCCCCGTTGATTATGGTAACCTTCTTTCGCATAGCCTCGATTCCTCTTAGCTCTTTGACCTTTTCAAAAAGCTGAAAATCACAAATAATTTTTGCTCGTTTAATGTTAATTTAATATTTAGTGGTTAATATAAAAAGTGTTTGGATAAAAATCGTAAATGTTAATTGTATTCTTTGTACGATGCGGACAGCTTGAATTATTTTACCTATACACGGCGAGTATTTCTCAAAAATGTTGATTACAGATTGCTATATGATTAATGATCCCGGGAATCAATAATTCTCGAAAAATTATTCTTATTAAAAATGGAAGCATAGTTTCTACAAAAAAAATCTCTTCGACTAATAATGTATTTCTGTCATTGAAGCGTAAGTCCTCTAATCTATCTTAGAAATCACTCGTTGAAATGTTAATAAAACAGCAAGAAAATCAGTGATGTAAATGTTTTTCCAATGTCCAGGTCCACTGTATCGACCTTGAAATTTACGCCTGCGGATATATATATACTATGTATATTCGTCTGTACGGGACAGACGAGAAAGCTTACACATGGGCACTCTGAAAGTTACCGACCTTGATTATCTCACCAACAACCAGAAAAAAAATCGTCGATTATCGAACGCCATCGGTGGTTTTTATTTTTATGTGCAAAATGTCACGTAGCCTGGTCGGCATTTGCATTTTGGCTGACCATAATAACTATATCGGTTTTGCAATTTAATTCAGCATTCTCCGAAGAAAGTACAATTAATACGAATTTCTTTTGTACACTATTTTTATTCATTTATTTTTATTTAACCGGTAAACTAAAAACTGTAATATTCATAAAAATAATATATTGCATTCATGCACGGAGAATAATGTTATAGTAAAAATTACTATTTTCCGTAGGAACAGTGGGATATACTCGACCTATGTCGATTTTTACTATATAAAACAGACTAAAAATTCCTATGTACATAGCAATTTCTACTATATATAAACAGTAACTTTTGCTACGTACATAGGAATTTTTAGTATGTTTTATAGTAGTAAAATTTTTTCTTACTAAAATAGGGATATTTTAACGTCCTTTATTTTAGGATAAAGATTAGTTTCTAATGACATCAGTCGTAGCATGAAAAACCTGTACAAGTATCCCTATTTATAATGAAATTGCGAGCGCGCAAGTTCCCCGGAATCGGTAATCACATTGTCGGTCGTTTTGAAAAGTCATTTGCGTTCTCGTGCAGCAAGCGAATCGCTCGTATCTTTATGCGATTACTTTCGCCGTGCACAAGTCGTCACGCCTAATTATCTCCTGCTAATCGAGTTATTTAGCGATTTGCGCCGGATCTGATTAACCGCTGCTCTCAGAGGTGCACGTACACCGATCACCACGTAATTGTACGAAATAAAAAATAAAATTCTCTATGTACGATTCCATTTTGCGAACAAAATGTAGAACGATTTCAAGTATTTGTTGGATTTTAATTTTATTTCTGATCACCGCAACCGATCGAGATAATGGACATTGATTTTAATAACCTTTTTATAGTAAACTCTGTGTATTCCGAATGTAACGATGAGAATCATCTGTTATTCACGGCTCGTGCGGTTCTCCTCTTCGTAAACTCCTTCCGCAAAATATTCGCAGAAACTTACGCCGCAGGAGATTTCAACGACTGCACATGCATGTATGACGGTAAAGAGAAAGTGGAAAAAAGAGACCGAGTTTGATCAAATCGCGCATTCCTATACAGACGCTTACACTGCCAAGTTTTTTTTCGCATTAATTCTAGGATATGGCTAAGTGAAATGACTTGCTGAAAATATTTTTTAAGAAAAACTGTTTATAAGTGCTGTATGAACAAATGTGTGACAAAGTATGTACAAGACGAGTTATTTCAATCACAGGAACTGTGTTTTCTGTCTATTTTAGTCGTTTTTTTCTTGGGTTTTAAAGTATATTGACTAAGAAAATGATGTTACAGCTTCAATATCATTATTTCTACTTGGCGGTGTATTTATTACACCTCTTGGGAATTTGCCACATAAATTTGGATACATTACGAATTCAAATGATTTGTCATTATCGAATTCATTGATCATTTGTGTGAAAACACGCGCCACCTGACACGCGAGTGTCGTAACGGCGACTTTTCAAAAATTTTACGTTCGTCTCGTTAAATTGCCACACTCAATCTCAATATCAAATGGTCGACTTTCTTCTGCTTATTATTCGGACAATAGAGTTATTTAAATAGCGCGCGCTTCTGTAATAACGAAGAGAAGAGAATTCACCGGAGGCGGTAAGAAAGTTGCGACGTAAAAGATAATTTAACTAAAGCTCGTTTAAAAGATCATTAACTTTTTACTCATTTGTAAATACAAATAACTTAAAAGCAGATACGGACAAGTAAAAACCTCCGAGACTTGTTATTTACGAATCTTCGCTGTGCTTTCATTATGTTCGAAACATTCGGATTGCGTCATAAACTAAAAGGATGTTTAAATGTGTTTAAAAATTGAATGTCTCAATTATTGCTGACTGAGAGAGATAATGTAGATGACCTTACACGACAATAAGTATAATTATATAAAATGCAATACAAAAATGCTTATAAAAACTAGTCCGCGCAGTCTATCAAGCCAATGATTATTAAATACGATCTCAGAGGGAATATAACTTCTACAAATTAAAAAAAAATGCACCTTTTTTATAACAAAAAAGAAAATTAATAAAATAAACAAATAAAAACAGCTCGCATACGATCTATTATAAGATTCTACAGCACGCTGTATAATAAAAAAAAACGCTAAAGTTTAGAGAGGAAATAGAACTTCTACAAATTTAAAAACAAACCGTACTTTTTTTTTACAACAAAAAAAAGGAAAATTAATAAAATAAACAAATAGAAAAGCTCGGATACGATTCATTACAAGACTCTTCAGCGCGTCGTGTAACAAAAAATAAATAAATAAAAAATCGCTAAAACTTCGATCGTCTCGCGTGTATACATACATACGCACTCGGCACGCAGGTGAGAGCAGGGCGCGAGATATGTAGGTAAGACGGGGACGAGAAGAAAAGACGCCGGGAAAAAGTGAGCGCACGAGCGGCGCGCGTGGATAGAGGCAGCCGCGGCAGAAACAGAGTCAAGGCCTCGCGCGAGCGCGGCATATTATTGCACCGGGGTGAAAGTTATTCAAGAAGCGGTTACCGCGGTTATGTCACACCTTCTCTCTTTCTCGGCAGCACGCCGGTTTCGACGCGCGGCACTGCCTCCCGTGGACCCCCGGTCGTCGCTATTCGCCTCGGCTGCTACCACCCGCGGGCGGATGAAAAATCGGCAAGGCCGTCGAGCGGCTCGTCTGATTTACCTTTTTTTTCGCGGTAAGCTGCAGCCAGGAATAGCGAAGAGAGTGTGAGTAGTGGTGGTATGAAGGATAATGTGCCCGTTGAAGATCACGCACGCACTCACAAAAATTTAATCTAAGTGGTAGGACAATCTACTAAATAGCACTGGGAAATCTACTTATTATAGAGTTAAATGTATTTATGCCGTGGATAAGCGGACCATCTTTTACGATTAATTTGCTAAAACCTAAACGAATTCATCTTCGAATAAGTAGATTGTCGTCTTGAAATAAATGGACTGGATGATAAATTCTAGATTGATTTGTTGAGTATTTTTTGCCATTTAATATCGTAAGAACTAAAAAGAATTGAATAAATGAAAAAGACTCTAATAAGCAGAAAATTACCAGCAGTTAAAATATTTATGATAAAACTCAGCGGATTCTATTCTTCTAGTAAACTTACTGAGAATTATATTAAAGCAGACATATTCTTTAATTAATGAAATTTATTTTATAATTAAGTAGGTAATGTTTAAGTGGATTGGTCTACTAAGACTAAGAATCTATTTTTGTGAGTGCGATTATCGAATGGTCACCCTAAATCGGTTGCAGTCACGTTTCACTCTTTGTTTATAGTGAAACCACTCGTAGAGTCAAATTTGTCTCTAAATGAAGAGAGCAACTCATTTTCACTCTTAGTTTATAGTGAAACCACTCGTAGAGTCAAATTTGACTGTAAATGAATAGACTGACCTATGTTTCACTCTTAGTTTGCAGTCAAACTACTCGTACAGTTAAATTTGACTCTAAATGGAGCGATTTAAGTATAGTGAAGATTACTTTTCACTATACTTAAGGGTTAAAAAATCATTTTATTTTACTGCATCAAAGCAGTTAAATTGTCTTTAAAAGAATTGGCATGAAAATTAACTCTACTGCCAAATTTTTATTCTAATATTATTTTAAAATCAATTTAAATTTAATTAATTAAAAGTTAATTTATAAAGTCTATTTCAGTTCAGCTGATTTAGCATGATAATCAATACAAAATTTTGATAATTATGTGATTGTCATACGATTGCCACGAGTGAGTCACGTATATTTTTGTATAAAACTTTCTGAACTAAGTTCAAATTTAAATTTGTTCACGACTATATTTAAGGACAAATAAAACGTTCTATAAATGTTTACTTTTTTTACTGCATAAAAAAAAAACAAAGCCATTGAAAACATCTTACTGCGTACTCATTCGCACGAAATAAGAAATAATTTAAAATTGTAACGAATCGAGTGAGCTCTTTAAAATTGTAATTAGGACCTTAATTAGCTATAAACATTGAGCAAGTCTTACACTGCCTGTTGTACGCAAATTAATGGAAGCGAGCAGTGGCTATTCATAGATTAGTCATGATCTTCATCATTACGGATAAAATTGCAGAACAAGCGAAATTAATGTGGGAGAATCGAGAATTAAAATTCACGAGGCGTTCGGATAATTATTGACAATTAGACAAAGCGTAAACATTTTAAAGATCAGCAAAGACTTTTTGTACAATACTTAATTAAAAAAAATGAATCAATTGAAAAGTGATAATGTTTAATGAAGTACAGTTTACTCAAATATTATTCGTCGCGTTCTGTAACGATATAATATTTTCCCAAAATGTTTTATCAGCTTAGATAATGTTAATTAAATGGATAAAGAACGCATCTTTTTTTTTTGTGATTTAATTATGATTTTTTACATAAGAAAGGTAGCGTATAAAAAGTATTTATGGATAATAGAAAGATGTAACGAGTAATTAGAAACGTGCATAAAAAAATTTTGAGTGATAGTGATATCAAATTTTTAGGACCAAAATTATATGTTATTTAGAGGAACATAATATTGAAAAGTGTAGATGAAAATAATTATCTTTTGATGTAGTTGCTGTTATGAATTTTTATCCCAACTTTGATTTACGTAGCTGGGGTGTAAATTTTCAACAAAACGATTCTAATGTTGAATCTATAAACGATCGCAATGCTCGAAGAAATCTTCCTGGAGTGTTTCGATAAAAAAAACATCATTAATTTATATTTGAACTTAAAGAGACTTGCACAAGACAAGGAGAGGTGAAAGAGATTTCTACGAACGCAGTCAACTAAAAGAAAAATTGACATGCGAAAGAAGTTTCTCTCGGCTTGAGTGCAGTATTTTCTTCGACCATTAATGACGAATAAAATATTAATAGACAATCTTTTTATTTGTAGTTCGATGTTTTTTTAGTTTTCGATCTATAATTAACGCAGCAGAGAAAATGTGATCACTTAGTATCTATAAATGTATTAAAAAGGTGCCCGATTCCTTATAAATTGTGTATTGTCGTGTCTAATATGCAATTATGCGGATTTTTAATGCTTCAACTTACTTAAAAAATAAAGTAGGAATGTGTCTAAATCTACTAAAAAAAATTTTTGCAGCATGTAAGTCTGATATAAATTATATTTTCTCCGTGTAGCGCAAAGTAAGATTTATGTAAAATTTAAAAAATGCCTAGATGTCCTACGAAAAATGATGATAAAAATAATTCGCGGAAAGAAACTTCATCATCTCATTGCATAATGTTAATGTTAATTTTCTTTTTATAGAATCATATTTCACAGATCATCCCATCAAGACCCGTCATACTTAATTTTAATTATTTATTGAATTTTAAAAAATTTCAATTTAAAAAAATTTAGAAACAATCTATCTATTTGCCGGGTATCATTCTTTTTTCCTTTTAAATGACGGTGTAAGTGCATACAGCATCGTAATATTCCGTCTGTTCATCCGAAATCATCGAGTTTAAGAGAAGCCTAAGTGAGTGCACATCTTCTTACCGTCTCGGTTTGAAGGTAAAGTGGTATGTTGCGTGTACTAAGGAAATGAGCGGAACGATATCGAAATCGGTGAGGATCGATTTTTTTTTTCTTTTTAGCTTTGGCGGACTTTCGCTCTCGATTTCGCAAGTGCACGAACGTCTAGGATTTTTCGGGAACTTGCAAGACGTCAATATAACTCGCCAACATATATGCTTTCTTCGTAAAACTTCTACGCGTAAAAATACTGAACAAAAATTCTGCGCAATAATCTTCCATAAAAATATTGCGAAAAATCCTATACGACAGTATATAGGAACCATATATAAATCCGAAGTATACGAGGATAAGAAAAAATCTGTACAAGCATTTTACGTCGGTTAGGAACATTCGGACGTTCAAAAAATACGAGGATAAGAAATGTTCCGCACAAAAATCTATACGTTCATCAAGATCATTGAGAAATCTGAAGAATAAGCATCGAATAAGAAAAAATACTACGTCGATTATGGCCATTCGTGCATCAAAAGAATTCGTGGATAAGAAAAACTTACGAAAATATTGTACAAAAATCCTAAACAAAAAATACTCCTGTATACAAAATTCTACCACGACCACAGAGTAGTCATCGAGAAATATAAAAAACAAGACGATGGCAAAAAATTCTAATATTTTTGTAGGCAATTTTCTGCGCATGGCAAAGCATCTAAATTCGCTGGCGGGCTCATGGAGTGACCGAGTAAGCTGTGAAGTTTACTGTGAAGGCGATCGCGTGGATATGGGGCAGTAGGGGTCGCGCTCGAGGGAAAGTCTCGAGAGGAAGCTGCACACGCGCTTCGCTCGCTCGGCCGTTGGTCAGCACGTTGCGCAAACTCGGCGTCGCACGAGTGAAAACGAAACGGCTTCCAGCGGTAAGTGAGCCTTTTTCATTGGGACGCACGCGCCGATTGTGGAATTTGGTCTTTTTCCGATTTTTTTTTTTTTGCAAGGTGACGTCAGGTGCGTCCTCCGTGCGCCGTGAGAAAGGTCGGAAGTGCGTGTTTATTTAAGGTCGGTTTGTCAGTTTACAGTGATTTTTTTTTAGAGAAATTGAGAAAACGAGCGAATGGTTTGCTTAGGGCGAAATTGTTTAGCGGGAAAATATTTGAATGTGGCTTTGAGTGACGCTTGTGAAATTTAACTGACATTCAAATAAAGATTTTAACTTTAGTGAAATTTCCATTGCGTAAAAGTATGAAAGGATCTTATCTTTATCCATCAAATATATGTATTTTGTTTGTTAATAAAATTTAAGTATTAAATATAGAATTAAAGATCACTCAGGATGAAATCTCCTCCGTTAATTTATGCAAATCTATAAAAATACAACAAAAAAAAAGTATTGAAACTTACCGCAGAGTTGAATATGTCGTCCAGTCTGCTTTTTGGGTCTTTACCCTTCTTGGGCCTGACCAGCAAGTAGAGTTGGCTGATATCCGGCAAACAGCGCAGGAACTTTTCAATGGTTACTTTGCCCAGAAATCCCGTACCTCCGGTGATTAGGATGTCGCGCCCTTTGAATGTATCCCCGATCCTGTCGGGCAGCTGCTCGATATCCTTGGATGCCATTGCGTTTATCGAATCGTTCCTCCCTTTAATAATTCTCTGAAATATATAAGAAAAAAAAGTCATTTAAAAAGACGTAATTTTAGATATTTGTTGACGAAGAATTTTTCCTTGGCTAGTCGGTTTTCACCATATAAAAAAGTTGAATCGGAGTACGGTTTGTAATACTATGAAGGTCCTTACAAAGAGTAATTTTCGAGAGGAAAAATTCAGTAATTTTTTACGCTTCCACAAACTTGCAGAAATACTTTAACGATAGTATTTTGCTTTAAAAATATTAATTTAATCCGTCGCGATATTAGCTATCAAAATGTGCTCCCAACACAATTCATATCTAAACGTATACTAATAAAAGCGTATCATGCAGTGCGACTCATAGACACGAAGACGCGGTACACTTTTTGTCGTTGCCTTCAAATAACGTAAAAGAAAAAAAAGAAAAATAAAAAAAAACATACGAGGAAAAACGAATACCGACGTTGAGGCTGCAAAAGCAGAAGCAATTGCTCCGAGGGAAGGCTGAACTTCGCTCAAGAGGAATGTAATTTCGCGAGCGCACATACACAGGTGATGGACACACATACGCGGCGCCCTTCAATTCTATCCGCGGTCGCGGATTTGCGTTTTTTTTTTTGGTCAATAGACTTTTTCGTGCCGTTACACCATTTTAGCTACTACCGCTTTTTAATTTAAGTTTTTTTAGATTAACAATATTCTTTTTAATTCATTTCATCGGTATGTACATTCAATTATTGGGTGAGGTGTTAATGCTGATAGCGCATAGTAATAAATAAATAATTTTCGTAAATATTGATCGGTGAAATTTATTGGTAATTAATGCAAGTAGCGTTAAATTCAAATTATTCATGATGTAATAATCGTTTACTCTTAGAATAACAACATTATCTTTAAAAGCTTGCGTGGTAAAAAGACTTTTAAATTTAAATGAAAATTATGGGAAGTTATATCTGTTCTCCGATGATCGTAACTATTTTTGTCTTCGAAAAATAATGCCATCCGTGCCATTGGTAGCTAATTAAAAAACCCATCGCGAAGCGTAAATAAATTTATTCACAGAAGCACCGTCAACTTCATTTACTCTCTAATTTGAAAAGCCGCAATCACTCGTATCCCGGCACAATTGAATTGAAACTTAAGGCAAAGATCAAGTTACCGCATTAAGCGCCGCGCATTATCACACTTCACCGAGTATGCGCATCGAATATAAACATAGGACAATTATTATTATTTGTTGCGAGCCAAAGGGTCGAAAAATTTTGATCTTTTGCCTAAGTTCCGTGTGTAGAGTATCAAGTGTCACTATTAAACTTATTATATATATTTATCACTCATATTTTTTCTAATATCGAAGAAAATCCACATTGAAATTAATTGTTTTTTCGTCTGCTATATTACGGCGCCAAATTTGAATTTTTATTTGACTTTCAGCCGCCCCTAACGATTAAAAGATGCTATTTGTTGCACAAACACTCACGAAATCCACTACACTTTTCACGTAAATACAACATACAGTCCATTAATTTCGTCAGGCACGTGCGCACCGCGCCAGTACCATTTACACCCATCACGGACCGTAACGGCTGTTGACTCGGCAAACTTCGAATATTCGTGTATTTCTGCACTGATTGTATCTTACACATAGTCCTTCCTGGAGAAGAAGAAAACACTTCAAGTTTCCTAAAAAAATACCAAGAAAAAGAAGGCATCTTTTTTTTACGAAGCTTTATATATTTAAGGAATTTATCTAATGCTACGAGTGTCAAATTTACTGTCTTTACATGAAAATTTATAATACTGCGTTGATAAAAAAATATTTTCAATAAAATATATATGAATTTTACCTATTATAAATAAAAATGCAAATAGAAATTTCATTTTAAACAGATTCGCTGCTTAAAAAAAATAAAGAAAAAAAGAGCGACGTGCAGTCTTCGTGAGGAAAAGAAGAAATTGCTCTCTGACGATGAACCGAAAGCAGCAGCCACTTTAATTCGCGAACGACGATAAAATCGCGCGTTCATTCGAGAAAATGCGGGACGGACGCCGAAGGCAAATTTCAGTCAGACGCGCGGCACTATAAGAAATTCGCGATGTTTGCACGGCAGGCATTCGCGGCATTTTACCCACGCGGCACCTTATTCCGCGCGCCGAACGCTATTACCCGTTTATTTTTCTCTCATTGAGCCGAGCTGCTTCGATCTGGCGAGACACGCACACAAATATCGATTAACGGGCGGAGAATGAAGTTTCGCGGGGATCTTATTATTGGGCAACTCGTTTATTTTTTTTTTTTTTTACGTGGCAATGGTTATTGCGAAAACCATTGCATCGGTGCGTTTTTTTATCGTGCGCGTTTCCCGGCGCTTTGGGAGAGCTATTGCTTTATATAGAAATTCTATTGCGCGTTTAAGTGTATCTGCTGTTATATAATGCCGCGCTGCCGTTGAGGAAAAATGTAATTTACACCTGTAAGTATAAAGTAATGGATGATATCGTTTCTCGACTGAATAAAGAGTTGTGGGTGGATTTTAAACAACGTAAATTCTTAGTTTTATTTTTATAACAGTACACTTAGAAAAATTTAATCCAGCTGGTAGAAAAATCCACTAAATAGTACTGGAAAATCTACTTATTATAAAGTTAAACGTATTTAGGTAGTGGATAAGCGGACCATCATTCACGATTAATTTGCTAAAATGTAAAAGAATTAATTTTCGAATAAGTAGATCGTCGTCTTGGAATAAATGGATTCCACGGTAAATTCTAAATTGATTCATTTATCATTAGTTGCGATTTAATATCGTAAAAAGCGAAAAGAATTGAATACATGGAATAAGTCTCGAATAAACAGAAAAATACTAACAATTATAGTAAACTTATTGAGAATTATTCTGCAACAAACGTATTCTTCACTTTAATTAATTAATTCATTTTAGAATTAAGTAGATAATCTTTAAGGAGATTCGACTACTAAGATCAAGAATCCATTTTTGTGAGTGTATAAACGTTTCGGATTCGTTTGGAGAATACAGTCCAAGGATATTTACGTTTTAATATCTAATTTAATAATTATTTTATAAAAAATAAACTACAAATTTTTCTAAAAATCTCTTCATCTAAAGATGCCAGTGTGAGATAGACAGTGACAAAATTTTGTATAGCAAACTTTTCTCCGTCACGATTTATCCGTGCACCGCAAAAATTCTGCCTTTGATATTTGTTACAATTTTATGCTTTATTTTCTATTAATATTATTGCGTAACTTATGACTACCGATAAAATTGACTAAATAGAAAGGACAAACGTAACAATAACCGAACGAAAAACTTGCCTGCGGCATAATAAAGACGAGCAGCAAGAAAATTTTATTCTTTCCGATAGCGGGGAGTTCAATAACATTGAAATTAGTTCACAGAATTCGTACTGAATTTGCGTGTTTACACCTCGTATATAAGCAAAGCAAAAGTGAAATTCAGCAAAGCGAACGACAAAGGTAATGGTTACTTTTTTATGCGCCGCGAATGCTCCGTTGACAAGTTCTGAATTAGTTGAATCACTTTAATATGCACACACGGAACTTTCAGTGAAACGCTCGGATGGAAATTATAAAGCTGGGGGACAAGGTGAAAATCGTAATCCACATCGCGGCATGATTTTACAAAAAAAAATCATTATCACGGTCATAAATTATATCTTCGTCGGTGACGCCGAGATGGTTTTTCGTAAATTGCGTTTCCTCAACCTACTTCTTTTTTTCCTTTATAACTGTATAGGGATATTTATTATTCTCGATTACGCGAAATTGATTTGTCGCCGATAAAACAAACATTATTTTATTTTGCTGATAAATCATTAATTTATATAACAGAATATATATTATCCTGGATAAATTTTACGAGGCTGATATATCGCCATTACGATAAATTCTAAAAAATGTTTAATATTTCACTTTAAAGTCTGAATATTATACAAATTCGATATTTCACGAAATAAATTTCTTTACGAAATATTTCTATTCGATTTTTCTATTGAACAAAATTAGAGGGGTATAGAAATCTAGTGCATCTTTGGGACCGTGTATCTTTTCTTCAACTCCGTCAGCACACTTGAACGACTAAAATGACGCACTTGACAATGCAAATCCTGCAAATCTTGAAGAAAATGTCTATATAATTAAGATCAATCTTGACCCGTTGAAGCAGCCTCTCGTAAAATGCTAAATGCAACGCCGAAAAGTAAAGTGGACTCCGAAATGCCCGCGCTAACCACCCATATTAGCTGCAAAAGTAAAACAATAACAAAGTGACGAAACACGCCTGACCCACATCCGAATATACCAAAGTTGAATAATTTTTCTCCCGGCTGCGCCTGCGTGTATAAAAAATTATAATCGCGGCAATTTCGCCGCGGTTAAAGGAGAGCCTCTCGCTTCTTAAAGAGAGAGAGAGAGAGAGAAAAAAAATGCGAAAAGAAGAAAGAAGTCCTGCTACAAGCGCGTTGAATCAATGACCGATTGTCCGCGGCGGTTCGAGCGCTCACTTTCGATTTCGCGCGCAGGGGCCACGCTGCTTCGGCGAACGGGCCGCGCGCCTATTAATGAAAACCAGGTCGCGGGGCACGAAATAATCGGGAATGTCGAGGACGAACCATGGAATTTGACGTCAAGAAATATAGAATTAATCGAGGTATATACTTATTCGTATAAATGTATGTAAATCCATAGGTACAGAGGCATACGTAATACCTATGGATTTAGTGTCTATATATATTTTTTTTGTATATATTATATATAGGTCGATGTATGAGGACTAAACATAATGGTTTTCATCTATGTACATGAATTGCCGGTGGTATTCCACGTCAACCATATAGTATTGTCATTAAAGATTATGTATTTAAATTTTTTTGTTGATAACGTCATTTTCATGGAATTCAGAATGATAAATGACTTTTTTTTTTTTTTGCAAAAATTACGACACTTTGTTAATAAAGATAGCACGAGTTATCCCAGATTTATTTACGCTAGACTTGTACGGATCGATTCATGTTCTTTTTTCTTCTAAATTTACTATTTATACTAACCTATTGTTTTTAGTTGAAAATTAAACGGGAGTTAGTTATTGAGATCTACATACTAAAATAGAAGGAGTAAAATTTCATTTTTAGTTTATAGTGAAACCACTTAGGGAGTTAAATTTGACTCTAATTTAACTCTATACATGAATAGAGTGCTTTAAATTCACTATAAACTAGAATAAATAGAGTAACACTCACTCTAAGGTAGAGTGGACTATGAAAGGATAACTCCCTACCTTTCACTCAACTTAAGAGTAAAAGAAATCACCCTAATTCACTCTATCGAGGGAGTTAATTTCACTATAAAATTAGAGTGGAAATTAATTCTATTGGAGTAAAAATTTCACTCTGTTTCGCTCCAGCTGATTTAGCGTGTAATAATACTTATGTTATCGTCATTTTTATAAATAAATATAATTATTCGAGATACATGACAATTCGAATGCGCAAAGGGAACGAAAGACGATCGAGTGGAGAAATCGGTGGAAAAAATCGCACGAGGTAAGGGAATGGGTGGAAAAGCTGAGAGCAGCAGTTTTCCAGCCGCGGCTCTCCTTTACGTAAGCGCGGCGCGTGAACGTTCATTCGGCGGCTATTGGGTCATGTTTTTAGAACGCCCGACTCTTTCTATAAACAAACGGCGCAGATCCGACATTTACCTCCCGATGTCGGCTGCTTTTTGCCGGGAGATCGGTTTGCATTCGCGATATCCGTATCTCCTGCTCAAAGATCGTCGATTTGATGAAAACGATCAGCTGGCGAGATTTTCAGGTGACGAACGAACCCCGACGTGGAGGGAAAAAGCGCTAACGGCTGCTGGTTATCGCGTCCGTTTTGAATATTCATCGGACGTCGTGTCACAGTCGCTGACAATTGTCCCCGGGAAGACAATAGACTCTGCGATACTATACGAGAAAATTCACTCCTCACTTCCCCTTTGCTCGAGTTTTTTATCATTTGATCTTCTGAAAAGTTGTTTTTTTTTTTTTAATTTTTTTTACGACGTGCATTCGAATGAGATACGTAGGAGGGTGTGTCGCTTGCGAGTGAGAGATATTAAGCTTTAAAAATAGCGCGGATTTATTTTACTTTTGGATTATGAAAAGTTGTAAAATCTTGACTTATTCGTCATCTCCGGCTACCTCAAGGCTCTACACATACGAAAGTATTTTCGAAACACGATGAGATTTCACTTTCAGTATTACTTCACTTGTTCATTTAGATCCATGCAGTTCATTTGAATAAGCACCTATTTTTTCTTTAACGAAAAATTGAAAAAGATTTAATTTGATTTATAAATTTACGTTAAAAAGACGATTTAAAAATGTAAACAAATTTCCAATTGAGATTTTTGATTGTACAATATGATGTTTAATTTTACATTGTATCATTTATAATTGCACTTGATTGTATTCAATTTGTAATTGCATTTAATTTTTTATTACACATTTTATTAAATTGTCTTTTTCGATCCGCATCGATTGACGTATTTCTATACCAAATAGAATATTTTAGCAAATTTTTCTTCAACTAATCGCACCAACGTTTAAAAATCGTAAATCCAATTTTTACACTTTTTCTTTCGTGCGCGAAAGTCAAAAAAAAAACTCGTTATAAAAAAATTCTGAAAATTCACATCGACCAGGCCCGGCAGTCGTGGCGCCGATCCCTTGCGGCATTCCATCGGGGCTATTGCGAAAGGAACTGCCCGCCGCTAAGCGAGAAGCGCTGAATTCGCTTAAACAAAATAATATAAACGTAAACAACAAAATCAGTTAAAAAAAAAAGAAAAAGAAATTGGGAACAACACAGTTAAAAATCCGTTTAATTCTAAACATTATTTTTGTGTATAAATTATAAAATTATACAAACTATGTTTTCTTAGACTGCTCCCGTAAACTACGCAAAGATTTAGTAAAAATGCATTTCAACACTAAATTGTGCACTACACATCGCCAGAAAATATGCAATCATCTTATTAATCTAAAATAATTGCTTATATATAAATTGTACTTTATACATTAATTTTGTGTCCCCGTGAAAATGTAAAATTCACTTGGAAGATGTGAATAGCGACAAATTTTATGTGAAAAATCGTTCATATATTTAGAAGCTTTTCACAGCAAGTAGGAACAAAAAAAGGGCAATTTAAACGGATTCTTTGTGTTCACGAAAACACAACGAAGAGTGCGCATTAAAAACAGCATTGGTGTGAGTATTTTTCAAATAACACAAAATAAAACAAAATTTTCAATCGTCTACTCACCGCAACAGAGGCAGAGAGGCGATCCCGGGGCAGCGGGGCCAGGTTTGCTTCCTCGGGACGGAGGCTGGCGCCTGTCCCCCGTGGACGGCGGCAGGACCAATTGGTGCCGGCTGAGGCGCGCTCTCCGCGTCACTGACTGTCTCGAGCGGCGGGGTACAACTGAACGTCCCTATGACGATTTTTAGGCGGTGCGTACGTGTCCTGCCGCTCGCGCCCAACCGGTCGAACTGAGCCGCCGCGAAAAACTGGCGAACGAGTCCGGCCCGCCGATCTCTTGAGTGCCCGCCGCTCTGTGCTCGCGCGCGCCTATGTGTGCGAGTGTCAGTGCGCGTGCACGGCGGGCAGTGTCGGTCAGTTGTTATTTTTTTTTTTTCGGGGCGACGGTGCACCACGCGACGGTTTTCCTGCGCAATTTCGAGGATGACGATGACGGCCGCTCGGCCCGATTGTTGGCGGTGGGACCGGACTGATACTGGCATGTAACAACCGAAACTCCCGGCTGGTGGATTGTGGAGAGTGGGTGGAGTGGGGAGGCTCAAGGACGGATGCTTTGGGTTTTATTGTCTGGTGTTATGGAGCTTGTATTATATTTCGGTTTCTTTTTCTTTTAGAAACTTACTTGGAGGTGTCTTTTGAATTTTAATTATTCGTGGTTAATTTTATGGGAGATTCCACGGCTTGTTTCTATTTTCTTGTTATGAATTTTAAATAGATTTGCATTTGCTCTGATTTTAATGAAAAGTAAACGTTGCAAAGCGTAGTGCGTACTGTGATTATCATAATAAGATGTAATTATGTAGCAATTAATAGGATCGAAAATATTTTATCTTCTTTAAATTTACTTATATGAGTGTAAGTTTAGCATTGAAAGAAAAAAAAAATGAAATATAAAATTACACAACCAAGCGTAAATAGTTTAATATTCAGATTTAAGGTGGGTCTGACTGTACCCGGCTGTTTCTACTGATGCCAGTATCTTCATTTAGTATAATAGCCATAAATGTTCTGTAAAATATCCATGAAATTATTTTCTTTACTGCTGATTATAACAACAGTCAACGGACCTTTAGGTATATACGCAATATATTTTTGCTACATAAACAAATGTTGTCTTAATTAACTTTGCGTAAGAAAATATATTGAAAAAATTTTCAAAATGTAGCAAAATAATTCTTTGCAGATTTGATTGTACCTTTGTATCTACCAAGCATTTCCGAGAACCTATTTATGTACTAAGTTCATTTTACTATTGAAAATAAATATTTAATTTATTTAAATAAATATCTCGTTAAAACAAGGAATTTTTTAGTTCGCGGTGGCACATTGAATTAATTATTTGTATCAAAATGTCTTGAGTCAGTTAAAAAATTTTTTTTCATGTGATAGTTTCATCAGAAACTTAGAAAAACGAGAACTCATATAATGTAAGTTTGCTGCAAAAAGCATTAGTTTCAACATGAGATTCGAGGCTTCCAGTTTATATACTTTTCACGCATAAAAAAAAACATTTACTTTGCGGACATTCGAAGAAGTTTGATTTTAAAGATTTATGTTTATTTAAATAAACAACAATTTTTTTTTTATTTCGCGCGAATTTAAAAATAGTATTATACAATAACAATCTTCAAGCATTGGACGATAATTGCCAGGGAATTGCGCAATTTCAAATTCTTTGAGTGTTAAATGGACAGTTCATATTTACACTTAACTAACTATCTATACAATAATTTACCTCGCATATATCAATCAACTTTGAATATTTTCTAGAGAATATTTTTTGTTTAGAAATAATTCTATCACGAATAATTACACGAAATTTCTTTACACATTGCAAAAAAAACAAAAGAGACATTAATGGCAGTCAAGAAATTTTTATTACATAATGCGAATAATATCGTGTACGTCGTTTCATTATATTATTTTTACGATAAAATCCAATGAATTTTGTGTACGTGACTAGTCATAATCCGAATACGAACGTTAGCGATTTTTATTTTAAACAGTCTGGATAATAAAAGATATAACTTATATAATACCAATTTTTGCGTGAGATTTCTACATTCACTTATAAATTTTCCGACATTTTTTTTTAAAAATACATTGCATCAAATCTATTGTAGCAAGACGCACGCAACTTCAAACGTATGGACCCAAGTAAATAATACTGTTAAAAAAAAAAAACAATTGTGCAGCTCTCGGCCATGTTTTGTTTGCTCAATCCATCAGATCGGCTTTTTCTGTCACCTCGCTATTTTTGTTTTTACTCACGTGTGGGATTTCATAATTTTTCTGACAATGTGTCGAATTTATTCATGACCGATACGCACCGCTTGCTTTATCGGAGCCACCCATGAGTTACATTCACCAGCAGTCCATCGACGTTATTTTCTCCGGAAAACTTGCACAGGTCCCTCCGGCGAGTCCTGCTCGTTTAAAGGACACTTTTTATTTTTTTTAACAGATGGGAGGCTCCGTTGATTTCGCAAGTCGCGATTAAATGTGCGTTGCAAAAGTTTCTTGTTAGCGAGGTGGATAATGAAATGTTCAAATTTCGCGAAAAAAAGGAGCTTGGCTTTTCGGAGATTCCATGTAATTTAGTAATTTGCACAAACTGGTTTCAAAGTATCCGTAAAAGAACTATAAACAGTTTTAAACTACCTTATCTATAATTGGTCGTTAATAACATACTTTTGGATAAATTCTAATCTAATCCGACTGTAGCAATGTGATTAAAAAAAAAATTAAAGCCTAAAAGAAAGTAAGAACATTGTTGCCTTGCTTCACGTGTAAGTTTAAAGAAAAAAACTACGTTTTTTACGTTTACGATGTAATCAGAGAAAGTTAATTTGTAATTAAAAGTGTAATTGAGCGAAATTATACTATGCAATTAATACGTACTTCACACTAATTCATCAAATCTACGTATAAAAACATTATATACAGTATTATGTAAAAACATACGAGTGTGAATAGGATAAAAGTGTCTGAAAAATTGAAGAAACCATTTTTCGATTAACTATATTTTGCACACTTTTTTTTAGCGAGAAATACTTTTTGGAATATAAGACCCGTTAGTTGAATATAGTGTAGCAACGGAGTTGCTAAAAAGATCATTGAAATTTAAAATTAAAACGCTTTCTCTTAACTTCTGCGTCGACGGTCCAGCCTTGTACTCCAAGAATGACGCTGTTTTCATAAATTACACCTCATTATTAAAACAAGTAAAAGAAAACTTTATTTTATCGTGACATAAGTTTTACGTTAATTATGCAGTCAGAAGCTTTTATATCTGCATTACAATTCATATCAATGCGTCAGTGACTGAAGTTAATATCTTAATGATTATGAAGTAAATGGATTTACATAAGTTTTTTAGGCAGTTAAAGCATTATAAAGATGTAAGCCAGTTTTATTTTAAACTCTATAATTAATATATATAATAAATACACACGGAAAAATTAATAGTGAAAAGTTTACAATAAATTTTGTGTGGAACAGACTTGCAAGCCAATAAAATTGCTCCATAAATTTAGGAAAAATTACAATTTTTATAGTAAAATTTACTATAATTGTGCGTAATTTGTCTAAAATTTATAGTAATTTTACACTATTATTTTTTCTGTGCAATAATAAACATGCACAAAGTTGAGACAATTTTGATTGAAAAATTCAACATAAATTTAGAACAAAACTGCAATCTTATTGTACCTGTACATCTTTATACACTGCAAAGAACATAATCTAAAACTTTGCATAGGAAAGGATCACAGACGTAAATAAAATTCTGAAAAATATTATCAAACTTTATAGCTTTACTGTACAAAAATTACCAAAAATAGAGAAAGCTTTGCCAGATAGTACACGGAGAGAATGACCCTATAATGATTACCCTAAAAGTAGCAGTAAAAAAATTATAAATCGAGTTTTTTTATTAACGTTATTAAGAAATATAACAACATTTAAAATTCGCATTGTATTAATTACATTAAAAGTAGTAAAACTTAATTAGAATTTAAGAATAATCGCCAGAGATTAAGGCAATGACGTCCCAAGATTACCGTAACATTATGTGGGTAATTTTTATATCCAACCATTCTCTCCGTCTGTAGCAATTTTTACTCGTTCATTTCCTCCAGTGCAGCAAAATAGTTATTGAACGCTAAAAACTTTCGCCTCCAAACATTACACTGTCCTTAATACACGGAGAGAAATGTTATAGTAAAAATTACTATATTCCGTATGAACAATGGGACATACTCCACCTATGACGATTTTTAGTATGTACATAGGAATTTTTAGTATGTTTTATAGTAAAAATCGTCATAGGTCCAGTACATCCCACTGTTCCTACGGAACATAGTAATTTTTACTATAACGTTTCTCTCGGTGTATAAAACATCTTTTCTATCATTGTATGAACGAATGGGAGTATTGCGCATATTTCGCCGATGGTGAGCCCATCCCCGGGCGCTAAAAGTGTGCGTCGCTTGGTCCAGCTCCGGAAAGCCTGCGGAATCACGGCGGAGGCTGGGAGTGCGCGCGCGAGCCGCACGAGTGGCGCAATTGCCGCGGACTTTCGTGCCGCTGTTTCGACACATTTTCAGGATGCCAGACGGCTCCCCACGCGATGTGTGTCTTTTTGCTCCGCGGCCCCAGCGCTAGAGAAAGGCCCGCGCCGCATGTGCGTACGCACATCGAGCACCTGCCGGTCGACTGCTTTTAGGTATTTTAGGTATATGTGTATATATATGTGTATGTATATATATTTCCATGCGGTGCGGAAAAAAAGGCTCGAGAAAAAGTGGAAGATCGTGAGGGTCGATTGATTCGGGATTGGGTGAACCCTCGCGTGAGGAAATGCGAGGTAAAAAAGTGAGCTGTCAAAATTTAACGTGTACTCTTTGGGATAAGGAATCTTTTGTATATATACGCTTATGTTTAAAGAATTTTGTAAATCTTTTGAAATATTAGAAATCGAAAGTGCAAACTTCATTCATAGATCTTTATGTTTTTACACGGAAAGAAAAACAGTGGTTCTTAACGTTCAGTAATATCTGCTGTAGACTAGGAAAAGTAAAAACTGCTTTACAAAATTAGTAAAATTAACATTTTTTAAAGTAGATCTTACTCTACGCAAAATTAGGTTGGTCAATTCTGCAAAGCAGATTCTACTGAAAATTCGGAAAGTTAAATTAACTTTCAATTTTAAAGTTAAATTTACTATGTAAAACGTAGATGTTCTAATTATTTTTATATGTACTGTATTATATGGAAAGAAATGTTATAGTAAAAATTACTATATTTCGTGTGAACAGTGGGATATATTCAATCTATAACGATTTTTACTATAAAACGTAGTAAAAATTGCTATATACATAGAAATTTCTTCTATACATAACAATTTTTAGTATGTTTTATATAGTTATAAAAATCATAGGTCGAGTAGGTCCTATTTATTAACAATAATAATTTTTACTATAATGTTTTTTTTTCGCGTGGTTAACAATCTTGTGTTTTGCATAATACATTTGTGTAAAGAAAAAAAAACACAGGCGATGTGTAGAAAAAATTACATGATTTGTGTAAAATGATATGTAACTTCATTGTGTACAGACAAATGTTAATCACATAATTGTAATTATGTATATTACAGCATTCAAATTTACACAAATTTTGCATAATTTTATTCAATGGAATACACTAAGTGTGTAAAATTTTTTTTACATAAGACTTGAGAGTTTACACAATTTTTTCAAGTTATAAACAGAAATTTTTAGACGGATTTTTAACTACTATTGATCTATCGTGTCATTTATTATTTTTTTTGTCAGTCACTATAATTAATATATTGATACCGAATTCAAAGTAAACTAATAACATTCACTAAAACGATACGTGTTTACGTCAAAGTAAACTAATAAAATGCACTAAAACGATATGAAGAAGACTATAACGTAGAAATTTTAAGAACACGGCGAATCTAAAAGTGGAACTTCAGACTGGAGGAAAATTTAATTTATCGGACACTGCAAACCATAATTTCCTATTAGACACCGAATGAGGAAGTGATTCGGTCGGTGTTCTTCACCGTGAAAATTGAAATCGCGTGGTGACGACTGAGACGTGCTATTACAGCAGTGCACCGGAAAAGCGATTACGCTCGAAAAGCCCAAAGCGTGCATCTAAGCCCGGCACATCCCAGAAATTCACCGATTACGAAACGATTTCCTGTTGCAAGGAAAATGTTAAATTTTTTCGTTTCACTCTTCAATTGTTTTTAAAATTGTTTTCCTTCATTTTTTACAACGCGAAAAATTTGTTCACAAATATTTTGCCTCAGCGGTTTATTACAATTCGATAAAGTCAAGCAATAATAAATACTTCGTTTAACATTAATTTCGTTTGATTCAACATTCTCAACACTTGAAAGGGTCGTGCAAATAATAAATAAAGAAAATGAAAATAAAAAATCGGGGATTGCATGATTTATGTATTGTGGTTGAAACGTAGAAAATGAGAAGTTCGGAATTTTTTTTTAATATCAGAACTGATTGCACACTCGACTGGTTGATGTAAGCCTGGAATACTGGTTATTTTGAGATAATAAAACTCAATTATTGTGAGAGCAAAATATTCGCTAATGTTTGGAGCCTGTTTTCCTTTTTCGTCAGACCCACGCATATTTTATTAGACTCGAGCGAAGAAAACCGGTTGGTTTTCGTGAAACATCTTTGACATTTGAAATTAAACGAGGTATTTCAAAACGATTGTCACCGCAACATCGACGAAGAAAAGAATTTATTTCTACTTTAAAATTATCTATTTCTGCCTAAAATTATTTCTACCTCATTAATGTTTTAAATTTTACGGTGTATTTATTATTTTAAACGAGTATTTTAACTCTTTAAAAGCCCCATCCGCTCTCCTCCTCCCCCCTCCTCCACTCCATCAATGATACACAATTTGTGATAATTTTAAATCTAATTTCTATTAGAAAATTGTTCCCAGTGTATAGAATAAAGGATTTACCACGGACATTTTCAGGGCAACTTCGATTCGTTAAATGAATCAATAATAAAGCACTGTCTAAAATGAAAACATTTTATTTCTCAACACTCACGTAGAAATATACAAAGAGAATATCAAATATAATATTTATATACATTAGACTTGTGGTGGCTTAGTCCTCATGGATTTAGCCGCAAATACCTCGTAATGTGGATTCAGAAAGCGTGTAAAACGTAACGCATAATGACGCTCTGATTGGATAAGCGCGCGCAGGAAAATAAAAATTTCGATCAGTTGCTCAAAGTCTCAATGATATGTGCCATATGACGTCACGTATTTTTTCCTTTGAGCATTTTACACGGGCGACGATTACTTATTGTAACGTAAATGAATGGAAATCTAGAGTAACAGCCGACGAACTCTCATTATTAAATAAATAAACGTCGCGGTGTCCACTGACCAAACGATAATAAAATTGAGTAAATTATTAAACAAATTAATTAAACAACTAAAACAAATGAATTGCTGCAGTAGTGTAAGTCCACCTTGATACATTAATTATTGTCTATAACAACATTTTGTAATCGTTTGTAGATTAAAGATCTTTTTGATTGTCAAAAAATTTTTTTCTCAATGTAACGTAGAAAAGCATATTTGGATAAAGGTATTTTTTAATTAGATAGTCACTAGAGCACAGTAGACTCAAAAAAGTTTCTTTTCCTTAGAGGCGACCTTCTTAAGTCATGCTTACACATTTCAACGAGATCAGTGTACACCGGTGGTATCGAGGGCGGCACCGAGGGTCATCTTATGGGGCAGCAGCCATGAGTAGATGAACCAAACGAAAAGCAGGCCGAACATGGCCTTGACCACGAGATCGGCAACGTATAGGTAGGCAAAAACTTTGCGAGCCTGAGGCAGCGTTGACGGATCCTCCTTCAGGCAGTATTTACGCGTCGCCAAAATGTAGTCTAGCAAGTACTGGTCCCAGTTCACCTCTTTGATATCCATGAAGAAGACCTCGCGATCCTCTGGGTGTAAGTTGGACCGTAATGCCTTCCACTCATCGTTTCTGCAATGAGATTCACGGACAGTGATTAGAGAAATTTATAACAGTTATTTATGCACTAAGGGAGTAAAATAGGCTATTGATCCCAAGGGTGAAGTTTACAGCCCGAGCTTTAACAAGATAATAATCTCATATTACTTCCGAGATGCATATAACATTTTTCACCCTAATCATTTTACAAATCCACCTTATTTAACGAAAAGTCGAATAAATATGATTTCTTGAGGCAAGACAGATCTGTGAAAACTAAAATGTACTAATACTAGTATCTACGAAATGACTAAAATACGTTGGCAGAAGCTAAAATGTATCTGTGGAAGCTAAAATGTTTCTTTGGAAGCTAAAATGTATCTGTGGAAGCAAAAATGTATCCTTGGAAGCTAAAATGAGTCTTCGATAAATAGAATGTGTCTTTATAGAGTAACATGTGTCTCCGAAGAGTAAAATGTCTATCCGGAGAGTAACATGTGTCTCCAGGGAGTAAAATGTCTCTCTAGGAAGTAAAGTAATTCTCCGGATAATAAAGTTTTTCTCTAAGAAGTAAAGTGCGTCCTGATAATAAAATATGATTTTACTCTTTCTCTCTGAAGAGGTCAATAAAGTGGACTTTATGGTTGGTTAAGGTGAAAAATTTATTAATTGGATATTCAGTGAGGAATAAGTATGTAAATAAAAAAATAATTTTTACGACAATTTAAATAATAATCCGAGCATTAAAATTATCGATATTAAACAATTTATTAAATAAATTATAAACGCGAGGTATTTAATAAAAGTTCATCAAATTTCTAGTATTGCTCATCTGAAAAAACATTTTCCTCGATTTTAAAGCATCGTTAATAATAACCGATTTAACTAAAAATAAATATTGCCATTGTCCGAAGTATATGCAATACAGTAAAAGAATTCAGCTCTTCTAAGTTTAAAATCTAAATTTAAAATAGATGCTGAACTAACTGGCAAAAGTATTTTCTTTTCTATTAATTAATATTAAATTCATGAATCATAATATTCGTTATAAAAACCACAAAAAATCAACTATACACGTATAACTTCGAAATTCTGGTACTCAATTTATAAGAACAGACAAGAACAACGAATGAAGAAGCAACGGCAGAATAATTGTATTAATATTCCCTAGAAAGTTTCGTGATGTGTGCCAAATTGTCATGTTACTCTCTCTAAACCATTTGCCGTGCACTCCATCCGAGACATTCGACAGTAAAAATAAAAACTTTTAAGGTAGCATCGCAGTGGATGATCTATTACTGTTGCATTGCTAACGATTCACTTTGCACAATTAACCCGGTGGCGCTGAGACACTTTCGAATGCTGGAAGTCAGTTACACAGCGGTAGCCAACTATTGAAGGCAAATGCTCGGGCGAAGATTAGACTATTTTTATTTGTCAATGCAACATTTCAGCAACAAGTTTCAAGCGTTATTAGCATTGAATGGGTGTCGTGCAATCAGCTGAATGTTTCGGTGCTGTGAGCTTTGGAACAATCGATGCAAATTTGAGGGAAAGCGTTCGACTCAAAAGACAACATTTTATTCTAATATTTTAATGAGATTTTATGCACTTTTTCTTTAAACACTAAATTTTAAGGTAATTTAATAAATTAAAATTACCGCTGACATGGTTTTAACTTTTTCAAGTGCAACGTTAGTACCTGTTATTTGTAAATGAAGTTACGCATCTTCAAATTTTAATTGTAAATGTATTTAAAATATATATAAATGTTCAATGATACTTCGAAATATTTTATACGACTAAAGATTCATGAAGACTCATTACCATTATTAAAGACACTGACTGTTTGAGCGATTCGCTGATTATTTATATAATGTTGCACAAGTTAAGTCTAACAAATTATTTCTATAATTCTAATGAATTAATTACAAAGTAGCTTTTAGAATATTCTCCCTTTTTAAGCTTGTAAATTACACAAAAGAAGTGAACTTACTTGAAATACCATTCCTTCGTAGTGTAGTAATAAATTAATTTGATTCCATAGTTGACTCTTGCTTGAACTTTAATTAGGAAAGGTTTATTACCTGTCAGCATAATTATTGTATCCAAAAAGTACGCTGGTATTAAGTGCAAAAAGAAGACTGACAGGTAATGGATTATTTTCCACTTAGTTAGGCCTCCACCGGGATACCAGAGTGGACCTGAAAACCAACGATTGAATATTAATTTCCAGACTGAATTATTTCTACAAGGCTAAAAGAGTGTTAAAAATTGTTCTTATTTACTATTATACTTTATTGCTATCGCTATTTATTTTAATGTTTAAGTGTCTGTGAGGTCACTTTTAATCATTGTCTTACCGTATCAGTATTAAATGTTTAAAAAAATGACGTGAATTTGAAAATCACGCAACAAAATCATGTGATTAAACACGTGCTCTTTTTGTCGCAAATCAACATGCAGTTTGAAAATCACATAATTTCTCAAAATTATGTTATTTTTAGTCACGTGATTTCAGAGTAGATGAAGATAAATCGCGTAAATTTTTAGAGATCAGGCGAATTAATAACATAATTTTCAAATCACGCGTTGATTTGTCACAAAAAAATCACGTGTTTAATCACACGATTTAATCGTGTGATTGTTTTAGGCTGGGATTTAATTTCCGTAATACAGTAAGAGTTTTTAGATATGTATTTTAATCTGTAAATGTCTAAACTTAAAACTGTAATTTATAGTAAATAATAATAATAATAATAATCATATATTATTATTATTATTATTACTTACACTTAGTATACTATTATTTATTAAAAGAAGGTGAATGTACCTGAGAATGGATTGGCGAGTACGTGTTTCTTGCCCGTATCAATAGCGTACTGCCAGGTAATTGCATTCTCGCGACTCTGGGTGAGGTTTACGTAGATGGGCAGGGAGGGCTGCTCGACGCCGACCTTTACGGTTAGAGCGATCACCGCGTTCACCGCCATGTCGACGGGTATCACGTCGACGTTGTACTCCCCGTTGCATAACATCGAGCGTATCACCCCTTTACCGGCGCCCACCATCACACCCGTTGGACCATTCATGTTATCCACCCAGCCCCTGTCTGGCTCCTTGAACGAACCTATAACTGTTGAAAATTTTTTTTTGTAAAACTATGGACGTGTTTTTTTTCTTTTTTAAACTATGCAATGCTTGCTTAATTGTCGAAGTTCTTGATATGGGATGAAGAATTTTATTACGAGTCAAGGCATCCTCGTGCCTTAAGGGGGCTAGCCTGGTTTAAATTGAAAAAAGATACACTTTGCAGTATAATAGCTATACAAATTTTATTCGTGACTTTTGATTCCTGGAACTTTTTATACTTTAAGTATATCTCGCATAATTTAAGCTATTTATACACTATTAGGATCCAAACAGTGCTCTTTATCTCTACTATTGTTCCATCAAACATATCTTAAATTTTTATTTGTTTGTCCACTTGCCATAGTTTTTTTTTCAGTATAATGACTTTCGTGTATATAATATTAGTAATTGACTAATATATTGCACTTAGAGTACTTAAAATGTAAAAAGTTTCAGGAATCAAAAGTTATGAATACAATTTTTATAGCTATTGTACTGGAAAGTGTATTTTTTCAATTTAAACCAGGCTGGCTTTCTTAATCCTTTTAGATTCGATTTTTTTCCGGCAAGAAAACATTTTGTAATTCTTTTATATACTCATTTTTAGTTCACTTTTTTCAACTTTTCAATCTTCTCTTTCTCTTTAACGTTCATTTTCTCAATTTTTATTGAGTGTAGAATAACTTAAAGATCCACTACTATAGAAGAACAATTATTCACTTATGCGGGGTTTATACCTAGATTTTTTTTGGTAAAATTATCCATAAAACATAAAATTTATAATCTAAAATGAGGATAGTTCTATTGTTTATATAAACACATTCAATTGTTCATAAAATGAGTCAACATAAAAGTTTCTAAACTTATTTCATGTTTAGCTATTTTTATTGTTAAAAAAAAACATCTGTCGTTACCTACGGGTCCTATCAGTGCACGTATTTTCATGGAAATGAGCTTAAATTGTTCATAATGTATGTTATTCTAGTCTGAAGAGTAGTAGAATTTGAAATTATTTGATTAAGTAGTTGAAAAAATTCCATATTTCATTAAATATATAAAAATGAAAAATTTTAAACAGTTTTGGAATTTGATCAACTACTTAAGCAAGTTATTTGAAATTCTGCAACTATTCAGACCAGAATGATTTAAAATAATGAATAAATTAAGCCCATTTCCATGAAAATTTATGCATTGATGGAATCTGTAAATTACGGCAGATGATTTTTTTAGAAATAAGCAAAAGCGTAACATGAAATGAGTTTAATGGCTTGGCTCATTTTGTGAGTAATTGAATATATTTGTATATAATATTGAAGAACAGTCAATTTAGACTACAAATTTTGTTCTATGAATGGTTTTGTAAAAAAAATTTATTTGTAATTATTTGTAACTATCAAGAATTGGTTTTACGAAATTTAAAAAAAAAATCAAAAAATAGCTTTGTATATTCCAAAGTACATTGGGTCCGAAAAGATTAATCAATTCGACGTTTTTCAATCTCCAAAGATATCAAAATTTTTTAATAGGGAATTTTCCTTCGCCTATTATAAAAAGTATGTAAAAACGACTCTTCAGCTACAGTCAGTATTATCCAAAATCTATATGGACACACCGTTCATGCCTAATACGCAGTTAAAGTAACCGAGCACTGAGTTAAAAGATCATTATTTGCTTTTCACAATCGAAGCCCGATTCAATAACGCCTGCAACGTAGTACACTTTCTCAATGTGCACACGAGCTCGGCCGAGTTCATTTCTTACTCAGGTTGGTGTAGTGCAACTCGAGATTAAGTCTTAAAAGGCCGAGAAGTTACTTTTACTTAAAGAATGTCGACAAAATTCTAGAACGTCATAAAATGTATCCAACCCACCGAATCTAAACTGCGAAAGAATTAATTTTGTATCTGAAGATATCGATGGTACTTCAAATTTGCGTACACTTAGAGAAAGTTTCCCGTGAATAGTCGACAAATAGAAGAACAAAAAATAAAATAGAATAATGAAATAACAAATCCATTCTGAACTCAGATTGGTTCAACTATAGACTTAACGACTTGAATAAATAAATACTTCTAATTTAGCTAATACGAAACTGAAATTAAGCGCGTAAATATTATAAATTTAGCTAAAATAAACGCAAGTGCTTAATTAACAACAACAAAAAATCGAATACGATTGCAATTTCTTACTTTCCGCTGCAAACTTATCATTAGAGCAATAAAAGAACGAAGGAAAGAGCAGATTAGGAATCGGTAACTGATGCTACCGATCTATGAATACCGATCGACGATTTCACGATTGAAAAATGTAAACAAATCTGTTTTACCGATGGATGGTCGAGCGATTCCTGCGGGTAGTCCGCTCCGTTGCACCAGGTCCTCGCTAAGGGCCTTGGTGAAGGCGTAGGTGTTAGGTTGAAAGCCGAGGATCTTCGGCGTCATAGTGATCAGCATCTCCTCGGGTATTTCCTCGACCAGTTTAATCACGGCCTCCGGAGATATGTCAATTGGGTAATGCTTCTCCTCCAGCACTTCCTCGCCGCAGTGGCAGTACGCAGTGGATACGTGGATAAAGGATACAAGATTTTTTAGCTGCGAGGAATACGTACAATTTTGTAGTATTTCATTCGGGAGATTTTATAGGAATTTTTTTTTTTTAATAAAATTTTGAGATAGTTTTAACGTTAATTGCATTAGAAAAAAAAAATTAAATAGATTAAAATGCTAACATCTACTTTAAAAATATAAATTTCGGCTCAGTATACCGATATTGTGTCATTAAGAATAACAGTATGCTGTTTTATTATAAAAACTTCAAACTACTGAGTACTTGTTAAAAAAAACTTCCATTATCATTACGATCCGAAATTGAAAAGAAAATAATTATAGCGCCTACATTTTTATTCTTTTTTTTAACAATAATAGAAATAAGTATTGTTATTCGCAATAATTTTATAGAAACTCGTTGGAATTAATTGAAAGACAGTAGGACGAAAAGTGGTAAGTAGATTAAGCGCGAACCGGTCAGACGGGCCCTTCGAAATAAGCGCATCAAAGTAACTTCTAAATAGACTAATCTATTATTTATCTTTATACTATTAATAAAAGAAATAAGTAATATTATTCGACAAATTTGTAGACTGCGTTAAAATCATGAGAAAGATAAAGGAATTAAAATTAGTAGATGAGGTGCGAACCGATCAGACATGTGCTTCGAAATAAACTAATTAAAATAACTTTGAAATAATATCGTTCATTATTTATTAATAATAAATAAACTAAATACAAGCATTCAGCAATTTCCACGAAATCATTAGAATTTTTCAAATTATAATTAGTAGATAAATATATTGAACGAAAATTAGTAGATAAAGTGTGAACCGGCCAGACATTCGGTTTGAAGTGTCTGCAAAATTTTCCTTGGTTTCCGCCTGACTCGTATAATTTACTCAAACAGCATTTTAATTATAATTCAATTAGCATTTAAAAAGGCACTTTGAATACATTTTGTATAAATTTAAAAGTAATTCATTATCAATGAGAGGAAGTAAAGGCGAAAAATCGATCGATTACCTGCTTTGCTAATGCAATGGCATTTACAGCGCTTTTGGTATTCATATTGATGGCGGTTTTCAGCGTCATATCAAACCGCACGTTGGCCGCCATGTTAATCACGACTCCGACGTTGTTCTTTAAAATGTCTGCGTCCGTCGCGGAGAGGCCGAATCCATCGAGCATCGTGTCACCGCACATAACGACTAGTTTTTTCAGTCTTTCGGGATGGTTCTCTCTGAGCAGCCTGAATGGTTCTTGCTGAAAAGTAGAATAAAGCAGGATGTATTATTTAATAAATTGTAATAATTATTATAATAAATTACTAATACAATAAAAAAAACGTTTTGTCATATGCGCAAGAAATTTAATTTAAATTAACATGTAGTAGAATATTGTTTCTATTGGTAATTTTATTCCTTTTTTTAATCGTATAGCTAAAAATAAAAGTATGAAATCATCGAAACAAATTAGAAAAATTAGTTACCGTTACCAACATTTTCTGATTCATTGAAAGATTCTTGTTAGTCATTTAGCAGATAATAATAGTATAAAAAATAATATTAATTTAATGTAAACAAAAATTAAATAAAATTCACGTCGATATTAATAACCGCTATAATCAAAACAGTCGGTCAAAGACTTTAACTTATAAGCATCGTCTTAAAGGAAACGTGAATAATGGTAAGCTAAAAATAGCGGGGGTAACAGAGAACACCTACAATTTGCTTTACATAATCAAAACAACAGTCTCGCAAATTTGTATATGTATACATATAAAAAAAGTCGCATTAATATTTTGGCAACGCCTCGCAAACAAATTCAGAAGCACCTCACGTCCGCACCTTTCGACCTCGTATCCGGATTAACGTTTTGCATTGTGTATAAAAGTAAAATTAATAGAATTTAAAATAACAATGAATAATCATTCCTTAATTGATGAAATTCGAGTAATTAAAATCGGACATTTTAGGAGTTATTATCCAGAATTTATTAAATTAAATTGAATTGAACATATTCTGGACAATAATCCCTAAATTTTCCGACAGGGTTATACTACAGAAGTGAGAAATATTTTATTAGTAAATATATAATAATTTTTGAAACTTTGACTTTTTTTAACTATTGAAACTAGATGGAAAATTAATCAGTCTAAATCTCTTCGAATATTTAATTAAATAGTACTACGTTGAAATGTAAATTACAATAAAAAAATGTACATAAATAAATATAGAAATATCTTGAAAAGTACAAGTTGATAGGCCTTTTTTAATTTTCTCATTAGTCTACTTATTACGGTTAAACCTCGCACGTTTCCCATTAAATATCAATGTTCGACTTTAAAGAAGATTATCGGTTGCGACCATAGCGCATGAGAGCAAGTCACGATGAACATAATGTCAAGGCCACGGGACTTTAGACTTTTCTAGTAGCAATCACAACTGAAGGGCGGGGAGGAACGAACCAGGGGATTCCCCCTTTTAATAGCATGCAATTTTCCTCTCCGTCGCAGCTGCTTTGCCTCGTGAACCAAATTAAAAACCCCTGAGACTTTCGAGGCGAAAGTCCAAGGGACTGCAATTCCAGTGGATGCTCTTGATCATATTATTTTAACCACCCGGATGGTTAAGACACGCAAGGGACCGAGACCTCTGAAATCATGCATTTTGTTTGTGCCCTAAAGGTAGAATTATCGCCAAAGTACGCCGCAAAATTATTTGTTTGTTTAATTTAAAAAATGTTTAGTTGATTCTCATGATTTAATTTATTTAATATTTGATTTAAGAGAAAATTTACATTCCTTATAATGCAAAGAGATAAAAAAAGACTTGTCTGAGCGCAAAAACTAATTTTCGAAAGGAAATTATTGTTAATAAAGAACTAAAATAATTTTGAATGAATATGTTATAAAAATGGCAGATATTGCTTTTTTATGTGTATTATGAAAAAAAAAAAAGAGAGAAAAATGATCTTAGAATATGTGGAGGACGTTGTCGCGACGTTTGGAAAAGTTTTAAGGGTACCGATTCAAAGTAAAATTTTTTTTCTTACCATACTCAATTTTGTAACCTTTTAAGTTAATTTATCTTCGTAAAAGCTATGCTAATTTTGGATAAACAACACGTTGTTCATGTGTTTATCATTGATTTCGTCGAGTAGGGCTTTTATGGAAGTGACCCTGCTGCTTTTAAAAAGTGATTTTCAACGAGAATAGTTTTGACACTTTGCTACACAATTTCCTACGATGTAAACCGAGCGCCGATGTGGTTTTTAATAAAAAAAGGCAAATGTATTTTATTACCGACAATTAAAATACTTAATGAACAGTAATGAAAATCTTTAGATGTAGAAATACACTATGAATTTCAAAAGAATAATAAAATGAAGCATTATGAATTTAAATCACGTTTTTGTAACTCCATTTATTTAGCAATAGACTTTTCATCACACGTGATAATTTTTAATTGCTATTTTCGGAATATTCATTAAATTGAGCATACGACTACAGCCATTAATTCTTTTGTCGATTAGTACTGATGGATGCTATTTTGACAGCAACAAAAGAATTGCCTAAAATTTTATCATTTAATAATCGTAAATTCGTGTTTTTAGATAAATTCTTCACAATATTGAATGTCATTTCCGGAGAGCATGGTTTGATGAATAAAACCCGCTAATGTCTGCGCAACGAGCCTATAACGACAATGACAATGACTTGGGTAAATTTTCGGCATTCGAGCATACTAAGCATTGCACGAAACTTTTCCGTTGATTTCGTCACCGATCTTGGAATTTTTTCTTCGGGGAATCCAGTTATTCCCACAAGCGTTTGCGACAGATTACCAATTATTGGTTTATAAAGTATTGATCAGCTTTTCTTTGCAAGCGATGGTAAAATATGTCATTTGACGATGAGGAATAGTTTTTTATTTACGCTGAGTCACATACTATTACATTTTGCGTAGAAATAAATCAATCGGACTCGTAATATATTAATCGTACATTTTGTACAAAAAGACCGGTTTCGTTCATTTACCGTATGAAATTAAATTTGGCATCTCTTCCTTTCGAATAACGAGAGTCTCCATTTTTTTATTATTTGAGGTAATTAAAAGAAATTCATATTTCTTTTTTCATACAATTCATATATCATCTTCTTCAACAGATCGAAAAATAATCTTCAATGCATAATACAAGGATTACAGTTAAATTTTTTCATATAATTCATACATTATCTTCTTCAACTGATCGAAAGATAATCTTCAATGCGCAATACAAGGATTATTGTTTAATTACAGTAAGATCCATGTTCGACGCATAAATCAACAATAAATGGAAACTTTGTAACTTTTTTCTACTCTTTACTTAAAAATGAATGTCGTAAATTTACTTCACGAGGAATTTAATTTGGTCCTTTCTATAATAGCCGAGCTTGACATTTACATCTTCTAAGAAAACATAATTTACGAATTAGCAATTCAATTCCTTTAGAATCCAAAGATATTCGTTAAATAAGAGTTATTCAATATTCCGTATGAGTAAAGATAAAATGTTTTTTGCGTGACTTTTGAATTAAATGTTTTAATCAAAAGCTATTGTACTTGTGTATTTTACAAATTTTAGTCATAAAAATTTAGTTTACATTACACGTCTTAATTATAAAATAATAACGTTATATTTTTCCAAAATGTTAGACTTAACGCACATCGTTGCGAAATTTCTTACACTCACAAAAATTTAATCTAACTACTAAATAGCACTGGAAAATCTACTTATTATAGAGTTAAATGTATTTATGCCGTGGATAAGCGGACCATCTTTTAGGATTAATTTACTGAAACCTAAACGAATTCATCTTCGAATTAGTAGATTGTCGTCTTGAAATAAATGGGCTGGATGATAAATTCTAGATTGATTTGTTGAGTATTTTTTGCCATTTAATATCGTAAGAACTAAAAAGAATTGAATAAATGAAAAAGTCTCTAATAAGCAGAAAATTACTAGCAATTAACATATTTATGATAAAACTCAGCGGATTCTATTCTTCTATAGTAATCTTACTGAGAGTTATATTATAATAGGCATATTCTTCAATATATGAAATTTATTTTAAAATTAAATAGATAATGTTTAAGTGGATTGGTCTACTAAGACTAAGAATCTATTTTTGTGAGTGTATAAAATGTGTAACAAATAAATAAAATTATCAAACTTTTTCGCAATTTCACAGGTCTACAAATCTATGCGCGTATACCCGCAGACTAATCGTACTTTTCATCACCTTGTAAAATTCACTTTCACCGCAAAAAAAAAAAAAAATTAAGCAGTCTCTACCAACCTGTGTCAACGCAGTTAATCTGTTTTTCGAAGTGACTCCCTTTTTCTCTCGAATAATAAGAAAGATCCTCTTGATATCGGGGCAGCTCATCAGCAGCTTGGAGACCAGGATTTTTCCCATGAAGCCAGTGGCTCCGGTGACCAGGACCTCCCTGTCGTGGAACCATTGCGGTATACTCGGTCCTTTCGCGCGCGATTCCGTCATTGTTCCTCTGTGTGTCTCTTTTTTTTTCACTTTTCTCTTCTCCTTCTCCTTTTCTCTTGGTCAGAGTAAACGAAGGTTGCCGGGTCCACTGGAATTTCAATGGCTGAAATCAAACAGGCAGCTCATTTAATTTTAAACGTTTACGAAATCGCCAAAGTCGTTTGTCGCTTGTATTATACAAGCAAATATTTGCGATGCTTCTGGGGAAATCTTGTACAGTTGATTGGGACAGTTAGATGTTTATTCATTTTTAATCAGGAATTGAGTCTTTATATAATTGCTAATTGAGCGTGTAGTAGTCACGAACGAGTAGAGATTTTTGTAAAGTTGATTCCTTTATTCATAGTGATTTGTAATTCAGTGAATATTAATAATATTATTCCTGAAGGAGAAGTGAAGAATAATATTACTATTCTTTTTTTCAACGAGTTGATTGAATAGATGAATGTTATACTACTTTCTATGTAGATATGAATTAGTGAAAATAACTTCGAACGAGTGATTATACACTTATTCGAAGTGAAAAGTCTTCCACATATCGAGCAAGTGAAAGACTTTTAACTTTAAATAAGTGCATATTCACTTATTCGGCGTGAATTTAACGCATTCGTATTTAGAGGATTTATGATAAATAAATCAGTGTAAATTTTTGGAAATTTCACTTAAAAATTAGAATCACTTCTTAAATTAGAGAAGATTGCAATAAATCACTTTCTCCAGTTATTGGTTTGGTTTAAAGTATTTTAGGTAGAATAAACTGATTATTTACATAATACGCAAGTCCAGGTAACTCTTCCCTTTTTGAATAAGTGAAAATAGTGCACTTATATTGAACAATTTATAATTCACCGAAAAAAATGAATGAATCCAAACATTTTTTTTACTTCAATTTTTCTTAGTTAAATATCTAATTTTTTATAATTATTGTTTGTTTAAATATCTATATTCTTTAAAACTAAATTAATTTGATTTATTTCTAAATAAATTTAGTAATTTCGAAAGAATAATTCAAAGAAATATTCAACAAGTACTATTGAAGTAAATATTTGTACTTGAAATTACTGAATCCAAAGTCCAAACTCCATCGAGAAAACTGATAAATTTTGAGCGATCTCGAAAAACGCCATGAGGGACACGGGAAAAAGTGTGTTATGAAGCTACCATCGAGGACGCGTCTTTTGGAAATCGAAATCTTCAAGGCTGCCAGATTGAACTTAATTGGGAAAGGCCGACTCCGGTTACCATCAGGTTTCCGATGAGAAGGGGGGGGGGGAGAGAAGGTCCACCTGGTAGACCGCGCTTACGAAAATCATCGAAAAATGTTCTACGTCCTGCGCTGTCGTTCGAGCCTTCGTGTGTCTCATCTCGACATTGAAGAGTCGGTAGATTTTTTCTGTGAAAGCTAATTACATGATTAGCAGCCATATGAATTATTAATTTCCGAAGATATTAAATTCTGCGACCTCAACGTTCGCTAAGGCAGTGAATAATATTTATTTTTTCTTGTAATTACAACAAACTACATGGAATTCGTCACGATTATTCATTTACACGCTAAATCAGCCTAACAATTTTTCGCTCTAATTTTATTGTGAAATTAACTCATGATTTATAGTAATCATAATTTATGTAATATATTAAATCTAATAAATTACGATTTTACTATAACTTGATGAGTGATTTTACTATAAATTATGTGAATTTTTGTGAAAATTTCATTTTTTAGTTTAATATAAAGGTGATGCGTTGTAAATAAATTATTGGTACACATGGAAAAAAAATCTAACGATTACTATAAAACTACGTTATAGACACTTTGTAGTTAAATTTTCTCCTCAGCCGTATGAATTGGGTTAACTCGTTTCGAGGCGGTATGTCGAAAGACGGAGATACTCCAGTCACATAACTCTACCGTTTTGATACGGCGTTTATTATAATCAATTATGTTTAATTTATTACGTTTATAGATTAATTTTAAATTAACCGCAAAATGCAAGCTATTGATATTCAAGATTCCGTAAACAAAAAAGAAAATTCTTATAACAAAGAGTAATTGATGTATCCATTATATTAAACTTTTATATTTCACGTAAACGACGAAATTTTTACAAAAACTAAATTGCTTTGAAGTACGACAATAAAGTTCATTTTTTTTTTACAATTTTAGCTTGCCCGTGAGTCACCTCTTACTAAGCCAAGTAATAAAATTGTATTCATATTTAAATATGATGAATCTTTCTATAAAAATCCTCGTACACAATTAATCTTTTAGAAAAATTGAAATACACTCGCTTCTTTCTTCTGCAAACACCACTCAATGCAATCATTTACAAGATTGAACAGAGGCAGAAAGAAAATACAATATTAAGGTCGACCACGTACGCGTCAATTGCGTAAGCGATTTCACTGCACACATCCACATTTTAATCTTAAGAAAAGGGCTCAATACTCCTCTACTCGTTGAAACGTTCGCTCATTATATACCGCAAGCGTCGTTACGTCAAATTCGAATAGAAATAGAAATTCCTTTAATTACCTTAACGACCTTTCGAAACGCGCAAGACCCATTAGACGGACGTTAAAGGAATCCCCGGATGCTCGCGCAAAAAGAGCATTCCACATGTGCATCGGACGACTAATGGACCCCTATTCGTTACCTCCGCCTGGCAAATGTCGAGGGATTAGTGTTTACAGCAAAGTGCGCTTTTCGATTAAGTAATAGTCCTCGAGTATAAGAAGGAAAGAAAAAAGGATCGTCGGCGGGCCTTCTTTTGCTGATTTTTTTTTATTTCGCTCCTCGGCGGTTGCATTCCGCCAAGCCGCACTTTCAAATTGCGGATACTCGCTGGCGGCGACCAAATGGATTTACCGGCGCTCTTGCCAAACGCCCATGTAGATCGTTTCGTTAATGGGGTACTTTGAGGCGCCTTCAGTCGTTACTGGATTGGCGAAATCTGGTGTATGAGTTATAATTCAATGGGTTTTAACGAGCGACGTATTTGCGCTTGATAAGGACAGTTTTTTTCTTTTTTTAAGAAAATGGAAGATTGATTTCTTATTTGTAGGGACTTTTTTTTTCATTTTGTGTAGTTTATTTCTATGTTTTATACTTATTTTTCAGAAGATTACGAAATTATTTTCTTTCTGTAAGTACAGCAACTTTTACGCGTCAATTTCTAAAAAAGAATTTCTTCAAACTACTGCTACTGCACGTCAGTTGATATTATAATTTCCTGGAACTGTTTTTATAGTTTTAAGTTGAAATGTAAATGCTATATTACGCGAAGAAAAATGGCGATTAAAATTTACTGGAATAGTAAATAGTAATTATATACTTGATTGAGTAAAATGGATTAAAGTTAAAGCATCGAGTACATTTTGCTTGAATATTTAAGCAAATTTTACAAGTAAAAATCAGCATAATTTAATACAAAATTATCATTTTTTTTCAGTGTATTAAACTTCATATATACAAGGAAAAAAATTATGTGTAAATTATGCTGATTTATTATAATACGAGATTGAATTTTCAAACTTTATTGTCGTACTTCAAAGCAATTTATTTTTTGTAAAAAGTCGTTTATGTGAAATTTAAAAATTCTTGAATATCAATAGCTTACAATTTGGGTAATGATAAATTATAATTTTATAGAGAATTTGCAGATTGAACTTTTGAAATAATTTTGTGCCTGCGGTTCAATTTAAAATTAATCTATAATCGTAATATAGTAAACATAATTAATTATAATAAACGCCGTATCAAAACGGTAGAGTTATGTGACTGGAGTATCTCCGTCTTTCGACATACCGCCTCGAAGCGAGTTAACCCAATTCATATGGCTGAAGAGAAAATTTAACTACAAAGTGTCTATAATGTAGTTTCATAGATAATCGTTAGAATTTTTTTCCAAGTGTGCCGATAAATTATTTACAACGCATCTCCTTTATATTAAAATAAAACATGAACATTTTCTTTGAATGTTATACTTCAATAAATACTTTGTATATTAAAATCTACTGCAATTAAAAATAAAATAATCTACTTTGATAATGCGAAATGCAAGTGTACACCCATTCTATTTACCTGAAGGTTGTAGAGGCATGAATCAAGTTTGGATAGATGGAATTTTTTTTTTGAAACATAAGTAGTGATTTTCTACTATACATACGAAATGACTTTTCTCTTTCACGCGAAAGTATCTTTCGTCAGCTGTTCAATAAAATTTTACAGCTGTAAGATAAAATGATTATATGAAATTCTAACTATAAGGTAAGCTATAAGTAAATATTTTCTTAAAATTACTAAATTGACCTCTCGGTGTAAATAAATAATTAAGCCCAGCAACACGTGCACGGGTGACTCGGCGTTTCATACTTTGGCCGCGTCGCCGTTGCAGATTTCCTTTTGAAAAATGACCGGCGCGATTAAATCAACGGCTATTAAAACATTCTCTCTCACTCGCGATCGTTTACCTCGTAGAATGTATGAATTGATTAGCTCACACTATTACAAACAGAAATTACCGATATAATAATGTCTCAATGAGAAATACACGATTATTTAATATTTATCAAATTTAAGTGGGCTTAAATCCAAAACTGAAACATTGTAATGTAAGTCTCATCGCGTTTTAATTCAATTTTAATGAATGCAGTTCGAGTGAAATGCTCCAACAGCATATATTCGATAAATCAGTGTAACAAAAGAGTGCTATGCTGTGCTGACATACTGTTCCACCGTAAGCAAAAAATCAGTTTCAATTTTTTGAATCTTAATTATTTACTATAATTATTTACTATATTATTAACTTCATTATTTACCATATTTATATAAATTTGCTAAACAATATACTAATAATTTTAGAAATTATTTCATTGAATTACCTTTTTTTATTGAAAGGTAATTAAAGTGACTTATTCAAAGGTGGTTTAATATTAGCTATATGCACATTGAAATATACTTTATTTGAAATTAAACGCGAGCAGGTAGAAATCTATAAACCATCAGGAAAACAGTATCCGATAATAGGGAACTGGTTCCTACGTTTGATACTTTAACGATCCACGGCCTTTCACATGACAATAAAATACATACACCAAACGAATAAGCAACCGCATAAATATTTCGAAACTCGGTATAAAAATCAATAATATTGCAGCGTAAGGAGAAAAGAAAATTGCAGCGAATCAATGAAATACCTAATTTCATTCATCGCGAGTTGTTCATTAAATATTTATCGAATTGAAAAATAAAATTGTACACGGAGAAAAATGTTACTTGAAAAATTATTATATTTTTTAGCAATAAAAGGGCATACTTCTAATATGAGAAATTATTTTATTTTACAATTTACAATGTTTATAGTAAAAATTAAACAAATATTTATTAATTTTTACTATAACCTTTTTCTTCATGTATAAATAAAAAAAAATTAATGGCCACTACATTAACACACAACACTAAATATTTCTAAAACTGCAAAATAAAAAGATTCTTTGCATTAGAAAAGGTTTTCTATCAATATTAAAATAAATATTCCTTCAATAGACGAAGATCTCATCGAGGCGAAAAAAAATTAATATCCACCTCGCCATGAAATATTCAACTAATTAAACGAATTTTTCTTAGTTACCAGCATACGCGCAAGCCGATAATCATCTCCTACCATCGCAGGGTGATAATTCCACTGTGATTAAAGAAATTCCGCGCGATACAAAAGCGATTGATCCAAATCATCTGTACGCTTTCGCAGGTTCGCCTCGCTCGGAAGACTCAAGAAATATCCATATCCAACGACATGGATTTTTTCTTTGATGTTTATTTTGTATTCGAGTGAAAAAAAAAAGTTGAAAGTGGTACATTGTTTGCGCCATTCGTCGAAATTCATCGAAAATGGCATTGTATCAACGATTTGAATGCACAGTTGACACATTTTACGTGTGCGAATCGCCATCGTTTTTTGTCTCTATCGATTCGGTACGTTTGTCGCGGCGATCTTTACGATGCGATCTAATGGATTGACGACATCTTTTTTAAATAAATTATTGCGGGATCATAAAAACGAACGCGGAAGTTAAGTGCGCTCTTTTGTAGTTTGTTCGTTCTCTTTATTTTCTGGGAATTCTATTTACGTTTCGGATCGAATATGTGGGACATTAATTAATACGTTTTTGGAAATCACTCTTTAAAGGAAACTTAATAGGGTAGCTTTGAGATAAGACGAGAATTTTGAAAGTATTTAATTGTTTGGATTTTTTTTGTCTTTTTTTGCTCTGCAAACACATTATTACAATGTTTTTATTTCAGTATTCAAAAATGTCGCATTTCATATACTCTTTTTATGGTAGGTTTGATTTATAATTTTTTTTTAATGATATTAATAAATATAGCTATTAAGATTTTAAAATTTTAACACATTATGCAACCGCTGACTGCGTCTACATATCACTTTCGGTAAAAAATTACAAAATCCAAACAGCACATCGACAGCCGAAAGGTATGGAATGTTATTTCACAATAACACCGCATAAATAGTACAAACATTAAATGAGGTTGTAAATAATTTTCTCAGTAATTAAGCACATTAACATTGAAAGATTTTTTAACTTCGCCAAATGCAAATAAATTTACAAGTTTTAATTTATCACTGAACAATGCACATTCAAATTTTATAAGCACATTGCATAGTAAATTATGAACAAAAAAAAAAATAAATAATGAAAGAAGTAGTCGCATTCCCAGTGAAATTTTAACTGTCACACAATTTCTACCGAAGATTGATCAATAACTGGATCCTGATCAGAAACCTTGACGGCCGAGTTAAGAAACTTTACACTCAGCAGAATCGGTAATCTTTCGATATTGCCTGTTGCGTAAACTTATAGGCTCCACGTAAAAATTTCGAGCGCAAAAAAAAAAAATACCGACAAAATAAAATCCCCGGTGCACGCCGAACCTTGACTCAAAGTTGCACAGGATGTAGATTACTCCAGTTTCTAAGGCGACGTTCGCCTTAGACAGTGCCTTATCTTTTACAGAAAAAAAATTATAATCGTGCAATCGAAAAATTTGTAGTTTCTTTATAGATCAAACGAAAAAAAAATTAGAGTCAAACTATAGTTGACTCGATAAAAACGATTTCTATGTGTCACAATTTTTTTTAATATGAATATAAAATATTGATAAATATTAAATCCGGACGCGAAGGTTTTGAAATCCCTCGAAGTAGCCCCGCGGTTTGGTTTAATTTCAAGTTCACCAATAATTGAAGGACACTTTGGGCTATGCTTCTCGAACTTACTCATCAATTGACTCCCTTACGGATGCGAGGCGCATACCGTTTCTTCGTAATACACTGGCCGACCGGCTCATTTGTAGTAATTGTAAGTTTATACCGAGGCTTTTCCGCTTAGAATGCGACATGCATGACAAACGCGTTGTCATTTGCGTGATAAAAATCTAGGAATTCCCTCGGAGTTTGCTTATACGTGCTGGATTGGAAATTAATTTTTTTTGTTACTAGGAAGTCGATCATCCCCGAGGGAAATCTTCAAATTCCGTTTAATTTGCATATCTGGATCGGCACTTTTTCAATTTGATCAAGTGAAAATTGCACCATTTTTTTATCTCATTAGTTATTTAAGCTATTTAAAGCTTATTTGGCAATACGTTCTGCAAAAATAATGAATTTACAGATACATGATTTTTGTTAATTATACTTTTAGCTTGCGTTCGTTTAAGAATGTACAATTAGCGTTTCCATATATTTAAAGGCAATTAGATTGATAATTGATTTTGAAAAGATTATTAAATTTTTGTTAAGGCACTTTTAAATACGACTTTAAGACCGTATATATTTTTTTTGTAAAAATCGATATTTTTAGTCGATCCGATCGATTTTAATATTTTTAATTTATATCGGTATATGGAGTTGAGTAATACAAGCTATCGATTGCACGATAGGCTTTGTTTATACTAAACTTCAATTAAATTGTAGAAAAATTCTCGATATCGTGATTTTTTTTTAAATCTACACGTTTCATAATTCCTTAAAACTTAAGTAAATTTTTTAAAATTAAAATTCCTCTTGAAATAAAAAGTATGAACGACCGAGAGCAAATCGATTTAAAAAAAAAATTTTAAACTTACCGATTTTTCGAATCAAATAACCTTTCCTTAATAAAATACAGTTATTTAAAATTACACCTACACAAAAATCCCGAAGGCCGAACAACTTGTCTTTAAATATACGACAATTTCAAACGACCTTAAAGTCTACCACAAAGTAAACACTCAATAATCACCAACCGATTTCTCGCGAACCAACGCGAAGTAAATCTCCTCAAAATTATGTACATAAAGTACACCGCCACCATGCGTACAAAAAATGTGTGTACCTCGTATCACCGAACAAAAAAAAAAAGCAGTCAGCAAGATCGGTTGGCTGCGATCGGCGAATGCAGGGTCTGAGAACGGAGCGCGAAGTAAATCGCATCGGCATGATATTCATAAAATACGCCATCACCACGCCTACAAAAAAAAAGTGGGTACCTCGTGTCAGCAAACAAAACAAAAAAAAACAGTCGGCAGGATCGGTAAATGCAGGGTTGCAAGGCGGAGCGTCGAGCCTCGGGTTGTCAAACTCCCGGGCAGCTCCACGAAGGTCCTACTGGTAGCGACACTCGTACGCGCGCGCGAGGGTGAGAGTTGTGCGTGCGACTGGACGGTGCGTACATCGGCGATCGACTGAGCCGCCTCCGCCTTAAGTTTGACGCTTTATGCACTCGAGCCGCCAGCGCGCCGCTACCGATCCTTCGCCGAGAGTGGGCTTCCCCGCGCTTTTTTTTTTGGCTTATCGTATACTCGCGACGATGGATGATTTCTTTTAAATACTTGGAAACGAGTTGGGGAGCATTTTTACGTTGATAAATACTGCAGCAACAATTTTTGTGCATTAATGGATCGATGTGTAACTTTTCCTTTTAGGAAGGAGGAGGATTGTTATTTTTGGTTTAAATTAATTTTAGTTATTTTCGGCAAGATTTGAATAATCAATTACATTTTCTTTCAATTTATACTTCTATTTTGTTATTCTCGATGTTTGAGTTGTTTAAAATTAAAACGGAACTTCATATACTTGTTTTGTTACTTGTTACTTCTTTTTAATTTTTAATTATTTATATTTAATCAAATCCTATACTGATCCTATAGTTCATTAACTTTTAATCATTAAATAAAATACACTTGATGTTCGTACCATATAATTTTTCTCAAGATACGCGATAATGAGGTACACCTTATTACTGCATATCGTGAGAATCTAGTGTATTTAATGATACCATCACCGTTAACATATTACTTCGTTATAATACAATGAACGAAAAGCTTGACTATTCGTTTAATATAAAAAAAATTAAGTTAAGCATCAGTTAAGTATAATCAAGTGCTATTTTATAAATTATATATTCCAAATGAATAATTACAATTTTTTTATATTTCGTCACTAAGTATAAAGCACTTCATTAATAGTTCATTTATTAGAAATTCATAAAGCGCCTTTCTTTGTAAATTGCACGTACTTTTTTTTTAATTCATTCAATTCAATAATAAATGCTACTGTAATTGATTAAAATGTAGTTAATTAGATGCGCGATAAAAATACAGAATGAAAAAAAAAGCTAATGAAATAATTATTTTGTTTTATGTGTCACCAATAAAGTAGAATTTTCTCCCCTTTCGCTGTGAAACACCTGCCGATAAGAAAGGGATAAAAGTGATATAAAAACTATAAGTGCACGCAGCGAAGAGATAAAAATAATAAGGCTAGATTGAAAGTGAGGCAGAAAAGCGAAAGGGAACAGTTTGTGCAACGTCACTGCGGCTCTATCGTCAAATTCCTGTTTTACAGCAATAGTGCCTAATCTATGACAAATAATTTGCTACGTCATTATTTAACTCGTTTTTCTGGACAAGCGTTTTTAGCATGGTTTGTTATTGTTATTATCGTTTTAAGGTTGCGTGGACAAATGTCTGCAAATTAGTGTTTATAAACATGTATTTACTATTTTTGCGCGAGAAATTTTCATTTACTGTACAACTCTGTGTGCACTTATATTTGAGATAATATTTAAAGTTTAATAAAATCGTTTTTTAAGTTCATTCAAATTAGTCTTTTTTAGTCGAATAGTTCAAAGAAATGGCTTACATGCTTTACGAAGAATGACTATATAAAATTCTCATGAGGAAAATCGACAAAAAAATTATATTAGCTTACGTTACTTTTAGAGCTGACTCATTTGGCAAGTCCACTGAATGTAATATTCATAATAAACATAAAATTCATGGAATAAAGTTGTTCATACAGTATTATTATTTTTGAATTAACATTATCGTTTGACCTATGCATATACGCAGAAACAATTTACACTTGTACACATTTTTGTAAAGTACAAACACATGAATTATTCTATTATTACTTATTATAATTTTGTATGAACTAAGACCATTTCTGGGCCTTTGAGGCTGAAATAAATGAATATTCATACATACTTATTGTAATTTCAAATTTTTAGAAATTATTGTGATGAAAACGTGGCATATATTTGTTTCTACAAAACTTGGATGGTAAAATTAGAGTCAAGCATGTGATTCTAAGTTAAAATACAGTTCCAAAAATAGGTACAAATTTATTTGATTCTTTTTATTTTAGTACAAAATTGATTTTCTATTTAAAATTTATCGACAAATTTTCTTTCGCTAATTGACATTCTTTTATAAAATAATACATTTATTAAAATATTAATCTCAATTTTACAATAACAATAATGAATTGTTATTTGAATTTTTTAATTTGAACTCTATTAAATGGTGTACGGTGGTGGTGAGCGAACTTGCCGCAGTTCAAACGTAGTTTTTTACATTGAATTCTTTCCAGATATTTGAAAAATAATTCACAACCCACGCATGACAAAAAAATACTCTCTGCATTAAACAATACTATTAACAATCATACGAATAGTTTTAAAAAATTCCTACAAATGTCTTTAAAATTAACAATACAACTAACGGTACCCGTTCAGTATCTATTTTTAACTATAATTATATATTTAGAAATTTCTATATATTAATGAGAATATTCTCTTCTTCAATATCAATCAGTAAAACTTATATAAATGTTTTAACTTTGACAATAAATGCAGAGTAAAAACACTTTAATGGTATACTCTCTAAAGCTTCAAATTTATAGAAGATTCAAGAGATAATAAGCAACAGGAACGATCATGCCGGTCTGAGTCCAGGTCATTCCAAATGATGTTTTGAAGATCCACCAAATAAGCGTCAACAAAGTGATCTTCAGTATTAAGTGAAGAATGAGCAATCTGAAAATAATAAATGATGAAAATTTCATCGTTGAATTTAAAATCTTAAGAATACGACTTATGATAGGAAAATATTTAAAATAAATTTTACATTTTATCCTTTGTTTTAGCTTTCTGCAAATTCTTCAGTGGTTCATTATTTAGGTACACCCGTACTCCTTTAGTCAAATCCACAAAATACACTTCCCAATCGATCGGTCTGATATCTAACGTGAATTTCTCTTTATCGACATCAGATAAAGTTTCGTGCAACTCTAAAGTTTGTGTATTGTAAAATTTCCACTCTGAGAAAATGAATTTTTCTAAACGACCTAAAGATTTATTAATATTTTTGTGCAGTCTTACTAACCTATGACATAAAATGCATTAAATTAGTATTATATTATAATTTTTTTAGTAACTAAAGATCAATAACTTACATTGGCCTACCACCAGCTACACGAATAACTGTATCTAAAATGTAAGCTGGTATCAAGTGTACGAAAAATGCAGATATTCTAAACCAAAATAATGATGGCAAAAGTTTTAAACTAGGATACCACACAGCACTCATCAATGGATAGTTGTGCAAGTACACATTTATTTTTTCTGTGACATTAGCCCATTTAAATGGCATACATGTGCTTGATGTTAAATGATAAATCTTCAAACTTTTTAGCCTAGAGAAAAAAAAATAAAATAAGACTATGAGTAGCGCAAGAATTAAAATACAACTTTAGCAAGAAATTTCTTGTACAGCATAAAGCCATTACTTTTTCAAAGGAAAAAAATTAATTATGTTTTCAAAGGAAAAAAAAAAAATGGTTGATTAATGGATTATTTAATTTATCACTGTTTATGATGTTATTTTTATCACTACTTTATGGACTTTTCCACGTAAACTTTTTCTTTCAAGGTAAAAACACTATAATATTAAATTATGAATTAACACTATTTAATTTAAACTTATATTTGAATTTTTGGTCTTGAAGTTGAGTAATAAATATAACATCTTTTTTCACTTTATAAATAGTAATACAAAATTCTAATGCATATTACTTGAAGACTTTATGACAATATAGTTTAATTTAATTTAAAGAAAACAATTATATAAACTCACCTATCACGTTCAATAGTATAAGGTGCTACTATAAGACTGTTAACCACAACATCAACAGGAATATAATCATAAATTAAATCTTTCGCAACTGGTAAACGTCGAACAACTCCTTTACTTGCTCCCATTAAAAATCCCTGTGGTCCATTTTTTCGATATAGTCCATCCTGGCAAAGGTTCTTTCCATGCTCCAACAACTACAAATTGTACAAATTTCAATTTATTTGTAATTTGTATTGATTAATTCACTATATATAATTTAACATTTCAAAAAATTTTTATGAAATAATATCGATTTCTTGTTGTTGAATTTATTAAATTCTGATGTTGATATTTACTCATAGATGGACGTATAATTATTGCAGGCAATTTTGAGTTTGCAACTTCATGCTCAGCTAAATGCTTGGTAAATGTATATGGATTTGGATGATCTTTGATAATATCTGGAGTAGCTGCATTTAATTGCTCATCACTATATTCCTTTACTTTTTTAAAAGTTCATTAACATCCATTGGTGCTGGATAAAGGCGTTCTTGAATATCATCTGTACGTGTTGCATTTACATAGGCACTTGAAACGTGAATGAAAGCCTGAAATTTATAATAAATTAGAAGAATAATTAAAAAAAATATACTAAATCATAATTGTTTCAAAATAACAAGTTTTGAGTTTTCGCAGTAAATCTTCTGAAACTATGATTTTTGCATACATAAAATTATTGCAAAAAGAGCACACAGTAAATATTGCATAAAGAGTAACTCGGATATAACCATTAGTAATTCACAAGCAAAAGCTATTCTTTCAAAATCTTATGAAAAAACTAAAATAATAAAGGAAGAACCTGCTCACCTTGAGGTTTCTGATTTCTTGACTAAACTCAAGCACTCGCCGTGTACCAAGAAGATTAGTGTTGACCGTAGATTTTAAATCTGCTTCAAAGTCCAACGTAGCTGCAGAATGGTACACAACATGAACATGTTCCACCAATGTTAATCGGTCTTCGGCAGCCAATCCTAAATGGTCTTCTCCAACATCTCCAGCAACTGCTATTATTTTTTTGAATAATTCAGTTTTGCCCTCTTCTCTGATTCTATTAAAAACCTAAAAAATTATTTATTTTAATAATGGTTTAAAATTGTTGGTTTATATTAAAAAATCATGGACTTCGGCTTGCGGCCGATAATCGTGAATTTATTAAAACCATTTTAATTATTATTTAAAAAACAAAAAAAAAATAGCGACAAAAAATGAGCTCTGACTTAAATTCATTCGGTCGATCATGAGAACTACGCGCATATCTATATATACACGTTCACGATACATACACGCACACGCACATCCAGGTATTTCCGAAAAAATTAAAGAACGACCTACAAAACATCTAAGTATTTACTCACATTGCTTACATTTTTAGAAATTTTTTTTCTTTCATTTTCCTACTGCAAAGCCTCATTTATATAAAGCCGTTGCACCAAACTGAATTTTCCTTTAAAAAAATAATAATAAAATAACAAACAATCTCATAAAATGTTACGTTTGTCATACTGTAATAAATCGTGACTTGGTGGCAAACTTTGTTACCCAAAAAACATTAACAAGATCTCAAATGTCAGGAGACCACGTCACCGAAGTAACAAAAAAAAATCTCAGTAGCTGTAATGTACACATAACATGCAGGTAAATTAAAACACCCCATGACATACTCCCATACATCGAACAATCACATCAAGTTGTATATCCGCACGCACGCAAAGCCTCCGCCTACACCACGCACGTACGTAGTGCATACACGTGTACACATCAGGTTGGGCCATGAACTCACGGAATTCTTGGTGATGTCCTGCAGGCGTTCCTGGACGCTTTTGCCCTTTTTGGCCCTGATCAGCAGGTAGACGTTGCGCACCTCCGGGCAGCAGCGCAGGAGCTTCTCGATGAGGCAGATGCCGAGGAAACCGGTGCCTCCGGTGACGAAAACGTTCTTGTCGCGGTAATAAGCCGCGACCTGCGATGCCATTGTCGCCCACCGCGCCTCTTGGTCGGATAGGTGCCGAAGAAAATGAGAAAGAACGGAAATTGACGCGGGCCGCGCGGTGCTTGTGTGTATAACGGGGAGTCTGCGGGGAGAGTCGCACGTGCAGTCGCCGGTCGTCAAGAGCCAACTGAGCGCAGGCAGCCTCGTCGAGCGCGTTTGACTACATGTCTGTGTGTATAATACTTATGTCTCTCGCGGCGCGCCGCCCCGTGGAAAAATATGCGACGGTCAGTCCCATGCCGAGAGGAACGTAACGTTCCGGCGCAAGAGAGATGAAAGGTGCGCAGCTTTTTCTTTTCGACGGAGAGGAGAGAGAGAGAAGAGCCGCCGGATTTTTTTTTAAGGTTATGATGGGAGAGCCGCGGAGGGGGGAGACCGGAGGTGGAATGTCTACGAGTGCTGGTTTATAATAAGTTACTATTCCAACATGCAGAATGATGAAAATAAAACAAAACAAAACAAAACATTTTATCGTCGATAAAATATTTTCGGACAGGAAATGTGTTTTTTTTTGTGCGTATAAACAACGTATTACGCAATTCAGTGTTTTTGGATATCTTTAATTAAACATTTATGCGTATATATAGTTTTACAAAAAAATTGTCTCTACTATGGATGAGATAATAGAACAATTTTTTAACATGAGTGATAACGAATAACAATTGAATGAACGAAATAAATTTGTCAATGAACGAAAACTTCATTGACGAATTTTATCCAGTGTGTGTGTGAGCGCGTGCGTATGTTTGTGTATATAGTGGACTGTAGTACGGTAGTATTCATTGAATATAATATATAGCGTATAGGGGCAATTGATTAAATGATTTCTTTGCGGTGAAGCTAAATAAGCATGTAATTCGTAAATAATACGCAATCAAGGCGAATTATTTTACCCTCATCGTATTTTTTTAATACCATAATAGAATGTTTTGAAAGCTGTTATGATTGCAAAGTATCAGCAATATTTATTTAAGCCATTAATTTATTTCTATATATTCTGTATTTAAGCCATTAACTGCGATTGGAATAATTATTTCCTCCATTTTCCTTGTAATTAATATTCAGTATTTAAAATTAAATTACCGAAAAGCTACTAAAATAAGCAATACTTTACCAAAAAGTACTAAAATTTCTAAAAATATTTAAGATTTCACAAAAAAATAGTGGCGTAAACAACAAACTTTTTTTACATTTTTTTGTAACTATTATTTCATGGATTACAAAAAAAATTATGAAAAAACTTCATTATTAAGGAGTAATAAACATAAATAATTTACTAAAGAGCAGTAAATGTATTTAAAAAAATTATCATATATATGAGGATATTATGAAATAATTTATTTTAGCAGAAAATGTACAGTCTTCTTTAAACAGATTTCCTTTTTTCGAAAAACTTTTTTGAAGTACCTAAATAAATTATTTTAGTCGAGTGCCACAAAACGAAAGAAGTAGTTACAAAAATTACCTGGCAGCATGATGAAGGAAGAGTGAAAACTTCAAGAGACATTAGAATTCCATTTGCTGCAGAAATTAGTAACTCGCCACGTGTTGCCATCATGATTGTTGAAATTTTTCGTTGTTGAAAAAATTGCCATGAAATTGAAACAGACAATTTACATTTCCATAATTTTATTTTTATTATTTATATACTCTACCAAACTGCACACACATATTCCAATTATTTTACTAAATACTTAAAGTATGGTAAAGTATTCATAATAATACTTTTATTTATTACAATAATAATAATAATAGTAATAATATATGCTAAAACATTCATACCGATTATGATACGAGTTTCTCGAAAAAATAAATGCAGCTTTCAATGTAACGTGTGTATTTAGTTATAACTAACTAAAAATGTGAAAATTTAAATTTTTATTTTTTGTAACGTGTAAACATTATTTTACTTGTACAAAAAATATATGTAGTATATTTCGCAAAATAAAAAACATAAAGATATTTGCTTGATATCTTGCATTCTGTTAATCCGGTCTTAGCATTTTTTTTCTCTTAATTCGTAGGAAATTCTCGCGTAGCTGCTTGTTAATAAAAATTGTACCAACAAATATCAAAAACAAAGATCTTAAACTTTCATAAGAATCTTCAAACTGAAGTTAACGCAAAAAAAATTCAGATGGCATTGTCTCTGGATCAAATGGGTCTGCAGACTTCAGTCTGGGCTCATTTGATTCAGAAGGAGCTACATTCTTACACTTATATTAATAAAAATCATTACAATATTAAAATTCTTGTTCGCAAGATCATTTTTTCAATGCATACCCCCTTGAAAAAGCTAAACCCCCACAAATAAATTAAATGGTTTGGTAAGGAAAGTTTCAGTTGCATCTACAATGTATTTTTTTTTCATCGTACTGAAAAAACAATTTGGTATAATTTTAAGTAAATATTTACTTCAATAGTACTCGTTAAAAATTTCTTTGAATGCCTAAATATTTCTGTATAAACTAAATGAATTTATTTAATTCTACACAAATTGAGTAGCTTAATTCAAAAACGTAATTACTTTGAGTCAGACAAACATTTACACAACAAGTACCACCGAAGTAAACTTTTATATATAAAATTATCAAATTTTTCTTTCAGTGCAGCGTGCGTGTCCCTCGACGTGGAAGCAGCACCGATGGGACTAGAGCCACAGCGCCAGGAGGACGGGAAAAGCGGCGAGCGAGGCGGCCAGAGTCCAGGAGAAGTTAGCGAGGAGAGCGAGGCCGCAGCAGAGTCCGGTGAAACTCAGGCCCGGCAGGAGAGTCGTGACCGCGCGAAATCTGAAATACAGTGAATTTTGCTGAGTCAGAAATAGACCTCAGTGGAGAAAGCAGATTCATTCGCGCGGTCGCGCTAATGCGATGCGTCGATGGCTTTCAGCTTCTGACGGCTAATTAAACAGCGCGCTTTAAGCCTTTATTTTATACTCTGCAGTTTAAATTGATTGAAATAATACACGGAGAGAAAAACCTAGTAAACATTACTATACTATTTTGTAACGCAGGGACAGAGTCGACAAATAAAAAATTTTACTAAAAATTATAGCAAAATTTACTGTAAGTATATTTTACTACACTTTCTATTGAAAGTTTTCATTTGCCGAGTCTGTCCCTACGTTAAAAAATAATATGCTAATTTTTGCTGGACTTTTCTCTCCGTATAATAATGTTCGATAATTTTAAAGAGTGGTTGAGTTTTCCATACACAAATTACAAAATGTTCAATTGAAATTTAATATAGGGAGAGAAAATTAAGAAATTTTAATGTTTTCAATAGACGACTAATATTGAAGATCTTAAATTTGAGGTACTTAAAAAAAACTATAATTTTTTCAGTAACATTTACTGTCAAATTTTTTAATGGAGATTTTTTTCCTGTGTATATTTGCAAAAAAAAAAGTGTGCATATTTTTGAGAAAGCAAAAAACAAAGACGAGCGTTGCATCATTTGCCTCGGAGACAAGAGTAGAGGAGAAAGGTTTTTCTTGAAGATTGAAATTATGAGGTTTGGTCGCAGTTTGGTGGTGTTTTACTTCCTATTATAAAATGAGTGAAAGCGGTGCTATTATTTACACCGAAATGAGTTACCAAATAATTTCATTTATTAAATGATGATAAAAATATGAAACTGTACAATGCACCGCTTAGTTCTAATAATAAAAATAATAAAAAAATTCTTTGCTGAATTGATAATTTACTTATTTTTTTTAATTTTTCACTAGGATATGATCTGATTGCAATTTTACATTTGGTTTGGAGTACATCTGCAAAACCTTAGATTTTGTACAATAATCGATGAGAAAAACGAGTCTAAAACTTATTGCTAATCAGAACTCGAAGAAATTTACATCCAATCATTAAGTAAAACAAGAAAAAAAAGTTAATGCATCGTCAAAGTATGCAAAACCATCAGCAATAAAAGCAGTTATATTACAGCATTAATACTATACAATGAATTGCAAAATGATCTAAGAAACTTAAAATTGAAAAAGAAGAACTTAAATCAAGTTGAAATCGTGGATAAAAATTAAGGTAGTATATCGCATATTTATAATTTGTTATATATTATTATAATTCTATTCGAAATACTATTATTTATGAACTCTATCATAGAACCACTATTAGTGTGTAAGCTAGTTTGTAAGTGTAATCAGGTAAGTTCCACTGTAATAGGAAACTACTACAACTGGACTCACGTTTTTTTTTTCGAAAATTGAACATTTATGTAATAAGCTGCGTATAAAAAGAAAACTCACATGGCCATTTGTCTGCGGGCAATATCAGAAGTTTTGGTGGGCTCTCCGTGGAAATAAGTACGCGTCCCTAGCACACAGGCCTCGAAGTAGGCATCCCAGTCAATTTGGCGAGGATCTATGGGGTGACGATCCCTTTCCGCTTCCGGCAACTCTGCTATCAATTTGTCCGTCTGATACCTCGTAAAGCGCCACTCTCTCAGTGAGAAGTAAGAGGCGTACTTACAGCCCTTAGAGAAGCGACGTTGAATGTCTACCATTCTGTTGAAAAATATAAAAAAAAATTAAAACTATGTAAATAATTATTTTTATTAAATATTCATTTATTTAAGGCTATTTTATTCATCGAATTTGAATAAGTGCATTTTTTGCCTTTTCATAACGTTCTGTATTCAGCGAATATTACTACTTATAATCTGACATGTAGACTTCGTGCATACGCGTGCATTTATCTCTTGAACTTTGAATTTACAGATAGTACACAGTTCCATATAATAAATTTTAAATTGCTGCATTCATTGATTATACGTTAATTGCGATTGCACAAAGTGTTAAATCTAATGAATCGTGCTCTTTATTTCATTCTATGTCATTTCAATTCCGATCATTTTTTTTCATAATTATAACTTACACGTAAAAGATTATACCTGTTTTGTCAAACTGCTATTATCAATCGTTTTTAAAATTGAACACGTGCCACGAAATCGGCATTAATTTGAACTAATATTTCTAAATAATTTTAGATGAAATCTCAGCTGCATTCTATAGAATTTTTCACTACTCAAATTTTTAAATTAATTTCACATTCTCAGATTTATAGAACTCTCTAAATATACAAACATTTTTTTTAATGCACATATTTCCATTCCATTGCATTTCCTCACTCAGTCTACCAAAATTTTGAAATAATACAAACACGCTAAATCAGCTGGAGTGAAATAGAATGACAATTAAATCTATTGGAGTCTGATTTTCACCTTAAATCTATAGTGAAATTAACTTCCTTGATCGAGTAAAATAGAGTGATTTTCTTTTTACGTTTAAGCAGACCGAAAGGTAGGTCTTATCCAGTAATATAGTTAGTGTGAATTTTACTCTACTGTAGAATGAACTTAAACCACTCCATTCGTACAGTTAAATTTGACTCCAATAGAGTCCTAATCAAATTTGAATCCAATAGAGTCAAATTGAACTCTGAAAATGTTTCACTATAAATTAAGAGCGAAATTTAACTTCGACTGTTTTAGCGTGAAAACAACAGCAGAATAACTCACACATATCCAGGCTTCGTGATAACGCCAAGCATATCGATGCAGTAAGCGGGGAGCAACTGGAACAGCAGAGTCACCAGGTCGTGGCGTATTTGATTAGGCCGGGGTCGGGCGCGAGGGTACCAGGCGACCTTCCGGCAGGGGTGTTCCCGCGAGGCCTGGATCACCGCGTCGCAGTAGCGACCCCAGGTGGTCGGGTTCACGGTGCCCGATGTGCATTGGAACACGTGCAGTCGCTCGGGTTCACGCTCCGCTCGCAATGCAGCCGCCAGGATCGTCGAGACCACCAGGTCCACGGGATCACGTCCATCACCATGTCCGCGTGGGCCTGCAATCTACGGTAGGACTTGTTTATTATAATAGAGATTAAGCTCTCTAAACACGAGTGAGCGAAATTCATGTCGAATAAGTGAATATGTTCACTTATTTGAAGTGAAAAATTGTTAGTCTTTCGCTCATTCGATACGTGCAAGATTTTCATTTCGAATGTGTGTATAGGTAAATCGGAGTTAAGATGCCCCAAAGCAAGCTAAATCTCATTTGTTTAGAAAAATATTTCTCTACTGTTCAGTTTGAATATGTATCAGGAGTTTTTCATTACATTGCCGCACTATTACCGAATTTTCACTTTAATATTTAGCTCGTTTTCAGACTTTTATTGAAATAATTTAGCTGTGGCGACTTTCCTCGTTGACCTTTCACATTTACATAGAACGGGACTGCGAAATTAAGTATTATTGTTATTTTATGAATTTTTTTCTTTATTATTCAAGTTTGCTTGCTTGATGGAGCTTCTCGAGAGCGGAGAATAATTTTATTGCAAAATGTAGTGTAAGTAAAGTTACATTATTCGCACTCTCAGAAAAATCACTATTTGTATGAAAGTATGACCACAGACTTGGCCTTGGTTAAAAATTAGTTTTTTTTAATTGTAATTTTTCTATGTTATCGTGAAAGAAAGTGATCAGTTTATTGACAGTGAGAGCTTTATGCATTATATTTTATACTTTTAGAGATTAGAATTGTTATAAAATTGTCAAAAAAGAACAAAATAAGCAATGTTATATACGTTCAGTGACAGGCCAAGTAGCATACTTTATTTGAACCGCAAAAAAGTAGTTTTTTTTTTTAAACTGCAAACGAGGTAATTTCTTCTTTCCCACAACCGGTGATTCAATTAGAGTTTCGTTTAAATTATTAGGTAATACAGGAAAAAAATCTTGCATTAAAAACAAAAACTTTATTTTAAGAATTTTTTAATTGCATTGCTTATTCATAGACCGTAGTTTTCATTCATAAATTTATATTTTTTGTGGTGATCAATTATCTTTGATTTTTTACTACAACAAGATTTTTCATGAATACATTTTTTATATTTATAATTTTTTAAACAAATGGTATTTAAGAAATTTTTAAAGCAGATTCGACTTGTCGGTATACATTGCTTTCTCGATCCGGAGGAGAAAGTTATCTAACACAAACATCAATGCATCTGACACTTTACAGAATCTCTGCAATGTAACATTTCTTATTATACACTGAGAGAAAAATTTGTTAATTTTTAGCTAATATTTATTTCAATAGTATACTTATTAAATATTATATTGAGTCAAAAAATTATTTTTTTGAAACTACTAAATTTATTTAGAAACACATAAATTCATTTAGTTTTAATGATATTATTACTTGATTCAAAGAAATATTCAATAAATACTATTAAAGTAAATGATTTCCTGTAAATTAACAAATTTTTTTCAGTGAATATGTACATTTTAATAAGAATTCACATTTACATTCAAATGAACTTAATCTAAAATAACTTACGAATATAACATACGAATAAATTGTGTTAATAAAATAGGAAATTATTCCATTTGAAACGGAAGAGTTTTTTTATTAACGAGAAAACGCGTAGCTTCAAAAAATTTAAATGTATAGATATATAATAATTTTAAATTAAAGAGAAATTTAATAAAAACAAATAATAATACTGTAACGCCGTAACCTTTTTTCAATTTTATGAGCGCTTCAATTAATTAACAGCGATACATCGAATTGAATTTCAAGTTTTAGTAATTGTTTTTTTAACTAACCTTGCCGATTATTCATGACGAAAAATAATAAAAAAAAAACTTTCTAGCTTCCCACTTAAAAGCAACATAATAGCAGCGGTTCCCAGTTTCCGCAAATATAAGCCTTACGGCCAACGAGGATTGTGTGATGCGCAATAAAACGCATATTAGTCACTCGGCGAGGTGCGACAATGGCAATCCATGCGGTATTTTGAAAGTCTCGTCGGCTTATAAAAAAAAGTCATTGATAAGCCGCTCTAAAAAGGACCCGGTGTTTTCGAATGTAAGATGAATGCGAAGATCGTCTCTTCCTCATCATGTAAATCAAATCGCACACTGCATGAATACGTGAATACGTGATTTTGTCGTCATTTCGTTTGGGAATTTCGATATCCTCTCGAATCGCTTAATACGACGGTTCGCGTTGCGTGAAAGTGACAAGTTTTCCTGGAACACAGTGAGCGGTATACATACTTTTATGGACATGTGCGTTTAGTGTCGTGCTAATTGAGCACGGCAAGGAAATGAGCTTGTAAAAGTGCGTAAGGAAACGAGTGAACTTGTCGCACGCAATTACGTAAACAATCTTTTGGCGCATTTTTCATTTGTCATTAAAAAAAACGTGTGAAAACATTAAAAAACATTCCCCAGATTCTCTACATAATTATTCGGGGAATGTATACCAATCGCGTAATTATTCCGCATAAACAATATAAAAAACATGCAGCGTATATAACACTTTAAAATTATTTTTTTTACTACTTTTCCCACCCCATTACTTCCCCACATAAAATATGTTCAATTCTATTTGAATTAAAAAAATGAATAAATTTTTAGCCAGACTAAAAGAAATAGCGCCAAAATTCAAAATGATATTCAGTTCAAAGCATCAAGAATAGTCATAGTGCTTTCAATTTAACGCTTCTTAACTAAACACGAAGTTAAAGAGATTCTATACTGGTAATTGATTTAAAATTGAGAACTTGATAATAAATTACAGACTAGGTACAACTCTCAACATCTGAGACTTCCGTTGAAATAGAACGTTCACCTAGGATACGTTGACAAAAGGTTGAAAATCAACGTTTATATCGCTCATCCAGGAAACGTTGAAAAAAAGGTTAAAAATCCAGGTAAATTAACGTTTTTTCAAGGTTTTGAAACGTTGATAATCAACCTTTCGGAAACGTTGATTAGAAACCTTCTTTTCAACGTTTCTATTTTCAAGCGGGCCCAAGTAAACGCAAAATCGGATGAACCCCCCTTAAAGCTTATAGACCTCTAAACGATGTTCGAGCCTGAATAGTGACTGCATCGATCACCGAACTCACGTGCAAAAGACTCCTCTGCCGGCGCCGGCAATGAAGCCACAAGCGGCGCTGTTGACGCTGTCGAGCCAGCCGGCAAAAGGCTCCCGCCAGCTGTTCATAATGATGCTCGGTCGGATGATGGCCAGCGGTAGGTTGCCGCGCTCCCGAGCCATCAGCTCCTCGCACAATTGCTTCGTAAAGGTGTAAGTGTTCGGGTGGTTGGCGATCGCCTCCTCGTACTTCGCTTCCACGGCCGAGGCCGTCATGCTGCTCACCTGCAATTAAGTGACGCATGAAGCGGATGAGTTTTTTAAACGCGATGTTTAGTCGCACTCGCTTCCTTGTATTTCGATTTTTTCCTGCTCTTTTTTTTTTTGACTACTGACGGTGATAAGAAATTCGCGAGAGAATCAAGGTACTTATCGTAATTTTTTTTCGCCGTATGCGTTGGGTATACACTGCCTGCATTGATTTATTTCATTTTTTTTCGCGCTTAGCACTGCAGGTGTTAAAAAAGATGTTTTTATTTTTAAAGTGAAAAAGATACACTTTCCAGTATAACAACTATAAACATTTTATTCATCACTTTTGATTATTGGAACTTTTCACACTATACTGACATAATTTAAGCTATTTATACACAGCTATTAGGGTCCCAACAGTGCTCCTTATCTCTATACTATTGTTTCATCAAAAATATCCTAAATTTTTATTTATTTGCCCACTTGCCATAGCTTTTTTCCAGTACGATGACTTATACGTCACCAAACCAGGCTTAAATTACGAAAAATAAAAAAACATTATTATACACTTTAAGTGCAAAATATTTGGTAATTGCTAATATTTTGCAGATAAATGTCTACAATAACTTTTTTTCTTATTGTTTTCAGAAAAGTGATCCATTACATCTGAGGTGCAATTTATGAAGCGTAATTTAAGCCTGGTTTGGTGGTAAGTCATCGTACTGGAAAAAAGCTATGGCAAGTAGGCAAATAAATAAAACTTTAGGATATTTTTGATGGAACAATATAAAGAGCACTGTTTGGGTCCTAATTGTGTATAAATAGCTTAAATTATGTCAGTACTTAAAGTGTAAAAAGTTCCAATAATCAAAAGCGATGAATATTATTTTTACAGCTACTATACTGGAAAGTATATCTTTTTTAAATTTAACTCAGACTGGCCCTCTTAATTATTTCTACTCGATTGAAGTTAGATTTGTTTGTTATGATCGTACTGCGCAATGAATTGCACGAAAAAAAAAAACAATTTGCAGCTTTTAGATCCTAAGATTGCTGATACAAAATTAATAAGAAAATTTGCAAGCGGAGACTATCATCAAGATAATGCCGAGAAGAATTATAATAAAGTACCAATTACAAATAGGAAGGACAAGATTCGAGAAAGAAAGCTATGTAATTTTTTTATTCATACGTCATAGCGTAGTATTATTGTTTCATCTAGTAATTGCGCGAAATAAATATACGTTTATATTTTCTATTATGGATTTCGCATTTTATAATTCAATTTAATTTAGTGACACAAAACCAAGTCGAAAGTAGGCTTTAATACTTATGTAACTGATTGTTAATAATTTTATTAATATTTGATTTAATAAAGTTTCAGTACTCAAAGAAAATCCGTAAATTAATTTCTATAGAATGTCGCTGGTTACTGTTTTCTAAATGCAAATCGTTTTATCGCAGAAAATTATGTTAACAAGACAATCTTCGTCCAAAAAAAAAATTCTGTTTAGAGCTAATGTTTATAATTATAGTCCGATGGTACTCAAGTAGTCATTTTTATATAATCACGAAAAAAATTATTTTGATTGTTTTATAATTTTTTTAGCAAAACATTTCTTCATAATTTCCTTGAAATCTGTAAATATAAAAATTACTAAAATCAAAAAGCGATTGTTAATTATTTTTGTCGTACTGACATAGAATAAAATAGAATAGAATAGGTGCGTTTATTGTAAAACGCATTATTTACAAATAGTATAAAAACTAAATAAATTTCAGTAGAAAATAATTTTTAAATGAATAGTGAATTTAGTCGCTGTAACAACAGCCTTTTATAATTTACAAAAAAAAAAGAATTTATATGATATCACGGTTAATTTTGTAAATAATTAATAGTAAGAAGGAAGCTATATAATACTAAAAGTAATATAACAGTGAGTAAACTTAAAAGGACTAGAGAAAACATACACGGAGAGAAACGTTATATTAAAAATTACTATATTCCATAGGATCAATGGGACATACTCGACCTACGACGATTTTTACTATAAAACATACTAAAAATTACTATGTACATAGCAATTTCTACTATATAAATGGCAATTTTTGCTACATACGAATCTTACATAGTAATTTTTAGTATGTTTTATAGTAAAAATCGTCGTAGGTCGAGTATATCCTACTGTTCCTAAAGATCATAGTAATTTTTACTGTAACATTTCTCTCCGCGTACCTATTCTCGTCAAATAGAAGATAAAATGCAATAAATCAATTGCAACAAGTAGCATTAATTCATGAGTTATTCAGTGATAAATGAAAAGTGACTGTAAAAAAACACCTGACCAGAGCCTTACCGAATTGAGGAAATCGATGGGATCGACTTCTACGGGATAGAGCTCCTCGCGGAACTCGGCGAAGTCGGTGCCGCGCTTGCAGTTGACGTAGGCTGTGGACACGTGGACCATGACTCGGAGCCGCTTCATCCTGTGGGCGAGGTGCATGACCGCCCGGCTGCCCAGGAGATTGACGCGCACGGCGAGTTCGAGGCGCGAGCCGAAGGATATGGAGGCGGCCGCGTGGAAGACGTGCGTGCAGGTCTCCGCGAGGAGCGCCGTGTCGAACTCGCTGAGGCCCAGGTCCCCGCCGGGACTACTCACATCCCCGGGGATCGCCAGCACCCGCTGCAGCTTCCGTTGGGGCACCCGCGAGAAGAGCTTAAATTAAACGAGGCTGGCATTATTTTACAGGCTTACCAGGGCAAACGGTTTACGCGGAGAGAAATGTTATAGTAAAAATTATTGTGTTCCGTAGGAACAGTGGGATATACTCAACTTATCACAATTTTTACTATAAAAAATACGAAAAATTCCTATGTACATGGCTAAAATTGCTAATTATATAGTAGAAATGGCTATGTACGTAGGAATTTTTAGTATGTTTTATAGTAAAAATCGTCATAGGTCGAGTATGTCCCACTGTTCTTACGGAGTATAGTAATTTTTACTATAAAATTTCTCTCCGTGTAGGTTTGCAAGGGACCCAAGTGGAAGCGCAGACGCTAAATCAGCTGGAGTGAAATTAGTACATTTTGATTTTTTTTTCGACGCAACGTGTGCTAGATACGATTTTACGCAAGCGAATTTGAGCAAGCGTGCGCAAAATCGTATCTTTGCAGACGGCTTGTAGGAAAATAGTACTATTGAAGTAAATACTTACTTGAAAGTACTAAATTAATGTATGGTCGTAATTTTTAGCGCAAACGCACGGAAAAAAATCGTTGCATTAAATGTTGCAATTGGTTTGGTGTAATTTATTAGAGAAATATAATTATGTTTTTTTTTTTAAATAAAACAATAATTACTTTAGTGATTAATAAAATTTAAAATTATAATGTTAAAATTAAAAACTAAATTATTCGCTAAAATAAAAAATAAATAAGTTAATGTAGTTATACATCATAATTGTCAAGCCGACATAATTATTATCAAACGGATATTTTATATCTTCAGTGTGCTAAAGCGATTTCATCGGCTAGTTTTACAAAAATAAATGGTTATTTTATAATACACAAATTAAGGACATAACAAAATTGAAAATTACACTGAAATATATATAAAATACTAATCCAAAATCCTTCTATTTAAAATAAAAACTAACAGAATTAATGCCAATTTTAATAGCAATCGTTAAAAAAGTACACTACTAATGATCCCAGAAAAATTATATGCATTTTAAGATTAGAAAAAAAATGCTAATGTTAAAATAGTATATTACGTAACAAGGGAGGTAAAATAGAAATGGTCCCAGATCGCACGTAAATTGGCACCCGAGCCGAAGGCGAGGGTGACAAACGTGTGATCTGAGGCATTCTTTTTTACTTCCCATGTTGCGTATACTATTTTTCGGCCTAGCGAGGACGAAATCGTAACCTTTTCGATCAGGCGCCGGGAGGAAAGGTTATGGTTTCGTCCCGCCTAGGCTGAAAAATGGATTTGACCATTAAAGCCATGCGTCAATAGCAAACAACAATCAGTTAAATTAAAAACAAGTTTTTCATTCGAAGAAGATTAAACTATCATTAAGTATCCAATTGCAACCATTAAATTTTCTTACCACAACTAGCCTAAACAAACATTAATCAAGATCCTAATTAACAGATATTTTTTGCTTAAATTGTTCATTCAAACATCTAATTATCTTTATAAAATGCAGTTGTAAAAAAGAAAAACTTCAAATCTGTCTACGCGTTACTTCTAAAATTCTATTCCTGCCAGATATAACATTCTTCTATCCTAAAATCAATCAGACCGGTTTTAGAAACGATGATAATTTACCCCCACCAAATTGATCGACGTTCAAGTACGCATGGCCTTAGCCACGTTTGCGTACGTCACGCTAATTCGCCAACGAGTACTTTATGCAAAGTCAGGTGTCGTAAGCAACTCACAGGTGACGAAAGTATTCGGTCGAGCCTGGTCTGGGAATCCAAGCCATCCTTCGGCCGTACGAGAGCGAAAATACGCGATGGCCCGGGCTCCATTTCACACAATCTCTCCAGCAAGCAGCCACCGACGAAGCCGGTCACTCCCGTTAGAAACACACTGCTGTTGGCTGCCAATTCACTGATCGATTTCAGCTGGCATCTTTAGGTGTTTTCTTTTTCGTTTTCTATCCTTGTTTCTTAAGATTTTAAGATTTGCTTGTTTTATTTAAAATTTTCACGCAAGGTTGAATTTTATTTCGCGTGCAATGGTAGAATTTACTTAAGAATCACGGGATATTTCAATAGTTTTTCAAGCAGATTTTTAAGAATGAAGATTAACAATGAAGTTATTATACGAAAATGAAAAAAGTATAGAAACGAGAAATATAAAAAGGAATTCGTCAGAATGACGAGAAAATTGTTTGCTTGATGACATTATTGCGAATAGGCTGAATTAGCATTGACTAAATATGTACTTTTCTTATTTCTTTTTCGCGCACTTGTTTCAAAATATTTATAGGCTTTCATATAACATTAGAACACTTTTAATTTCCCGCATTGGAGGATCAACAATTGATATAATAAAATCTTGAGGTGCACTTCACTACAGGGATAATTATTAACAAATGAAAAACTCCTTGAATCAATAAAAGAAGAGCAGCCGAGGTGACGTACGTTGCACTAACTAATAATCATTTCCCGAAAGAACTGTTTTATTCTTTATTTTTCCAATTATTAGTTTCTTAACTTTTGCACACTGGTGTCAAATTATCCGGAATAATAAATTTGACTACAATTTTAATTTTCTTTTTTCAAAATGATTTAAGAAAAACGTTTAAAAAAATTAAAACGCTTCTATAAATCGGTAAGTTTACAGCTCCTCAAAAAACGTATCCTCTCGATATAACGAACAGCAGACATCGAACTACACTTCCTCGCAGCCACGAAAATCAAGAGACGAATAAAACGAGTCGATAAAAGGACCCAGGATGCTGAGGCGACGTTGGCGAGGGATCTCGTTGCACTAAAGCACGAAACGATCGGGAGGCAAATGTCGCGGGCTTTTGGTGATCGTTGTGTAACTCTAAAGTCCGTGAATTCAGTGCTTTTTGCGCGCGTCCATCAAGTCGCCAATCCGCGATCAGTTTCATAATGACGACAGTGCCTTCGTTACGTGATATAGGCGACACCGAAACAATTAACTTTTCACCTTTTTTTTGCCAACGATCCTTGGAGTGAAACATAATATCCCTCGAGAAGAAACATATTGATGACTAACTTTTCCGTTGAAGCATGCGTGCAGGGAGGAAACTTGTGGTAAAAAATGCCTGTACTGTTTATAACGCACGAGTTCGACGAATAAAACATATTGACTAGAAAGCGTATAGTAAAATTTTTATTTGTCGGGTTTATCTTATTTGTACGTTTATAGTATAATTTTTTATTTGTCGAGTCTATCCCTTATGTGTATACACAGTTGAAAATGTTGAGTTTTGTGTTATTTGAAAAATAATTACGCAAAGATTGTTTGTAGAATGTACACTCTTCATTATGTTTTCGTGAAAACGGAGAATAAATTTTAATTACACTTTGATTGTTTTTACTTGGGCACTGCGCAAAATTTTAGTGCTTATACGTAGGGACACAAAAGTAATGTATAAATGTACAATTTATAAAAGAAATTATTTTACATTGATAAAATATTTATGTGCTTTCTGGCGATGTATAATACACAATTGAGAGCAAGATGGTGATAAAATGCATTTTTACTAAATATTTGTGTAGTTTACTGGAGGAATTTAAGTAAAATATAATATTTATGTAATTTCATAATTTATACACAAAAATGATATTCATGTTGTGCCAGTTCACGGAACGGATTTTTAACTGTGTCGTATACACTTTTTAATTGAACGTTTCTTTCCGTGACGCAATTTTTCCACCTTGCTCAGATACATTTATTGATCGTTATTTTATAGTCTGCTTTCTATGACTCAACACTAACTGCAGATTCATTGAATACAACACAAGTACTTTTGATATAATCATCCGGATAATTAATTTTTAGATATAACAATTACAGCATTTACAAGCTGTACAGATAAAAATAATTTCCATGTTAAAATTACGTCAGTGATTTAACACGTGTTAAGAAGTGCAACTTTCGTAATAAAATGTAAGTAGATAAAATTACTTGAAAAACGCAGGCTTTAGAGTGTTGAAATTATAATGAAAATACACCGATCGAATGGAAGATTTATTGCCACACGCGAATCTTTTTCCTCCATTAATCTCGCGTGATTTTTTTTCGAATAAAACGATGAATGTTTTCTAATCAAGTGAATTTTCCGGTATGCTATTTCAAAATAAGATCGTCGTGGGAATTCTGTCTGTCACGAACAGTGGTGATACTACTGTAACTGACTTTATCTACTGAATTTCGTCATAGTACTTTCAGGAGAGAATGGTAAACGTTATAAACGTCAGATGTCGTGAGCTTTCGAACGATAGAATTTGAATTTCTCAATAAAAATTCATTTAAATTAATTAATTTGAATTTCGTAAAATATTGTAATATTAAAATTTGACCAGTTAATTTTTCATTATTAGCATAAATAAATTAATGAGAGATATTAAATTATAAAATAACTTCTGTGTGACGTAAGTTATTACAAAAATAATCAATTAATGTTATATGATACACTTATATATACCTTCTAAAATTGAATTAGTGAAACTACTAAAATTATTGGAAGATGCTCCGCTAATACCTAAATCGTGAAGCTCTTTCCGTTAATTTTCAGTGAAAATTCACTTAATTAAAGTAGTTTTTCACTAATTCAACTTTAGATAGCTCGTTACACTTGTCGAGTACGCTTAATTTAATTTTGCCCCTCCGCTTTGCAATATTATCGGTATAAAATCTCACAAAATTTCGAACCCTATTTAATTTTAACAACAATAAAATAGTGCGTCAAAGGTACGGATTTTGTCCACAAAAGATTTTCGGAAATCGCTGAAATGTTAAATAAACTATAAATTGGACTTTATATTAAATAAACTTCAGGAGAATCTGTTTGCAAAACAAAATAAAAAAAATTATTTTTTCCCTTTTTTTAAGTATATACTCTTAACAAAACATTTATATATAGATCGTCTTTTAACTAAAAATGTTATTAATTCGCAGCTAAATTTTAGTTAAATCAATAAAATAATTTAGCAAGAAGAATTCAGCAAACAATTTTTTTATTTAGTATACAATCTAGCTGCTTAACTATCAGAACGTCATGTAGAGATATAATGAAACTTTGAAGCGTACTCTCTAAATTCCTTCCAGTGAAATTTTCACTGATTTTGCCAGTGCAAAAATTGTCACTGAAACATCAGCTACTATTCACTAATTTTTTCAGTAAACCAGTTTTCACTAAAACATCAGCTAATTTTTCACTAATTTTTTCAGTGAAACAGTTTCACTGAAACATTAGCGAATTTTTCACTAATTTTTTCAGTGAACCAGTTTTCACAGAAAAAAATGTGAAAAAAATGTTGGTGAATGTCAATTATGTACTTCTCTAAATAAATGTGAAAACCACTATTGTTAAATGTCAGTAGCGTACTTCAATAAGAAAATTGTATTTCAGATTGTTGGGACAAATAGTAAATACACATTTCACTACGTATTGTGTGAAAACCCGCGTAAAAATGATTCCTATGGGAAATATGTTGGCAATATATTGATACGTTCTAGTACTAATATATTGCCAACATTTTTTTTGTTAAATAATTAGATTCAGGTTGAAACATTAGAATTATTAAACCTAATCTTAAAAATTTTGTCATATTTGGAATTTAGTCACTTAACAACAACAAATAAATAGCTCAGTTGTCTAAACGGTAGTCTAGCAAGCAGAAGTTCGTGGGTTCGAGTCCAGATAGAAGTACACTTTTTTTTCTTTTATGAATTTTTTTTTTTTAAATTTTGTATATATTGGCCGACGCTGGCGTCAAAGTGCATTCAGCCGTGGCCTTACACAAGCACCCGGTGCGCTTTGGACGTCGCTTATTTAATTGTATGTATATACATTCGTGAAGAATCTAGAGCTGTACAATTCTCATATTCCTTGTTTTTTCCTCCTCCGCTCTTTCTTCCATCCTCTGAACGCGCCGATTTGCATACAGCCGTACAACTGTCCGGTTGACATTTTCGTGCCACTGGGTCAGCGGTAACCAAGTTAGGAGGCGGCTACGCAAATTTCATGGCGACCATGAGTGTCGAAGATACGCAGGTGTAAAAAAAGAGAAGGAAAAAAGGCACATTGTGATGGAATTACGTGGGGCAACGCTACGCTACGTTACGAGGCGGCTCCGCGAGTTTTATGGGCGCCCTGGATGTTGGTGATAATAATAATAATTTTATTTTATTTTATCTTATTTTGTACGTCAAGATAATCGCCAAAATACGAGCACGTTGATTGACGTTTGATGGCCAGACTTTTATATCATGTAGCATGTGCGCATTCGAATTTTTCACTTTTGAATATATAACAATTACATTATGATTATGGCGATTGTTGATATCATCTCCTTAAAAAATGGTATAAACATAAAAAGATTAATCTAATTTTACAAAAGAGAATGTACACGGAGAAAATTTGTTAGCAACATTTATTTAAAGGCTTACAATAAAAAATATTGACTCTTAAGTAACATTTGCTTAAACATTTAAGCAAAATAGTTACTTGACTCTTTAATTTATATCTGCTTGTTTAATCGTGTAAGTAAATGTTTCTTAAAAAGTTCAGTATAATTCACTACTGCATAGTTAAATTTAAGCAAGGTTTATTTAATATTTCAGAAAATTTTGCTAGACATTTTTTCCGTGTAAAGAGCGCACGAAACTCGCTAGATATTGCTAGTGAATATAAAAATTGCGCTTGGTGATAATATCACAGTCAAAATAAAAAAAAATTAATAGTTAATTAATAAGTCACAAATGAGAAGTGATGTTATACAGATAGAAAGTAATAGTAAAACACAGTAAATAAATAAGATGCACAGGGGTAAAAAATCAAATAATAAAGATGCGGCGTGGTAGGATTATGCGCGAGTGCAATGAACTTCGTAAGTACACGTGCGTGACATGTATTGAGATACGTGACTGCATACACAAAAGATTGCGAAGAACATTTTTAATTTTATAGTTGGTTCAATTTCTCAGTATAAATTAAAGAATCGCACATTCTTGAGCGCATCTTTTCTATTCTCATTGTTGCAGTAAATCGTGAGCCTCGATCGACGTATACTATCTTTCAATGAGAGACATATATATAGCTATATTGATTGGATGTACTTAATTATTGCTGTGATGCGAAGGACGCGATCGCAGTTGATATTATGAAAAGTTTATTAATAACTTTTTAATTACATATAACTTGAAATGTATTTTATTGCAGTAACATCATCGCAGTGCTTTATGTTAATTTGTTTTCTACTGAGAAAAGATACAAAAGAAAATTTAGTGTAAATTTAAATAGAAACTCAAAATTGTCACATTTTCCAATAAAGCCCCTTATATCTTAATCAATTTATAGTAAATTTACAATTATTTCAGTAATCGTGGACAATCGAGTCGATTAGAGCACATCATAAGACATCAATTTCAATTTCGAAAGAAAACTTTTCTCAATACTTATTATATATTTGTTGTTAAATAACCGATTTTAAGATTTAAAGTTTTTAAATTTTTCTTCCACACTCCGTATGGTCTTCATTGACAATTCATCGTCAATGTTTAAGTAGGGAAAATCCACCGCATTATCGACTGGCTTCCATTTAACGGGTAATAGCTCAGTTATTTTCGGAGTGGGATTTCTGTAATAGTAAAATAAAAGTCAATATAACTAAAGAAGTGTTTACTTATTATAAAATTAGTATCAATGTCAATATAAATTTGCTTTACCCATATTTAGCAAAGTTAGTCCACATTTCGGTCATTCTTTCCATCATTTTATAAGCATTTTTCACCTTTTTTAATGGAGGAAAACCTAATTTTTCGCAAATATTACTATGAAATAAAAATGTCAGCTCATCAAAATGAGTAGCACCTGCAAATGAAATAGCGATAGTTAAAATATTTAGCTGGAAATAAAATTTGTGGACCACAATTAGAACACAATTTTAGGTAGGGATGAAATAAATCAGTGGGATGGAATCTTTTTAACAAGACATGAATTTTCTCAGTTTGTTAAATCCTGATGTACTTGGCCAAAAACGCAGCATGGTCTTTAAAGTATTGGCTTAATGGTGTAGCTTTAATAATACATGAAAGTAAAAATGTTCTTTACATTTTACAAAGAACTTTAAAAAAAAATCTCTTAGTAATTTTAGAATAGACCTTTTCATTTTCGAGATATAAATTGTGAAACATTTGGAGAACCCTAAAAAAATAGAGAAAAAATCCAATTTTTGATAGTTTCCATCTTCCTCAGCTTATTAGGGGCACCTTTAATATTTTCCAAATGTATTTTGGAAGTGTCATAGATCATTTTCTCAAAGTTACAGGCAAATTAATTTTTTGGTCGAGTGACTTGATGTGGAGTATCCATATAAATATTTTATAAATTACCTGAAAATGTAATTTTAAATAAGGATTTCATCAATGTTTCATACTGGTCGAATGAAAATATGTAAAAATAAGTCTGATCATGTTTGCAGTTAACTTGTATCTCTAAAGATTTAAAAATTCCATAGTGAATAAATAAATCTCCTTGCAAGTTTGCTAGATTCATCCATTGTTCTTGTGTTATTTTTTTATCATTAAAGTACATTCGCCTCAAGTCATTTAATGTCATATTGTATTCTTTCATGACTTCCTTAATTTTTGGATATAAACACGAATTGAAGTTGAGATCAAATACAGTGAAATCACTCTCCTTTATTGGCAAACTGTTAATTTGGTCTAAAATGATTAATAGATTAATAAAGTAAGCATTAAAGCAGAATTTAGGCAACACGAGAGCTATAATATTTATATGTGACTCAAGGAAAAGTTAATATTTCATTTCTATTAACGTGAATAAAATCTGCACATCGCATAGTTGCCTCTATATATTTAATGCAATGTCCTTAAAATGATTTCATAAGTAAACATATCAATATTCAAAATAATGTTTGTATTAAAATGGCTATTTTTTTTGTTAATACTCACTGAGGTCTTTCATGTACGTATATTTGTATAGAAATATAAATACCTAATAAAAAACATGTCCCCTCAAAGCTGTTAAATCCTAGAAGGAAAGGTATATTAATGCCTTCCAGTAATGTCTCTTCTATTGGGATAGGCATGAAGGGATTCGGTGACTTGCTATCCACTCCTGGCCCAAACGGAACATTAATAGATTGATTTCTCTTTAAAATGAAAATTGAAGATTTATTAGAAATAAAAATTGTTTAAATTAATTGCAAAACCTACACATGCTTCAACCATTTGTTGTCGCAATTTTTCTTGAGCCTTGACCAGTCGGTTGCCGTCTATATTTCTTAAAAATTCGAATACTTGTTTTGGCTTTAAGATACACTTCCCGAAAATAGTGCACAGCTGAAAAACGTATTTATTCGGTTCCGGTATTGACGACCAAAAACTCATGGATGTGCCACTTTGACTGATGACTTTATGAATCAAACCTATACTTAAATTTAGAAGTCAGCTTCAACTTCAGTAATAATTATTATTAATTCCGGACTTTCATAGTAAAGTGTGTGATCACCTTTGGACATCGGGGATAAAGCCAAATGATTCACAATAGTCCCTCCTGCGCTTTCACCGAAGACTGTAACATTTTTAGGATCCCCACCAAAGTTTTGAATATTGTCGCGGATCCACTTCAACGCCATTACTATGTCCTTCAGACCTTGATTTCCAGGGCATATTTCATCTTCTAGATTTAAGAAACCTACAAAATATTTTAAAAATAATTAACTAAAATTGAAATATTACACACGGGGATTAGAAAAACATTTTAGAACCCAGTTCATCCATATGTAGAAGTTCGAATTCTAAATACTTATTATGGCTTTTTGCCATTTTTCAATATTTTCGATAATTATCGATTTACCCCTGCTAGAAATGTATATTGTTGTTAAAGGGTATTGTTAATTAAAAATTACGATAATGACCCAATCAGCGCTCGAGCTAGCCACTGTGAGCGGGTCTTACTCGAGTGGGGATAGCCCAAATAAGCCAATAAATTTATTTTGAGAATAAATATTTATACATCTCACCAAATACTCCAAGTCTGTAGTTAATAGTAACCAAAACTATATCTTTTTTTACTAAATAATCCGGGCTATAGTGAGTATCCATACCAGAGCCAAACACATATGCACCTCCGTGAACATACATCATTACTGGTTTCGAATTTTCCACTGACGAAGTGTAGACATTAAGATAAAGACAGTCTTCACTGCCGGCAAAAGAACGCGTCATGGGATCATATTGCAAGCTCTGCTTTCCAAATTCAGTAGCATCTCTTACATCAACCCAGTTTTCCATTGGTTCCGGATCCTATAATGACGCAGGCACTAATTTTGATTGCAAGTTTGGCAACTTCGAGAAAGAGAGAGAGAGAGAGAGGTGAAATTGCATGATTCGAACTTTTTTTTTCCCACAAATGTATTTTCAGAATTTTTAAAAACTTGCCTTAAATCTCAAATCCTTGATGGGTGGGATCGCGTAAGGTATCCCCTTGAAGGAACAGTATTCGAAATTTTCAATGGTACGCAGTAGTTTACCACGTAGTAGACCATTTTTCGTCTTCACGATCAGTTCGGGCATGTTTCATACGTTGATGACTTACAAAAACTGCGGCGTTCAAACCACATGTTCACGTAATTCGCGACCGACCTTATGAATTTACATATAATCAATGCATAGGTTAGTTATAAATATTTAAAAAAAAGAAACGAATTTACTGCGAAGTATTTGTGAAGATTTAGCAGCTACAAAAAGTTTAAGTTTTTTCCAACGAAAAAAAATATATTGAAGTGCTTCAATTACTTTTAAAAGCAAACGAAAATTTTATTTATTTATTTATTTATTAAGACCAGTTGTACAATAAACAATTACAATATAATAATTTATTAGATTAACAGTTACATACAGTAATCCAGCAGAAGAAAGTGATTTTCTGCGGGCTGGCCTGGCTCGATATAATCTAAGTACTTAATAGCTATAAGAAAAGAAGAGAAACAATGATAAAAGGAGGCAAATGAAACTATTTGTATAAATTTATTAACTATTTTCAATTTACTTTTTATTCATTCGAGAGAGCCTTGAATAATTAGAAATCAAAGAAGTTGAATTGAAGCAATCATGGGTATTCAATTATTCTAATTACTTCTAAATGAATTTCAAATTCCGTTCCTCTTAAAATTGCACGTTTATAGTAACTTTATCGACAGTTTTTTCTCTTTTTTCCTGATAATCTCTACATTACCTAAGAAGGCTGGTATTTCAGGCTTTATTGGATAATCAGTACGCTTTTTAAAAAATAATCAAGCTTATAAAAAATTACAGAAATATTTCTCGATATATTTTGTATAGGATTTCACACCTGTTACACACTTTTTAATTTTTATTTTAATATTTATAATTCGATCAATATATTCTAAAAGTTTACTCTTCGACTTTATTCCACTCAGCCGAAATAATTTTTTAAGTTCAAAAGGCTTTAATAAAAAAAATGTTATTCCAATACTTTTAAAATGTAGACTATTAATTATAACATCATCTAAAATGTAGTATAGGAATACATTGATATAATAATGACATTCTCTAAAAAAATATTATTTTGAATAAAACTTGTAGGAAATACTTTTCACATCAATTAAAAAAAATAATAATAATAAAAACGCAACTGATATTCACTTTCCCGGAAAACCTAATAGTACAACCCTGATCTTAAACAATTTAAAAAAAAAGTACTTTATCACGTATATCTGAAAATGCGGATGAGAAAAATTATTCACACGTTGAATAAATAACAAGACATAATATCTAATATTCTTCTGAGTGATGAATTCCCCATTTTCATCTACAGGCAGATTTAAACTGCTGCGAATCACTACACAGCCATTGCACACGATGCACTTGTACACGCAGAGAAATTTTATAGTAAAAATTACTATGTTCCGTAGGAATAGTGGGATATACTCGATCTATGACGATTTTTACTATAAAACATACTAGAAATTCCTATGTACATAGCAATTTCTACTATATAAATAGCCATTTTCGCTACGTACACAGGAATTTTCTGTATGTTTTATAGTAAAAATCGTCATAGGTCGAGTATATACCATTGTTCCTACAGAATATAGTAATTTTTACTATTACATTTCTCTCCGTGCAGTTTTCATTACTCGCAGCTACACTTTTGCATCTCAACTCGCTTTCCCGGACGATTTTCAGCTCTCACGCCTTTCGTAAGCGTGCGACCGAGCCGAAAGCTCACGAGTGAACCACGCGCAGCGCTGCGATCAATTTTAAAGCTCCGCACGGATCGAATGCCGCGTGCGTCTCATCACCCCCCGAGCTCGAGCTATCGACTCTCGCTCGCGCAGCTTTCGCGACTCTCGACCGTATGCGGTATACACCCGCGAGTAACTCTCCGCCCCCCTCGCCTGGCCCCCCTTCGATTTCCTCTGTAGCAGCGCCGCGGGAAACGTATCGGGCCATTACGACCAAAAAGCATGGACCACGGCACCCAGGGCAAAATCTATATATATACAGGCTAAAACGGTTCATTTGACTTCATTGGATTTTATTCTACTTTAGAGTGAATTCAAATCGCTCTATTCGCGTACAGTTAAATCTGACTCTATTGGAGTTAAATTTAACCCTACGCGAATAGAGCGAATGTAGACAAATTTAACTCTACTCACGAATGAGCGATTTAAATTCACTCTAAAGTAGAATAAAGTTTACTCTAAGGTAAAGTAGCATATTACTAGTTTAAGTTTCTACCTTTTCTCTGCTTAAGAGTAAAAAAATCTCTCTATTTTCTTTTTACATTATAGTCACTTTATTTTTTTTTTACGAGAATAGTATATACATCTAGTCATTTTTTCTTACCAAATGTAATATTACTTTAGAACTCCGACTTACTCTTTAGTATTAATTATAGTGGCATATTACAGTTTAAGTCCCTACCTTTACCACTACTTGAGAGTAAAAGAATCTCTCTATTTTCTCTTTAAATCTGAACATGTGAAATTCTCATGGAAAATGTGAATAGTGACATATTTTACGTGAAAAATCGTTCACATATTTAGCATGTGAACGCCTTTTCACTTTTTAAATGCGACTATTCATATTTTCAGATTTAGAGAGTTGTCACTTTATTTTCTCTGACGTAGAATAGCATATACATCTAGTCATTTTTTTCTTACCAAATGTAATATGACTTTAGAAGTCCGACTTACTCTTTAGTATTAATTACTAAAGGAATTGACTGTGCTATCACGATTATACGTTTTTAGGAAAAATGGCTGTGATTAGTTTTTATTACCAAATGTAATAATATTTGTAAGTAATGCAATTTACAATAAACAACTATTCTATTCTATTTGACTCCATCAAGCGAGTTAATTTTCCCGTGTAAAAAAAATTTAGTCTGTCAATAGTCTGGCCCTTAAAGTCCGGCCAAAGTCTGGCTAAAGAGACGATCCCAGACTTTGTGCCAGATATAAAGTAAAAAAATTAAGTGTTACAAATAATGCGAGACTTTTTGCCAGACACTTTTCCAGACGGATTAAATTTAATTTATATTACATCTGGCATAAAGCCTGTGATCGTCTCTTTAGCCAGACTTTGGCCAGACTTTAAGGGCCAGACTATAATTAGCAGACTAAATTTTTAATACACGGGTCACTACGAAATTTCACTCCATCAGAGTCAATGCTCACTTCACCTCGTTCCAGCCGATTTAGCGTGTTATACACACACGCGTATGCCTATTTAATTTAGCGTATACCAACAAGACCTCAGTGAGACACGCGAGCAGCGCATTTTCTTGCCCTCCGCGATTTATGCCTTTCCAGCTGCACAAGGGCCCGTCGAATATCCGTGGCGAGAGATGAGCCCTCTCCCTCGACGGTCCGCGTGGGAAGGGAGGAGGCGGCAGCTCGTGGCGCCGCGCGCGATCCGCTGGTGCGCGCGGGTGTCTCGGGAGGGAGCGGCCGCGCTTGGAGGCTCTGCGCCTGTGCCGATGCGTGCCCGCGTCCCCTTTCGCCTCTCTCGGCGTGGCGCCGAGACTCGCTGCGGCGAGAGCTTGCGCTTAGGGGGCGCCCACGGACGCCTCGTCGTCCGGCGACGTGAGTCTCTGCCTGGCCTCTCTGTGCGCGCCGCTCCTGGCCTCCTCCTCTGCCGCGAGGAGAGACGGGGCGAGCCAGCGGAAGAGTGAAAAAGAGAGAGATAGAGAGAGAGAGAGAGCGCGAGAGGGAGGGTGACAGTGAAAGGGAGAGAGAGGGAGAGGAATAAACGGGAGAGAGAGAGAGAGGGTCGGAGGGCTAGAGAGTGCGGGTCCGCGCGATAAGGAGAGGGAGCCAGAGCGGCCCCGTCGTCCCCGTCGGTGTGTCACGCCCACGCGCCCCGGCGGCAGGGCCGCAGCCGCCTCCGCTCGGTCAGTCGGCCCCAAGATGGCGGATTCGGCGCGAGCACCGCTGCTGAGCCGAGGTACCGTAGCAGTCGCGGGTGAGGAGAGCCGCCGCGGCATCGCCAAGCGGGCCCAGCGCTGAGGGGGCAGTGCACAGGAGGAGCCCGGCTCGCCGGTCCCGAGTGCGCGGAGTGTCTCCGCTGGAGGGAGAGGAAGAGCGGGAGGAGTGAGAGAGAAGGAGCGAGGGAGAGAGGGACGGACCGGAGCCGCTACCTCCTGCCACGCGGAGAGCTTGCAAGCTCCGAGGGCCAGGTGAGTGCGAGGCATGAGAGAGTGGTGTGTCCGAGCTTGCGGGGAAGCCGCGCCTACGGGAGGGTTGTCGGATAAGCCTGTCGGCCGCGAGGCCGGGAGAAGCAGCAGTAGGCTCGTCCCGCGTGCGCGCGCGCGCCGGGACGAGCTTTTTATCGAACATCAGGCGTGCTTGCGGCAGTAGACCTCGCCGACTCCATCCGCTCCGTCGGCAGCATCTCCTCGTTCGCTTCCTGGTGGGGGAGAGTCGTGGGGCGGGTGAGCTTCGTCGGGAGCAAAGGAGAGAGAGAGAGAGAGATGAGAAGAGGAAGAGAGGAAGAGAGAGAGAGAGAGAACCGTCGTCTGCTAGACCTTGCGCGCAAGCTCTGTCTCTCTCAGCCTCCCCCTCCAACCCTTCCCCCTCGACCGTCCTTCGCAAGCTCTCTCCTCATCACCGAGTGTCGCAGCTTTCTTCCTCTCTCTCTCTCTCTCTCTCCCTTACCCTCGCGCCCACTGGTATTCCGTCGAGTGCCGCTCGTGCAGACTCTCGTGATTCTCGGGACCACCCCCGCGCACGCAGCGCACGCGGCACCCTCCCCCTCCTCCCCCGTTATTATTTTTCTAATCGATTCGGGGATCCGAGGCCGAGCGCCGCTATTGTTGTTTGGCGAGGCGAACGAGTTGCGGGACTCGAATTTGGGCCACGTTGAGCGGCCTCCTCTTGCCATCCTTTCCTCCCTCCTCTCCGGCTTCGTGTACCCTCCGTCGTGTGGCCGACGATGACTCGCGAAGGATGCCGCCGCGCGGGGAACCTTCGTCGCGGCGTAAGGTGGACCTTCGCCGCGCGAGGGTGGAAAATCGGGCTCGCGGTTCGTGGAGCAGTTTAATGGATGCGCGATGTTGGGAAACTGCTGCGACTGTGTCGCGATGATATCGTACGAGGGTGCTGGCGACTTTTTTATGGATGCCGTAGTGCTTTCACTGTGCTTTTTTTGCGCACCCAGTCATAAGGTTTATGCCGTATAGAAAATTTAGTATAATTTATGTAAGCATTTTTCGATTCGGTATAGTTTTTTTTCCTACGTTTTTTTAAATTGAAATTATAAGTCGCCGCCTATCGGCGACTTGTCATAAAAAAAACGAAGAAAGGATAGGTAATAAGCAGCCAGGGTGAGACGGCGAAAGTTGAATGAAAATACTCTGATACAAAGATGTAGCCCACCGCAATAAAGGGTGAGAGAGTTATCGATTACTTGGCTATCCGATTCACTAGAAATTTCTGAAGTGTTCATTTAAAATCAGATATCGAGCCTCGATATTTTTGACAATCAGTCCGCGCGCACGCGGGACAATGCGATTTTCACCAGAAAATCTCTAATTGAAAATGTCAATTGGTACCCGTTGACCATCGTTCGCCCGCTACGGGCAAAAATTATCGAAACAAAACGCCCGCGATGCGCGATAAAAAAACGAGATCGAATTACCCGTTCATTCGAATGATACGATACGATTGTCGGAACGATAGTCGCCCTTGCGAAAAAAGCGATGCAAATTTAAAAACGAAATGGGAAAGTCCCCTTGGCCGGAAAAATAATCCAGAACTAACGGAGTACACGTGTGATTAATAAGCATTATTAAAATGTAAATATAAATAGCAAAAATAGTAATAATTATTGAGGATGTGTAAGATTTGTTTAAAGGTTCTGAAAAAATCTATAGTGAGGTTTGCCAAAAATGTCATAAATGTTACTGTATTTCCATTCATTATTTTACGATAAATTTTAGCGTGCAGAATATGGTACTTCTTTATTTAAGAGTTAAGAGTCTCTGGCCTCGCTTCCAGATCGATCGTAAATTTTTACAATACTTTTTCTCAATAGGAGGATGTTTTACATCTGGACATAACAGGTTTTATGAAAATTTTGCTCCTAAAATTATTTTTCAGTACAACTTAGAGATTTCATAAAAAAATAGCAACCAATTTGAAATGTCACACGATAAAAACTCTCAAACGCGACGAACAATTGAATACAAGTATTGAAAATATTTATAAAATAATAAAATTACTTTGATTAAAATTAAATTTTAAAATGACTTAATTTATTAGCAGAAGCAACTTTTCGAAAAGTAGAATTTCCTTTTTTTTGTTAAAAAGCAAAAAAAAACAATTAAAAATTCGTTCAATTCTAAACATTATTTTTGCATTTTTGTGTAAAAATTATAAAACTACACAAATATTATATTCCACTTAAACTGCTCCAGTAAACTGCACAAATATTTTGTAAAAATACATTTTATCATATTGCTTGCACTCAATTGTGTATTATACATCGCCAGAAAGAACACAAATATTTATTAGTTCAAAATAATTTCTTTTATAAACGGTACCTTATACAATAATGTTTTCTCTACATATAAGTACTGAAATTTTCTGTAATGCCCAAGCAGAAACAAAAAAAAGTGTAACTTAAACACATTCTTTGTGTTCGCGAAAACACACTAAAGCGAGTACATTGAAAACAATCTTTGTGCAATTATTTTTCAAATAACAAATAACACAACATTTTCAATTGTGAACCGCAAAGTTAAATCTTACTCTACAGAAAACTAGATTTTACTCTACAGAAAAGCATATTTTACTTTACAGAAAAGTAGATTTGGCAGTTCCACAAAGCAAATTTTACTGAAAATTCGGAAAGTCAAATCAACTTCAAATTTCACAGTTAAATGTATTTATTTATTTATTTATTTATTTTCTCGGCGAAGTTATATTCGTAGAGCTTGACGAGGGCAGAAAGAGTGAGGGACGAGGAGAAAGCGTCTGACAGTCTCGTGCCTCCCGTGCGATAATCTCGTTAAGTCATCGATATTCAGCGAGTAGTCGGGCGCCGCACGCGCGTACATACGCGCGGACGGGGATGCGCCGGCCGACACCGTCTTTATCTACTGATCTCTGCACGAGGCGCGCTATACTCGCTCGCCCCCGCTTTTTATCTCGGGTTCTGCGATATTCACTCCCCTGCCTGCTTTGCAGACGCGAAACTGTCGATGCATCCTCTTCTCTCCCTCGCAGCTCTTCTCTTCACTTTTTTTTTCGCTTTAAAAAAGTCTGCAATGCGCTGAGAGAGATCTCGGGCGAATGAGGGCGCCGCCTCGATTTGCTGTACGCGCGCGAGCTCGATTGTTTAGGAGTGCCCGTCGAGTTTTCATCACGCAGTGTAGTGTTCAATTTTTGTTGTTATTGTTGCTGGGGTGGATTTTGCGCGATGATAAGGCTGGCCGCTAAAAATTACTCCTCTCAACTGAGAGGAGAGGAGAAACGGCAAAGAATTATCACGAAAATTTAGAGTATTGCTGCATTTCAGAATATTTTTTTTAAATTTTTTGTACTGTACGTTTGTAGAAATTGTTGATAGTTAATATTTATTTATTGATTAATAATTCGACGGACTAAGGAATCCTGAAATACAACATTGAAGTAATAGACACATTTAAAGTGAACTTAAATTGTTTACTGTAATGACTCTAGTTATTAATTGTCGTGATTATTTTTTAGTATTTTTTTCATGTATTTCATACAAGTTTCATACAAATTTTATATGACTATACGTTTATTTATTTATTTATTTTTTTTTTATAAAAATCTTTTAAAAATATATAAGTGTACCATAGAATACACATTTGAAGTTTCGCGCGCTGGTAACTACATGCAGTTATATTATACTATTAGTTTGGTTGGGATATTGCCAAATGTAAATATTACGCGAATCAAGTGAAAAAAATTTCTGATATGACTACCCGTATATATCGTCAGTACTACCTTAACTTTCGAAGCAAACTTCATTTACTGTTTCAGGAAATTTCACTAATCACTATTCTCCGTATACTTATATAAAAATCCTCCCTGCTTATATAAAAAAAAGGCAAAAATAATGGCAGAAAATATTTCACGGCTCATCTTCAAATGACGCGCGACTAATGAGAAAGACGCGAGCGAGTGTCGCTTCGATACTCCGCGTGAAAGAAGGCGACGAGAAAAATTGAGCCGCGCGCCTCCTCGCGCCTTTCATTCTATCTTGGGCGTGCGGCCTCCTCTCCTTATCTCCTCGCGCCTCCGCGCCGCTGCTCATCCGGCGTCGCGCCTTCGTCTGCCCCCTCGCGCCCATCGCCCGGGCAGACTCGTCTGCGCGCGCCCGGTATGCGTTGCCGCTCTTCTCGCGCACCGAAGCCTGACTCTCGCCGCGAGCTAACTTCAACCAATATCTCTTAAATTATACCCGCGCCTCGGCATCCGAGATGCTAATTCGCCCTTAAAACTCGCCGATGATTAATTGGCCCTGCGGGACCTCAGTTTTAAGAGCTTTTTTTTCTTCTAGCTTGAGTCGCGGATTTTCGTTCCTTTTTTCTTCAACGCAAGCTCTGAATTATTACGGAAAAGTCAGCTAACTTTTCCCGAAATTTTAACAGTATTGGTGCAGCTTGATTTTTTGAAGTACTACGTAAAAATCGGAGAAATTTTCTCGTAACATTAACGAAGCTTTCCTTGCAAAGATCACGAATCTTTATCTGTATAAAAATTACAGAGCCTTTTTCGTAAAATCACGGAGCTATTTTTCTGTAGAAATTACAGAGCTTTCCTTGTAAAAATTACAAAGCTTTACGAATTATTCAAGATTCTGAAAAAAAGAATAACGGTGATTTTCTATAAAAGCATTTAGCGCTTGCATATCGTCGACTATGTTGTCTCTCTCAATTTTTGTGGGGAACTTTATCATAATTTCTAAAAGACATCTTTCTTCGTGATATCTCAGACTCAAACTTACAAACTTACTAATTAATTATCAAACATACAATACGATACTTTGTTCATATCCGTGATATGGTAGATTTCTCATATGAATTTTTTTCCTTTGAATAATTTAATAATTTATAATTAATTATTTAGACCGTGACAAACGCGAAGTCATCGAAAGCTTTAGATCCTTATTATTTCTTCTTTGCATTCCTTACGCCGAGCTAATTATGGAAACAAAGTTTGCTAAAACACATGTTGAAATCGCTACTCCTACGCTTATAAATCTTCGGTTATATATTTAGTATACCTATAATGTTCCCCCTGTCTTTTTGCCGCGTTTCGCTCTCCCGCAGCGTTATTATAGTAAATCTATTCTTGTTGATGTACTTTGCGAGAATTACTTCGCGGTGAATATTCAACCAAGATGCGACTATTGCCGCGTTTAGATAATCACAATTACTGTTTCTATATATATTTACAATTACTATATATATTTTTAAAAATATATATTCCTAGGCTGTTTCAAAATTGAAAACAATTTGATATTTATGGTTGGCAATTTTGAAAGCCTTTATTTAAATGAAGTAATGCTGCTACGATAATAGAAACTTTAACACTCGGATCGGTTATTAGTGTAAAATCAGTGAAATTGCCTAGTTCTGTTTATTAGATTGCTCGTAGTTTAAATGCACGTGTGTAAATTCGCCTTGTTAAAAAATTACGAGGACAGTAAATTGCTATTCAGTAGCTATACCGCAAAGTTATGAATATTTAAGCCACTTTCTCATGTGAAATTTATATGTAGTGGTAACATAATGATGACGTGAATATTTATATTAATGTGCCTTCTATTATACAATTCATCGTTTCTAAATAAATTGTAAAATATATTGATTATTAAATTTATTTCAATCGCTGTATCCATGCAGATCAAAGTTCATCGACTGGTTTACTCAATAATTCACATCCTCAATTGCATACAGATTTACATATTTTTTCATTAGCGTCATCACCACAATAAATGATTATTGATATACCGATTAATGCGCTCCTATTATATGACATCGCAATAAAACTACAAAGTGAAGCAACGAACCGTAAACTAACAAAAAATAATAATAATCTGAAAGAGTGCAGCACATATTCTTTAACGCTCCAATTTCTGCAACTCTCATTAAAATTGATATTTATCCATTAATTTATTTTTACATTTTGCTAATCCCCCATCTACCACCTGCTGTCGCATTAAAAAAGGAATTGAATTAAATTTTCATATATATTTAGGCACCCGTAAGGTTTCAACACTTTGAAAAGTGTCTAGTGTTCCTTACTTAAAAATCCGTTCAATTCTACACATTATTTTTGTGTTTAAAATTGAACCGACGCAATGTGAACATCATTTTTGTATATAAATTAAGGAATTACACAAATATTATGTTTTACTTAGACTGCTCCAATAAACGATACAAATATTTAGTAAAAATGCATTTCAACACTAAATTGTGTACTATACATCGCCAGAAAATGTGCAATCATCTTATTAATTTAAAATAATTGCTTTTATAAATTGTACTTTATACATTAATTCTGTGTCCCTATACATAAGTGCTAGAATTTTCTGTAATGCCCAAGCGGAAACAAAAAAAAAGTGTAACTTAAACACATTTTGTGTTCACGAAAACACACTGAAGAGACATTAAAAACAACCTTTGTGTAATTATTTTTCAAATAACACATAGCACAAAAATTGTAACCGGGTCCCCTCGCGGCGCCCGTCATCAGCGTCTCTAATTTATTTTCGTGCTGCTCCGCGCCGTCGGCATGTATATATACTTGAAACGCGTTGATCACCTATTCACTTTGGCCGCGCGTCTCGTGCCGCCGCCAACTTTTTCGCCCATCGCGCCCATGAACCGAAATCTGGCTCTTAGCGCGCGCGCCATGGCATGTATGCCCCAATAACGAATTCCCCTTGTAACTTTTGCTGCTGCTGGGAAACTTTAAGCAATCGAGAGACTAGATGCATGCCCAATTTCATTTCGAATTCAATATCATATTGTTTAAATCATTGTTATTATCATTATAATCGATATTTTTCCTAATCCTATTATTATAATGGTCTTTGTTATTGATTATTTCTATTAAATTACATTTTTATTTCAATTTTATAAATTATGACCTTTTTTTGTAATTTACTCCGTATTCATCTGTATAATCAAGAACAATGTACAGATAATTGTGGATTATGTGTGTTAAGTATGTTGAATTATTATTTAGCGACGATTCTACAGCTTCCGTCCATTTCAAATGATTTAACCCAGAAAGTTTATTAAGCTGTAAAATTATTCCAGGGATCCTTGAGAGTCGAACTGTAAAAAAATGGATAAGAAAAAATTCTTTAATTTTTAACACATCATTACAGAAACTTAAATACGTTTAAGTGTACAATGTACAAAAATAAATAGAATAAAAAATCAATTTATATGCTTTACACAGGCTTTTAATATGAATTTAAAGCCACTATTAACAATTAAAGAAAAAAAAACAATTTTTTTATTTATTATAACACAACTCTACTCGCGAGCGATTGATAAATATTTCACAGATCTAAATAAAAGGTGACATCGCTTTAGTTCTTATTTCTTGTTTAAATAAAAATTATTAACGAGATTGTACTTTACGCTATAGATTTGTTACGTCATAATCTAGTTTAAAAGCCTGTCAGAAAAGTGCACTTATGCGAAGTCGACTGTTTAGAAGCTCTAATATAATTATATCTCGGAGTTATCGACTAGAACCGTAATAAAGTCTAAAGGCATGACTGTAGGTACAAACCCTCTATTACTGGTCGCTTTGTAAATACACGCTGTCGCGTTATAGCGTCAGATCAATTAGGGTTATTTTCGTTACTACGATGAGCCTCCTATTTAATTTCATATTTACCTAATCTGCTTTAATTTAAAAGTTCGCGCTTTGACTAGCGCTAATCTTTTAAGTGCTTAATGGCTTTTATTGATTTGAATAGCGCCGGCTTTTGAATGGAAATAAACGCGTTTATAATACCAGCAATTAGGTTACAGATTTTTCCACGGTAAAGTTTACTTTTCCTGAATAAAAAAATAATAATAAATAAATAGACCGATTCAATCTGGTGTGATGAAGATAAATTTTCATTAATGATGTTTATCGCTAAAATGAGAGCAACATTGAATTGTTAACGTCTAGTAAACAAAGATCGCTATTAGATCGTTAAAAATCATTTATTGTGAAAAATAAAATATTTGCAGGAGTACTATTTTTCCTAACGTTTGATCGAAATTTTACATTATTTATACACGAATTAAAAAAATTGCAAAGTTTATCGGCGAGTCTTATTGCTGAAAATGCGAAGAACATTTAATTATTAAGCATTGTTTTACTTTTCATTCATTTTAAAAGGGGGGGCGAACACAATGCATATCTATTCACGTTAACCAAGTGTATATATACCTGCACATACGTGATCGTGCACTGTAGATTCGCGGCTTGCTAACGCATTCATAACTTGACGCTAGAATATTAACTTGTATATGCCGCACTGGCTGCAACTGAAAAGGTAATTTTAATTTTGGTCTTAATGATAATTTATTTATAAATTTCTTTTCCGCTAGTACTATTACAATTTAAAAGTGTTTACAATACGTCAGATTACTTTAAAAGTATAATTATAAAAAATTATAATTTATTAAAAATTATTATTAAAAATATAATTTGAGAGTATAATTATTAATATATTCAGTCGAGAAAAACATTACTCCGATGTGGCAGCACAGTAATATATTTAACAAGATTATATTAATTTCGATCTTATACATATGAACTGATAATATATTTGATTATTTAATGATTATTTAACTGATAATTTATTTTTAAAAAATCAATATCAGAAAAATATATTTCAATCTCTTATACCGGAGAAAAATTGTTAGTAAAATTTGCGTAAAAATTTAAAAAAAATTACTTGACGCCTTAACTTATATCTGCTTTGCTTAAAAAGTTGTATAAAAAAAGTTTATTTACTATTTCAGTAAATTTCACTAATCATTTTTCTCCGTGTAGGTAAAATAACTCCGCGCATTTAAAATATTTTAGTAGTCGTATAAAAAGTCCTTGCGATTATCAATAACCTTACAATGGCTTCTTAAATTTAAACTTCGAATACGTACGCACGTGAACGATTATATACATTCAGATCCGCGAAAGCCGCTCACATAAAGAAAGATCAACGTGAAACTTTTCGAAATTTAACTTTTGCTGGCCATTTGATATTCGTGGGCCGATGTAAGCAAATACAATGAAAAAAAATTGATAATTTTAAGAAAACGATTTACTTGAATAGTACTTATTAAATATTTCTTTGAATCAAATAATGATTTCATTAAAACTAAATGAATTTATTAGTTTCTAAATAAATTTAGTAGTTTCAACAAAATAATTTTTTGACTCAATAAAATATTTAATAAGTACTATTGAGATAAATGTTTGCTTAAAATTAACAAATTTTTCTCTCAGTGTATCAATTTATAAAACAGTTGTCCCTCTTTTGTGTAATCCACTCAGCCCTTTTTAACGTTTGTAAACGCACATTTAAATACTGCGACTGTGCGGAGTATTGATTAAATTTTATTGATCGCTAGTTTGGCGTGTTTAAGAAAATTGCTGCAAATTCAGTGCAAATTGTTCGTGATTTGCTGGATTCATTAACTCAGTTCAGGGTATTAATCAGTAGGCTTTAATAACAAATTTATGCGAGTTGAACAGTGTCACTGTTTCATTTGCGAAACAAATATTTAAGATTCAAGAAATCGCCAACTCGCTTCGCAAATTAATTTCATTAGCTTTTAATTGTAAATATATGCATGCATCAGTTTAATTTAATAGTTGATCGTGAAAAAGTATTACTCATGTGAATTACGGAAGTTTTGAGCTTTAATTTTCTACTAATAATATTTGCAAAAAAAAATCCTTTGGTTTCACACAAGAAAAATATACATATTTTTTCACAGTATAATAATACTGTTTAAAAAAGTGGAATGCTAGTGTTTTTAAAAACCATTGTACTTCTTTCATAGTATATACTTCTCTACTTTCTGAGCTGCTGCGTAAAAAAAAAACGATAATTAGACTGAAGGCATTTTCTTTTTTCTCTGGCACTAAATAATAGTCAAATCTGCATACACGCGATGCCTGACCCGCCAATTTTGCGTTCCCAATCAAAGAAAAAAAAAGAAAAAAAAAATGATGCCAGAAAATAAAAGATAAAAAAGTATAATTCAAAGTGACTAGATAAAAACAAGTAAATAGTACTCTGAAAAAAAAAATTGTTAATTTAAAAAAAATGATTTGCTTCAATAGCACTTATTAAATATTTCTTTGAATCAAGTAATGATTTCATTAAACTAAATGAATTTATTTGTTTCTAAATAAATTTAGTAGTTTCAAAAAAAACATTTTTTAACTCAATAAAATATTTAATAAGTACTATTGAAATAAATGATTGCTTAAAATTAACAAATTTTTCTTTCAGTGTAATAGTAATAAAAATAAATAAAGTAAGTAGATAGTAAATAGTAAATAATTATAAATTAGTAGTGAAATTTAACTCGAAGCGTTTTAGTGTGTAATTCTTACTAGAACTTTTTTCTCCGTGTACGTGCACTCCACCCGTAAATTTATAAAAAATAATAAAAAATAAATAAATCAATGAACAGACGCGAATACGTTTAAAGCGACATACTCGCGCACTTCGCTCGTTACTCCGGCGATATAACACGTGAGCGCGGGCATCCGGCGTAAGGGCGGCTATGTAACGCGGGGGTGGTTGGTGCTCTCGATCGATAACGAAATTTTGCTCGGCCGCGAGGCGATGTACGCGGCAGAGTGGGTGGCGGCGCGCGCACCGCGAAGCCCCTTTCGACGTCGGAGGGCGCAAAACGAGGCCTCGAGATCATCCGCCTTCCGAGGATTCGCCGAGAGGAATTCGCGGTGCCCTTTTCCTGGGGCTCTACTGCAATTGCATTCACATCGTACGCCGTGTAGGTGCGCGTGAATCGGTTGGAGTGGAATTTCGCTCTTATTTTATATAGTGAAACTTATTTTAGAGCGAAATTAGATTCTATTGGAGACAAATTTGTTTCTACATGAATAGAGTGTTATAAATTCACTCTAAAGTAGAGTACGTCCGTATCTTTCGCTCCACTTAAAAGTCAAAAAACCACTCCATCAAGCGAGTAATTTCACTATAAAATTAACGTGAAAATTTAACTCCAATAGAGTTAATTTTCACTTTACTTCACTCCAGCTGATTTAGCGTGTGAATTTTAATTTTTTATCTTGCACCTTTTTCTTTCTCATTCTTGAAGAGGGGTGGACTGGTTCCTGTTTTGCACAACAAAAGTGAAAAATAAAACAAAAGTACAATAAAATATAAAACATAAAAAATATAATAATCAGAAAAATCCATTTAATTTAAGGGGCCAGCCTGGGTTAAATTGAAAAAAATACACTTTCCAGTATAATAGGTATAACAGTTGTATTCATCACTTTTGATTACTGGAACTTTTTACACTTTAACTACTCGCATAATTTAAGCTCCATGCGGGATAGTATAAGTTTAAATAGAGTGCAAAGTAATTTTCACCGGCAAGCAAGCATTGATCTGAGGTCGTTAACTGATGATCGAGTAGATTTTTTTTTGAGTTATTAATTTGAGCAAATACTGATGTGAGCAATTAGGTCTGTTTTATTAATAAGACATACGAGGTATAAGGAGGTCACGATATTTGGCTTGGAAATTTAGATGCGCGCTGCTACCTTGCATTTATAAATATTTTAATGAATGTCGAAATGGCTCTTCTTTGAAAATCTGAAACTCTATGCTAAATAATAACACGAACCGTTTTGACGCGCTTTTATCCTCCTAGACATCGACTGAAATTTTAGTTCAAGCCGAAAGACTCTTGTGTCATTTTAGCAGATTTAATATGTTAATTTTAAATCATGTTGTTGGTCTCTCGTCAACTAATTTTTTAAAACTGAGATAATTTTAAAAAAATAATAAATAAATAATTACATTTGTGACTTTATGAAAAAGAAAGGGTATTCCTGAGATATTTTAATTCTTATTTTTGTTTTTTTTTTAGTTTTTCGATATGAAAAGCGAGTGCTTAACTGATTAAATGATCAAATTCCGATAAATGTTGGCATAGAAAGAAAAGCAGTCGTAAAAAAATTTCATTTAGAAGTATGTTTGTTTCTACAAATTGATCTCCAAGAACGCGAAATAATTATGAGAAATTTTTAGTACATTTTAAAAGAAAATTTATGAAAAAATTTCTTTTAACAAAAAGTATATTAAGCAGCTTTGATCACATTGGATTTATTTATGGGTTTTTTTATTTGAAGCTGTACACAGGTGTATACAAAAAAATTCTTATTGCACCGTCGAATAGGCAACCCCGAGTCAGCGGTGTACAATCTCTAATCAGGCGCGATCACGCTCTTTCAACCGGCAATTCACTATTGAAATCGATATTATTAATTCAGTATGCCATATATAGAAAAGAACTACTTGCAAAATGTTCTCACTGACGATTACTATATTTTGTTAGGAACTATTTTACTTATTTATTAAAATTTAATAATGACATTTGTCCAATGGTTTACCGTGAATAAGTAAAAACATAAAAGAACGCTGGGAAATTTAACCACTATAAATTAATGTTCTTTAAAAAAAATCTACAGAGTAGAAAGAAACGTACGATGAATTCAAATCCACAATGTAAACTTGAGGTTAGCAACTAAATTAAAAAATTATATAATGCATGATAAATAAAAATGTCAACCTAATTGAAATTTCACAGATCGTAAAAATTAAATGACAGATTGCATTACTCAATTTTTTTTCGTTAGGTAATTCGCGCAAAAAAAAATGTTTCTAATCTAATGAAGAAAACATTTGAAAAAGTTCCATTACATTTCCAAAAAATTAATCGTTTCTCAAATAAATCAAGAAGAAGAAGAGCCTTCCTCGCGAACATAGATTTTAAAATTAATCCCGACAGCTTCTGAATAGGAAAAAAAAACAATGTTGGAGTAATAACTCTACAACCCACTTACATTGTTCCCGCGCGTGTCGCAAAGAAAAGAGGTGGAACGTGCGATTGACCGACGATAACAAAGAAACTAATCCCATGGCAAACGCCACCTGCACGCGCTCCGAACCATAAAAGGCATAAGAAAAATAAAACGTAAAGGAATCCGTATTTACTATCCATATTCGTATTTATTGTAATTATAATCGCGACTTGGCCGAACAAGACGCGAAAATAAAGCACCGGAGAAAAAGAATAGTCCGACCGACAGAAGATTTCTGCCCCCTCCTATTGTCTTAGCTCGTCCGGTGAGATCAATCGCGGTACTCTCCGCATCTCTTTCCCCGGCGTTTTGTCGACGACTGTCAAATAATTGTGCGGAGGCTCTTTCATTTCTATACCCCTCCTCCCCCTCTCCCTGCTTTCTGCAGCCTTTTCTTCTTTCGCTCGCCGTGGTACCTTCGCGAAAAATGCTTTTTCTCCTGCGACCCGGTGGGATTGTGACTTTCCTAAGTAGAAACAAAGAAGGAATTTTTTTTCACATTTTCAGTCGAGGCTTTTGTGAGCATCATCCGTGGAGCCGTTTTTTAAATGGTCAAGAACCGGGCAAGGACCCTACAATTTTATCTGAAATTTAATTTAACAATTAGTTGTTTAATGCATTCAGTATATGAACAGCCAATTTTAAAAGGGGAGAAATGATTTTATAGTATAACGATTCAGTGGTTTTAACATTTCATTCGAACGAAAGTATAATAATTATTTATAAATTATTTATAAATAATTATTGTGAGATTCCGACTGGTGAAGGGCAGTTTAAATAATTTCGTAGGTACAGGTCGACGTAATGATAATAATCTGCTATCAATTAATATGCTATTTATTACGCAGTGTAAAGTGCGGCAAACAGATCGTTAATCAGATAAGCATTTACTTATTTAATTAAAAAGCAAATTCAATTTAACTTATATTGTTACTCATTGTTGCTTTAAATAGTTTTCTATTAAATATACATTATTCCGAAAAATTCAATATTTATAAGCATGTCGTTTGAGGAAAAAAAATGTTACTTTCCAAAGAACAATGAAATGCATTTGTTATTTAATATATACGTTGCCGTAGTGCGTCGATGATTTCCACAGTTGGAAAAAATCGTATTTCTTTTCTCCCTCTCCCCACCTAGAAAAATAAAAAAAATTATTTGCAATAAGGGTAGTGAAAAATTTCTGTACATACACGGAGAGAAAAGTTGTAGTAAAAATTACTATACTGTTTTGTAATGCAGGAACAAACTCGACAAATAAAAATTTTACTACATTGTATAGTAAAATTTACTAAATTTACAGTAAATTTTTATGAACTTACAGTAGCAATTGTTACATAAATTTTCACCCTATATATTTTATCATATTTATTTTTTTTCCAAAAACTAATCCATAAAATTCTACGTAGTATTGATAACCATGATTTTTTAAAAGGATTTTTAATTATTATTTTTCAATATAGGAATTAAAAAAGTATTCCTTTGCATGTATAACAAAGAAGACGAAAGTTAATAAAAACTTTCTGACGATACATAATATGAAACTTTAATAGTCTTTTAAATACATTTAAAGGAAATTCGTTCACTACATTGATCCTATTTTAATGAAAGTCATGAAACATTGTTTCTCAAGTTAAAAAAAAACGTCTAGAAAATGAGCAAATGAAGATGACAAGAAATAAAAGAAAAAGTCTGGAGATACAAAAAAAAAGGAAATCAAATGAACCTTTATTCCTTAGAATTCGATAATAAGATTCTAATATACAGATGGCCACACACACATGCATTCGTACAGATATTTTGAAAAAACATCATGAAATGATTCTCAAAACGAACTTCTAAAATGTTTTTAAAGAAATTTTTTTTTACCATTACAAAGCTCCCTTCATGAGGAAGCAGAAATGCATTTCAAAGAAAACTAAAATGTTAAAAAATTGACCGGCTTAAAAAAGTACCTTCATCCTCCAATCCCGACGTCGACGACGGTGGGGCCGCCGGCCCCCGGCGCGCATCCCAATAGTCCGCTATAAGGGATATCGCACCGGGCCCAAGGCTCTCAGTGTTGCTCCGGCGCTTACGGGACGCGCTACGCTCGCGAGTACCGTTATAATACTTCGAGCCCCCCCCCTCCCCCGTTGCACACGCCCACGCGCCGCGATCGCCGGTTTCACCTGGTACAGTGACTCTGTTATTTTTTTCTCTCTCTCTCTCTCTTACTTAGTCATTTTCGCTGAAGCTACGCAAGGATCGCCGATGGATGCCACTTGGTTAGTCATCATTTACTTTGTCTTTTCTTTCTTTTTTTTTTGCAATTCTCCGCGGAGTTGGGTGGCGGTTATTCGGCGTGTTCGCCAAGTAGGTTACCAGTAGAGATAAGTAGAACGACGTTTTGTACCTTCGAGATAAGTTTGCCGAAGTTTACATACGCGAGACGCGTACTCAGAGTAGCATGTGCAGTTACGATATTTATGCTCGAGGATTAACGGTGCAAGTTTTGTTGTTCGTGCGGGCATTGACGTTTTCAAATTGTTTAGCGGATCTGTACATTGATGTTCTTTTTAAGACGATCGATCAGATTCGCAGTAGACTCGTCATTATAAGATTTTTCTAAAAATGGAATCCTACGTCGTATCGAAGAATTAACAATTAAACGCCGATTGAACAATTTTAATTGATCACTTTTTACGTCGACTTGTTAATTAAATTCTGTACATTAATTCTGAATTAAGTTTTTTATAGGATTTTTTGCGCTGTAACCAATTTTGAAAGAGATTGCTATGTGCACTTTATTCTAAAGTTTATTTTTCAATTAAAAGAAGCGAAAGGCTGCAAGGTTTTTTTTATTTCTTCTAAACATTTCTGAATGCGTTTACAATCGCAGCCTGAATGACGTGACGGCGCATTAAATGTGCAATGAAATAACGTCACGGTATAATATTAACGCAAAGAACGCTTAGATTACTGTTTCTCGTGAAGGAGCGATTTTTTTTTAAATTACATTTCTTCAAATCCTCTCGTAAGTAGGTAGCCTTGGCATTAAAAGTGAAGCAATCGATATGCGGGTAAATCAAGACGGTGTATTTCAATGTTTGCACTGGCAGCATATAGCCATTCACTTAAATGTAATTATTATTATAAAATAATAAAAAGCCTTTGCGCATCATTTTACGGTATTTCTTTCACATTGAGTCTCCGGGCCGTGGCGAATAAGTAAAAAAAAATTGAAAAAACTCTACTATCTCATTCCTCGCTTGTAAAACAATCTCTGCAACCTGTATGTCCGTGTTTGCAGTTATCAAAATACAAACAGTGGTTTTCATGTGTTACACGTTACATAATTTTCTGATAAAAATGAATAGGCTTTCGCAGTGCGAATCAAACCGTCATTGTTTTTCGAAAATATTATCGCGCAGAATGCTGTAAAATTACTCGGATAAGTCGTAATTTATTCCTCTCGAACGGGTCATTTAATATCGAGGTTGTTGAGCCCGCAGAAATACTTTTTCAATAAAAGTGGGGTATGTTTTTTTTATATTTATAAACAAAGTTTTAGCAGTTAAAGTTGAAGCTTAAAAATTATTCGACGTTTATCGATTTATCCATCGCTCTTTCTAGATCAGCCGATTGATTGTTTAAGAGTATCTTTTACAGTCGCACCAGCTACCAATAGTTACGATTTAAAAAGAAAACCTTTTTAACCGAGGAAACTAGTAATTCAAATCCTCTTTTGTTAAAAAATATAAATAAAAAATCGAGTTTCTTAAAATTTCAGTAGATAAGCATTTCAATCTCGACGGTCCGTCGTCTCGTTATCTCGCCCAACGCGTCAGCTCCGCTCGTGCCTCTTCGAGGCACTGAACTCACGGCACACCGTTACATTCGACTCGATGCTTACCTGTAATACGTCCGCCGATGGCATTTTGTCTCGAGCGCCGGATTCTTTTCAATTTCGTTCGTCCGCTTATACTATTCATTTTTTCGTTTTAGCGCGCACTGATTGGAACGATTGGCGAGCGATGAGAGCCGCAACACTTGTCTTTAATGTGAAAGTCAGTTGGAAAATGTGACAAATTTTATGCGAAAAATCACACATTTAAGCATGTGAACGGTTTTTCACGTATTAAATCTTGCTATTCACATTTTCCAAACGAATTTCAGATTTTCAGATTTAAGCGGTTGATGATCGCTCGCGTGCTACTACTCCTTTAACTTTTTGACGGATGAGGGTTAACGCCCGGTCAATCGGCGAGTTATACCGTTAATGTACAGCGTGATACAGAATGTCACCTTTGGAATATACTTTCCGGAATTTCCCGGTGTGTCGTTTGCTTTTTTTTTTCTTCTTTTTTTTCATTTCATTTCCACTCTTCGCTTTTTGCCGACATATCAAAATTTTTAACGCGAGTCACGACGCTGATAATAACGTCATAATTCCATTATCGTAAATCGTGTTACTGTAAAATTCGGCGTGGCCTTTTATACGTTTGAAATTCAACTCAAGTTCACCCCAGTAAAAGCTTGAAATACCAGTCGACCAAGAAACTGGTTTAAAGTGGAGCGACGGAGCAATTCCTAGCAACAGTCTTCGTAAATTTTTTTCTGATCAGCTCTATTTATATTTCGTCTCCTTTTCGATGTTTTTTTACTCGATCATATGGACATTACCATACGAACAAGTAATTTAAAAAAGGCGATCGCAGTAACATGCACACATTTTTTATTTACTTTATTAACGCAGATAATTGGAGATTCATTAGAGAAGCGAATATTGTACACGTTGCAAACACGTCATTCAAGCATCAGGGTGAACATAACGTATTTAAGCATCCGTATTCTCAATTTGGGAGTATTTTATTTTTAAGTTTTCTGGGCAACAAGAATAGCGGATCGAAGGACGGTCCCCCTTTTATCAACGTACAACGTTTTCTGAAATAGAACGGATTCCGTTATATTATTTTGGGTGTTTAAAAAAAAATCGTTTTCTTTTCTTTTTTTTCTGTAGAAAAAATAAAATAATTTGCGATCGATAGTTTAAAACAGCGCACATAGAATTTCTATAATTGCAAAAGTTTTTACTTTAATAACGTGTTAAATATTGACGTTTTTCCTATATTTATCTGACTTGCTGATACTGAAATGGAAATACAAAATTTAAAAAATATACTTTTTTTAAGTTATCTGACAGTTGACATGAAAAACTTTAAAAAAAATCCTTTTTATAATCAGCAATTAAGTGTCTTTAAATCACACCATTAATCCATTATGCAAAATTTAAAAAAAAAAACTTTTCGAACGATCGCATTCTTCAACTTTTAATTGCTATTATTATTATAAATTATATCAAGAATCTAGCTCAACAATTAAAAAGTAAAAGATCTGTTAAGCCCAGCCGTTCCCGATTCCGCGGCACTCGCGATCCCCGCAATAGCCACCCCCTCGTCTTCCTTGCGGAGCCAAGGAGGGGGTGAAACGTCTTTCGTCGATTTTTTTTTTTTGCCAACCGAGGCATCATTGTACCATGTCTATGGCATATCCCCTTCCTTCTCCCCCAGGCCGCCGTCCGGCTTTTTTTGTTTCTTAGGCATTGTTGCCGCCGCGAGCAGAAGTAGGGCGTGACACCGTTTCCCACCTGTCTCTCGGGCTCTCTCGCCGACGCGGCGTCAGAAAAAAAGATCGCACGTGCCCCGCGAGCTGCCTGCCTTCGATTTTCGCTCCCGCGAATTTTTTTCGAGCGTGCGATACTCGTTGTGTCTGCGCTGACCCCCTTGAAGTTCGATGGGGAATTAACTGGCGATGATTTGTGCCGATGGTATTCCAGGTGTGCGCGTGGTATGTGCAAGTCTAAAATTAACAGTAATTTAACGGGGTCTGAAAGTCAATTAAAAATTCAAATTTCGCGCCACAATATAGCAGACGAAAAGGCACTTGATTTGCTTATAACAAACAGTAGATATTTAATAACGAGATACCAAGAGATATACTAGCTCTCCGTTAGATAACAATCTATCATTTTATAAAGTTCCAAGTTTACATATATAAGAGTATCTCGATGAGAAAAGCTTGATTAATATGACTTTTTTAGATTATTCAAGCTTTTTTCATCAAATTATGAGAACTTGGAACATTGCAAAACGATAAATCGTTACTTAACGGAGGGGTAGTATTTCGTGGTCTTTTGACATTTTTTGAGGATTAAGTATCGTTTCGTCTGCTACATTATGGCGCGAAATTTGAATTTTTAATCGACTTTCAGACCCCCTTAAACAAAAAATTAATTCGTTAGTGTGACGGCACGACATCCAAAATATAAGTTAAAATAAATAAATAATTTCACAACGAATATCTCACACCTGTGAAATTGTCACAGTCAGAAGACTGTATGTAATTGTGGCTGTATGTAACTTGAGCTGCATAGTCCTTAACGCATTTAAATTATAAGTAAATTGTTTCTACTGCTGTGAGCTTTAAAGCTTCTTTAATTGTACGTAATAAATTTAAATAAAATATGCTAAATAATGCAGTTTTACTATAAATGAAGATTTTAAATTTCTTCATCCTCATTCTTATGCAACTACTATTTCAGAAAAAAATAAACGTGGAATGCATATAAGAATTTTCACTAAGTACGTAAGTTCGATCACCTCAGGTAGCTTGCACCATTCCCACATAAAAAAAAATCGTGTAAATGTTTGGACCAAACAACAAGTATATCAAGGTCTCACTAAAAAGCATTTTAAGAGCAGCCGAAGCTCCACTTAAATTCCAATGATTATCACTTAAAGTCACTCTCTCGGCCGATACCCTGCAACCTTAAGTATCCCCCGTCCATTCTAAAACCATCATTAAAAAACAGCATCCGCGCGGCATTTAAAGCGTCAGCCATGAACCCATTGCGATCAATTTTAATAGCCGCAAACTCACTGGAGCGCGTTATGTCACAATAGATGCCTTTCCAACAATGAAAAAAAAAAAAAAAAGAAACGAGAGTAAAACAAAAAACGCACCAAGTGGATTTTTTTCACTTCTGCATGGGAAACGCGACGCAAGCAGCAGGATACGAGCGGAAACGACAGAGTCGACGAGACTGACCAGACGCACGCGCGACCAGTACGATCCCGTGGCAACTGGATCGTCGGCGAAGTACTCCGCTCGAAGCGATTTATACCTTGACATCAACGGTGACTCCCGCATGCGGCAATTAACGATAGTGACAAACTACGCGGAGAGGAAAATTCGTATAAAAATTACTTTACTGTTTTGTAATGCAGGAATGTACTTAAAAATCAAAAAGTTAAGCGGTAAGTATTTGGTAAAATTTAGTTCAACAAAATTTACTGCCAGATGAGTAAATTTTACTGTAAATTGTACTACAATTTTTAATCGTTGCGTTTACCTCTGCGCTACAAAGCAGTACAGTCATTTTAACTAGAATTGTGTTTAGTAGAGGAGCACGAACCTTTTGTGTAATATAAAAAATTTATTTACAAGTTAAATGAGACAAACACTGACTGACTAATTATCAAAAATCTCTGTACCTTCCCATGAACTTCTAATGCGGGATTTCTTCACGGAGAAAAACTGTTAGTGTAAAATTTGCTTCAATGCGTGCTGTAAAATATACTGATTTTGGCTTAAGTAAATTAAATATTCAAGCGAAATTCACTTGACGCTGTTACCTATATCTTAACTGCTATGCTTCATCAAGTAAGTAAATATTGCTTAAAAAATTCAGAATAATTTTGAATAAACTTTATATGACTACGTCTGTTTAACTTTTTAAGCAAAGTTTATTGACTGTTTCAGTAAATTGTAGATACTAATCGTTTTTCTACTTGTGTGGGTTTGATGATCATTAGACTTGTGTATCGCTTACAAACTATCTTAAAACTAAATTTTAAATATTAAGTAAGTGTTCTCACAGATTTGCTTTGCAAATCTGCGATTTTTTAAGCCTTTTCTCCGACTATAAAGGAAAAAAAGCGAATTAACATTAATATAGGATTACCGAGCGCCCGAATATGTTTCGAGATTCATTCGCTATTACGTCAATGAAAAAGCACTAATCACTCTTAATGAACCGTCACTTTAACGAGCAGACCTTTTTAATTGCTCTCAAATGGGTATAACGCATCGTTAAAATCTCGAAATAGCTATTTTATATAGCACCGATGCTTAAACAAGCGGCACAATGCGTCGGGAATTGGCTAAGTTCTTTTTACGCTACTTCTCTTTTTAATGCGATAACAAAGTTTGCGTTCGAGCGCAAGTATCCGACGCACTTTATTCAATTTCGGTAAAAGTTTTGTTAACTTACGGCGAAACAATTTTCTCTTGTATAAATATTAGAAATGAATTAGTAGGCTTGATTAGATCTATTAAAAATTGAATTCTTTAGGTTGATGTAAACGTAACATGCAGTAAGTGATTCTGGTATTCCCCATTAATAATAGTAATAGTTTTTTAATGGTTAAAATCTGTCGAATATTTTTAGGATCAAATAATTTATATTGTAACGTGGCGTTTTTTCGCCCATCACCTCGCGTGTCAGTTTTGTTGACAATTATTTGCGAAAGATAAAAATTATACTATTTTAATTCTAAAAATTACTATTTTGAGTGCTAATAATTGTTATTTTCCATACTAAAATGTCTCGCTTGTCAAGACTGTCACTCGTTTCCTAATCATAATAACAATTTTTATTATGTTTTTTCTCTCAGTGTATGATTACATAATACACATACGACGTAGTTTCAGAACTCCAGTCCCATTTTTCATAATAAATTATCGTTTTTTTTTTTTTACTTTCATCGTGACTTCAGAAAAAGTTTAAACAATTTGCATGCATAATAAGTTACATAGCGCACACGCAAAATGAAAAAAAAACTGGTCATGAATGAATGTTTCTTTAATGTGAGATTTAATAGTCCTCTTAAAATGATAAAATCGATCTAGTAGAAATATCTTAAGCCACTTCTTACTACACTGATTAATAATGTGAATGCATATACTTGCAAGCTAATCTAATGCATGCAGTAACTTACAGTAAAAAGAAGTCCGCAATGTCTTCACGTTTTCGACAGCACACATCGCATCATTTACCTTGAATATTGATTTATTACAAGACAAATTAAATTGTTTTTAGTATACCGTGTTCAAATCAATCAAAGGGAATTTATAAAAAATAAAATTACTTTGACGATAACTGCGAACTTTCATTTAGCCGCAATATAATAAAATGGTAAAATTTACTAAGATAATTATATTAGTTTTCACTTTTTGCCTCAACGAAAATTTATGATTATATCTGCAATAAACTCCCTAGTGACAAGTACAAGGTTACCATAAAAATAACGGTAATCGTTAATTAAAATTCCTCTCCACTTATATATTATCACAAAGTTACAGTTCGCATCTTCGCTCCTATAAAATTCACATCATTCAACTCGTTTAGAAAAATTCAACGACCGCGGTTCACAAAAAGTTCCTCCCCGAGCAAATTCCCCTCCAAAAAAACGCAGCACTTCGCATAACTTATCTCAATATTCAACTACAAAAAATTAATCAGTCTAACGATTTTACGCTCCCACCATATAAGTAACGAGACGGTAAATCCGAGGGACGTCTAAGATCGCTTCTGTTTCAAAGATGGTGGCATAAATTTTTTTAAAATTATTTAAAAAATTATTATTCTTCTTATATAAGTCTTTTTCATTTTCATTTTCATAAGAATGGTAAAAAAAGAATAAAAACTCTTTAAAACGCAAATGATTCATAAGGTAATCCAATGGAAGTCACCACAGCTAAAGAAAATATAGAAATAAAAATCACACTAGACTTTTTTAATTTAATTAACAAAACTATTACTTTATTTTATTCGTTTCAATAAACTAAACATTAAAGCTATAATTCGATGATACTATGACTTTAATGTAATCAGAGCCTCGTAATACATATTCACACTGAACAGCAGAGAAAAATGTTTACAAAGAAATGAGATAGGTATAGCTTTTTGGCATCATGCCCTAGTTTACCTTACATGTATTTTTTCTAATCGCGTGCCTAAAATATCATATTACAGCACGCATTTCTTTTACGTGCGTAAAATAAATTAAGCGCATTTAAAATGAATGTAGGGTCGAATTTTACGCACTCATTAGAACAAATTGTATAAGCAACTAACGCGTAAAGTGATTATTTTCCGCACTCATTGCGTAATATACACGGAGAGAAATGTTATAGTAAAAATTACTATATTCCGTAGGAACAATGGGACATACTTGACCTATGACGATTTTTACCATAAAGTATACTAAAAATTCCTATGCACATAGCAAAAATTGCTATTTACATAGTAGACATTGCTATGTACATAGGAATTTTTCGTATTTTTTATAGCAAACATTTTCATAAGTTGAGTATATCCCACTATTCCTACGGAACATACACTGAAAAAAAATGTTAATTTTAATGAAATGACTTACTTCAATAGTACTTATTAAATATTTATTATTTAAAGCTACTAAATTTATTTAGAAACAAATAACTTCATTTAGTTTTAACGAAATTATTACTTGATTCAAAGAAATATTTAATAAGTACTATTCAAGTAAATCATTTCCTTAAAATTAACAAATTTTTTTCAGTGTAGTAATTTTTACTATAAAATGTCTCACCGTGTACTACGATAAATATTGTATCTCGCTTCTTAAGACTTAAAGTAGGACCAGGTGGTCTTGACTCCCTCGGCTTGGTGAGAAAAAGCACAGATAAGACCAAAAATAGTCTTAAATCTCGTGCAGACGAACTTCACAGCCAGTAAAATCGGCAGTAATAGATTCGCAAGCCGATAACTGTGTCCTGGCTAGGTGTTACTACTCCTGTCGTTTCCTAACGGTACAACGAGCCGCCGAAAGACCGACGCGTGTTTGCGCTTTCACGCTTTCCTTTCGCGCGGGAAAACCGCGAGCGGGTCACTTTCGTCCGGGGAAGGACGGACGCGGCGGAAGGTCCGGATAAAAGGGGTCGGAGCGCCAAGCGCGCGGCACACTGACACTCTTAGCGAGGCGAGTGCACTCGCCTATCGGGTCGATGCCTTTTTTCTTCTTTTTTTTTTTTAATGCTGCCACGGCTGAAAGAACGCGAGGAATGTTGCCCGATAAGTATACGCGAATATTATAAGTATATGGAAATTCGTGAATCGAGGGTATTTCTGTATCTTTTCTCGATCGTAGAAACTGTTCAATCTTAAAATTTCTCAAGTCTACGATAATTTTAAAAACAGTTCCCTCGAAAACATTTAAAAAAATAAGTTTGTCGTTGCTAATTGATGTTAATGTATGCATTGCATGTTATTCTAGCCTTTAAAACGAAAAAACTTCTGCTTATTTTACAAGAAATGTCTCTCCGTGCACGACGAGTCATGTCAAAATCTACTTCACTTAATTAAAAGGATTAGGTAATTCGCGAAAGGTTTTCAATCGGTTGTTCTTAAAAAATATGATCGATTTATCATCTTCGTTTGAAATAAAAAATAATTTATTATTAGGTTGCCGTATTCAGAACTCTCTAAAGTTGAATTAGTGAAAATTCCACTAATCTTTTTAGTGATCAGATTTTCCACTAATCATAGTAAAATCCGCTATCAATTAGTACAATTTTATTAATTGAAATAGTAAAAAAGTGTTCTACTATTTAATTAGTAAAAAACACTTTTAAATTAGTGGAAAATAAATATAAAATAAAAAAAATTATTTTGTGATTTTCACTAATTTATTATTAGTTTTTACTATTTTTAATAGTGCATATATTTACTATTTGAATCAGTACATTTTATTCACTATTTCAAATAGTAGATTTCCACTAATTCATAGTGGAGCAATTTTCACTTTTCAAATTAGTGCATAGTCACTATGAATAAGTGGTTTTTCACTAATTCAACTTTAGAGAGAAAGGAAAAAGACTTCAACGTTGGAATGACAATCGTACCTATGATCGTCTTCCAAAATTTCTCCCTCGTGCCTTTTAATTAATTAAGCAACATTCCTTCCTCTACTTAATTAAAACGCGAGAAAAAAAGGGGCACACCTCCTCGTATAAAGTATCCAGGGCTGAGTAACCTCCGAAGAAATTCGATTCTCCAGTACTCATCGCGTATGCAGCAGACAAACCGATGAGGTGTGCGAAAGAATCGCAATTGCTTATACGAGGAGAGTGATTTCTTTTGTCTTTCTATTCCTTTCTCTCACCCCCCCCTTTTTTTAATTAGTGAAACTCGAAAGAAAAATCTTTTTTAAATGCATCATTTTTTGCCTTTCAAAAGAAACCCTAATTAAATTTTACTCCCTGTATCTTTGAGAGAAAATAAGAAGCAGATAAGCATTGATCACTAAATATTGCGAAGCTTTTCCCATGTATTTTAGTAAACTTTTGCTAATTGTAGGCAAATTTTTACTACAATTCAACAGTATACTCAATCTTTATATATGCACTCTCGATACGGCCTTCGTCGCATCGTAAAAAAAGATACGTCCCGCTAATTTGCTTATCGCCCGGAGTATAGCGTATACGAATTTGCCCGTGAACACACTCGAGGAATCGCGGGGAAAAAAAAGAATAGAAGCAGATGCTACAAAGCGCCTATAACGATCCGTCATCGAGCGGCAATTGCCCGGACTAATCCCGCCTCGCGTGACTTTATTTCCGGGGGTAAGCGAGTCCTTGCGGATATCGCGTGCGCTCGTACATTACGCTCCATCTCCACGGGCCGTGCATATTTCAGCGCGTCCTAAAAATATGTAAAGCGCTCCTCGGATTGTGCAGCGAAATCGATTTCCGCCCGTGTCCAATGTCTTATATCGCCGATTTGAGAATGCGTCAATCCGTTGATTCTTAATTCTTAAATTACGTGAGCGTCCGTAACAGTTTTAAATTAGTAATGAAAAAAAAATTAAAATGTTTTAATTAAAAAAAAAAAACATTGTTTTGCTATTGTGAGCACATTTTCGAGAGGTCTAGGACCTCCGCGAAGGCCCGAAATGCCTACTTGTAATCGAGAGATTCTTCAAGCTCCTGATTCAGTGTCTGCATGATTTAAAGAAAATCGTTAAATCAAACTTATTTAGATTGATGGATGGATATTACTTTTCATTTCAAACATACGTAGAATTTGTTCCTGAGCATACCATTGATTTTTTTATTTTTTTTTTTGTCACGTTAATAGATTTCTTAACGTAAATATTTTTACTTATACATATTTTCAAATTTACTATTACAGGTACAATACTTTTCTATTTTTACTTTAAAATTTTATCCTCATGTCGTTAAACACTACGTCGAACAAAAAAAAAAGAGTTCTTACTGTTTTGCAGCAATAAAATCTACTACACTGGGAAAAAGTAAAAATAGCTTTGCAAAATCACTATAATTAACATTTCTGAGAGTAAGCATAACAGTTTATTTGAAAATTTAGAATTACATTAAAGCAAACTAGAAACTCCTTTCTCTTAAAATGTAGAATCTACTTTGAAAATAAGAGTAGAATCTCTTTTTTGGAAAAAAAGATGTTATTCTTTATAAATAAAAATAAAAAGTTTTGAAAACGAAGCAATAATAAAATTATTTTAAATAAAATTCAATTCTAAAATAATTTAAGTTATTAGCAGAAACATCTTTTTCGAAAAGTAGAATCTCTTTTACAAAAAAAAAGTAGAAACTGCTTTCCAGAAAAGTAGATACTGCATATTTTTCCAAACGATTTTAACTTTTTCAACCGTATATAGTAGATCGTATATAATTCTATACAGAAAAGTAGATTTGGCAATTTTGTAAAAAGGATTCTAAATTCCAAGTTCGCAGTTAAATCTACGGGATAAAAAGTAGAAGTTACTCATTTTTTCGGTGTATTCAGTATAATTTTCAATTTAAAATTTTTTTCCGCGTCGCGTCAATAGCCGCGCTTTCTCCGCATTACGCAAAAAGCAGAGATCTTCAAAGTTCGCGCTAAAGCAGAAAAATCGCAATCGTCGTTATTTCGCCAGACGACTCTCTCGACGAAGGAAAGGCGGAGATCCTGCGCAACTCAGTAAAACCCATACGAACTCCGAGCCTTGTAACAGTTCGCGGTCCGTCTCCCGGCCTTTGTCTCTTTAAATCACGGCCGCGCGTCCCTCGCCGAATATCCGCGGCGGGCAGAAAGAAGCGCGCAGTCGAATCAGAGCCGCGAACTGGGCTAATTGCGCCCAGGTGGAATTTCCGAACGGACGGGGAAAGGGGCGCGAGAGCCGGCGCTTCGCCTCGCCTCCGCCGCCGGACGCGAATGTGTGTTAATAACCCCGAAGTGTGTCGCTCGCGGCCGTTGACGCGGATCCGGCTCGAGGAGGCGCGCAGCCTGGAGGGTGGTCCCCCTCCCCCCCCCCTCCGGGCGCCACCGCAAACGAAATTCGAGGATCCGGCCGCCGACAAAACGCCACCTTCGTATATATACGCCGCTGCGGATTCTCCCGCCGATTGACTTTTTTCTTTTTATTTTTTAACGATGTGTTTCTACGGGTGTGGGCAAAATTTGGCGTTTTTATTGCTCACCGGGCAACATCCTGACGCTTCGTGCGCTCCAAAGAATTCGAAGAATTACAAGATAATTCGAAAATTGAAGAGCTTACACGCTAAATCAGGTGGAGTGAAATAGAGTGAAAATTAACTCTATTGGTGTCTAATTTTATAGTGAAATTCACTCCACTGAAAACCTTAATTCTATTTAAAATTATAATTTTATAGTGAAGTAGAGTGATTTTTTTACTCTTAGCTAGATCGAAAGGCAGGGACTTAGCCTGTAATATACTACTCTACCTTTAGAGTGAATTTTACTCTACTTTAAAGTGTATTTAAATTTCTGTATTCACGTACAGTTAAATTTATATGTATATATACTTTGCTGGATTGCAATGGTGATGGAAATGAATTTTGAGCAAGTAAAGCCGCGCGATTTTGCCTAACGAAAATATTAACGATGGCTATACCGTTAATGGTGCAGAGGATAACTAGACTTTTTAATCGAGTGTTTTTAATATAATTTCGTACAAGCTAAACGTACCTTATAAAAACAGTGATTGCGAACTTTAAAATCAGAAAAAAAATTGATGAAAAATAAAGTCTCTGTTTACCGAAGGAAGAACCAACCCGTAAAATCAAATAATATCTATATATTAGTAGTAAAATTTGTAATAATAATTTAACTACGTTTGTAATTTAATTGGCTAGCAATCGACAGCCAGTATTCTTACGCGATTGTCTTCAAAAATGAAAAAAAGGAATTCTATATGTACATACAAAGTAACGTAGAAGTGAAGATTGGTGAAGCCGAGAAAGAGGGGGACTGCAGGGAAAGCCCAAAAGGGCCTAACGGGATTTTGGTCCTACCGAAGAAAGAATGCAATGCTTCCTGGGATCGCTGGGTAAGGGAGTCGGACAGAGGTATCATCGTTATGACTGAATCTAGCTTATCAGAAAAGTGATATTATTTTGAGAATTCTCATTTTTCCGAGTTGGTTAAAAATATCCTTCGATAAAATGCTTTTATTATTGGATATTTGGATATCAAATAAGATTATACCAATATCAGAAATAAGATTTCAATGAAATAATTAAATCAGTACTCCGATGCCTTTTCATTTCATCTTTTTACATTTTAGAACCTTTTTGTCAAACGGTTTTACAAAATTAATAAAATAAAATTTCTTAGAGTAAGAATAACAGTTTATTTGAACGTTAAAATTACTAAAAACCTCCTTCTTCTTAAAATGTAGAGTCTACTTTGAAAAAAAAAGAATCTCGCCTTTTTGAAAAAACAGGTTCTTTTTATTATGACCGATATTATTATTTTTAAATAAAAATAGAATGTTTTAAAAATAAAATAATAATATTCTAGGTTTCGTCACATTTTAGTATAAGAATGCAGTCCCTAAAATTTAATTTAATATTATTCTCCTAGCCAGCAATCATATAGAAAATGAATAATTTACTGGAGCATGAATAAGGCGCAAATATCCTTAGTAATATTTTATTAGTCGCGCATACACTGGCTGTATTTTCTCGACGTTGCGAAAAGAAAATTTTTGGAACATACGCAATTTAAAATGTAAGATTTGCTGCAAAGTTTTGACATTCTACTAACAAATTGCGAAACAAATGTTTTGCTATAGTATATAGGTAAAGCGATGATTACTCCAACGTAACATGCGGTGGCCGTGTGATATTTTTTCCGATTTGGAGAACTGCGTTACAAAAATAAGTGGCTAGACGAGAGATAAAAATTGCTTGGGTGACCGTAACATTGAACTTTGTTTGCTGGCCCGGTTACATCTAAGGTCACCCATAGAAAAGACCGGGCACACGATCAGTGCTCGTGACGGGCTTGCGTAAGTTTCCTGAACCCGTGGCAAACTCTCACATTTCATCACAGAAAAATTGGGACGATCAAAGTCTAAATATATGCTTCGTCAGTCTAAGATGTCTCACCAAGTACCAGGTACCATTAGTTTTCACCAAACAAGATAAAAGAAGGCCACGTGTGTGTTTTTTTTTTTTTTTTGCTATATGTTACTCGCGGCATTGGGAATCAAAGTCGTAAACATGTTTTTAATGCGCCCGAATAATATATATAAATAATACATTTTGCGCTTTTCTTTGGGACCTTCTCTCATCCTTGTTTGTATTACACAACGAATGCGGATAAAACGGAGGGGACTTACGAAATAGTTTGAAAAATTTGCTAATGCAATTTCAATTTAAACTTTAGGTAAAATTAATTGAACGTAATTTATTAGTGTTAATGGTATGTGCAAGTACGTTCTTCTGTAAATTTTATTGCATGTTTTTATTATATTTCTTAAACAATATTTACTTACTCGATCAAGATTCAATGCACGTGCAAGTTCAAAGCCTTCAAATACACTTTTAAATATACAAGGAAGTTTTATTTAAGCCTTAAAATCAGTATTTTTACTACAAATCAAACTTTTACTAACAATCAAATCAAAATTTTACTAACAATTATTTCCACGCAAACCACGTAGTTAAAAATTTTGCGTTTTGCGTTATTTGAAAAATAATTGCACAAAGATTATGAGAATTTATTTAAATTACACATTTTTTTTGTTTGTACTTGGGCACTATACAGAATCCTCGTAGGAACACAAAACTAATGTTTAAGGTACAATTTCCAAAAAAAAGTATTTTAAAAATCAACAAAATATTTCTGTGCTTTTTATCGATGTAGTGCACAAATTAGTGTTAAAATGCATTTTTGCTAAATATTTGTGTAGTTTATTAGAGTACTCAAAATAAAACATAATATTTGCGTAATTTCATAATTTATACAGATAAAAATGGTTTTTATGCTGTGCCAGTTCAATTCTAAACACAAAAATGATGTTCAGAATCCAATGGATTTTTAACAGTACATCCATTCTCTGAGTGCCGGAAAGTCAATCTTTTTTACCGTGCACCTATATACTCCCTTAAAAGTTCTCAGTGAATACTTGACTTTTTGGAATAAGTGAACGTTTTTTCACTTCTGAAATAGAGAAAATTTCACCTTTTAAATAGTGAAAATGGTGGTTCGCTTTATATTCAGTGAACAACCACTATTTAAAACATGAAATTTACACTATTTCAGAAATGAAAATCTATTCACTTATTCAAATAGTGAAATGTTCACTGAGAAGTTTTAATATAGTATACGAGGAGCGCGCGTACGGGTTTCAGGTATAAAACGACCAAAATAAAAATCCTAAAATCTCTCGATCACTTTCAATAGTGTCGATGCCCCTGTGACGCAACGGGGCAACTGATGTCCCCGCTCAGCTGGTCTTCCAGGCTCCGGAGACGCACGTACAGTGCACGCATGTCCTCGTAGGCAGACACGCGGCTCACTCCTTCGCGGCGTGCTCCCCACGCCCCGCCTCCGAGAGAAAAGAGAGAGAAAGAGAGCGAACGACGCGGGGCTGCCTCGGTCGGCGAATAAAGCGAGGGTTCCCGGACCCTTATGGTTTCAGTTTGTTGTGCCGCCTCGTCGCGACTCCTCGACGATTACGTGCGCATATATACGTCGGACAAGGCGCTTGCGTCTTTCTTGCTGCTGCCGCGGGGGCGAACGATTCCTTTCTTACTCTCGTCGCCTCTTTTTTGCTCATCGCCAAGAGGCTGAGACTCGCTCGACTGGACGCGTGGATGTTGCGAGACCCACGTGGAATCGGCGCAGGTATTGTTTAAAGCCAAGTTTTTGGGGCTTGCCGGGGGAGTGCGAGAAGGGTAGAGTTGGCCGATCGGAATTTTGGAGAGATTTGAAATAGACGAGATTAACGCGGAGTCTGGATACTTATTGTCAGCGAATTATAAAATGGATTTTCTCTTAATTGGTTTTAACTTAGTTTATACTCCTCTTTGTGTAATTCGGTGCTTCTAAAATATTTAGACGTAATTTTGGGGTAATTCAAAGAGCAAGATTACCGATAAGTCTGGAAACTTAATCAACAAATTAAAAAAGAGTGTTTTCCATTGCAGATAAAAAGGACATTTTCATTTTGTCTTATCTTAGTTTATACTCCACTTTGTGTAATTCGTTGCTTCTGAAATATTGGGATGTAATTTTGGCACAATTCAAAGTACAATATTACACGGAGAGAAATATTATAGTAAAAATCACTATATTATACGTAGGAACAATGGGACATACTTGAGTTATGACGATTTTTATTGTAAAACATTCTAAACATTCCTATGTACATAACAAAAATTGCTATGTACATAGGAATTTATCGTATTTATTATAGTAAAAATTTTCATAAGTTGAGTATAACCCACTGTTCCATAGGAACATATACTAATTTTTACTATAACATTTCTCTCCCCGTATCGCAAAGTCTGAATGCTCAATCAACAAATTAGAAATGAGTGTTTCATATTGCAGATAAAAAGGATTTTTTGATTATATCTTATGTTAGGTTGCATTTTCCTATAAATGAGCGCTTTTCATATATTCAGAAGTAAGAAAAGAATAAAACTAAGTCTAAGTAAAAAATATGAAAAAACTTCTGTTGATATTGCATTTAAGTTTACTTTTTTTCGAACGATGCTTAGTATAAAGTTCGAGCGAATATTTAGTAAGTAGTAGCAGTAAACTTGCTTTATACTAAATATTATAAAATTTTATTTTAATAACGAAAATAATAAAAAAAAAAGTCTTCGAGTGTTCTTTAAACAAAAGGACGTCAACCTTTTTGTAGTTACTGCAAAAAATCTGTTTAAATCTTACTTTGTGATTATATAATATACAACAAATTATTGTTCAATCAATGCAACTCCGCGTAACTTTGTGTCTCTCGCACCTCATGAAAATCACGGCGGATAAATAAATATCCACGCAAAATAAGAAAAAATATTTTTTTAAATTCGGGAACTCCTCGCACGTTTCGTTCGAGTCTCTTAACTTTCATCTCGCACAATAGACACTCGAGCGTCCGAATAAGTTTCTGGCAAACAATTAAATTCAATTTAAAAGGCTCCGCTGTCTCTCCGCCGCGGAGCCACTCGAGAGTCCCCGAGTGGCGCGGCCTTTAAAATCCTCGACTCCTGCACACCCGCCGCGATGTGAAAAAACCTCATATACCGTCGCGTGACACAATAACGTGCCTCCCATATCGATTGCGGCGCTTTTTCACGCAACCCGGCGGCCCGAACGCAAGGGAAGCTCGTTCTCTCTCTTTCTCCCTTGATCACGTGACGTAATGTGCCGAGAAGAAAGGAACGAAAGGGAAGCAGCGCGAAGCGGAGCGTCGACACGCGACGCGGGAAAATGTGAAATTACCATGCCGATTCGCGAGTTTATTATTTGCCTCCTTTTTTTCCCGTGGGCAACGTGTCATTTGCGCGAGAAGCGCCGGCGTTCGTGACCCCGTTGGTCGGCGCGCTTCGTTAGGATTTTTAATTGATACCTCCATTCGTGGAAGCTGGAACATCGAGAGGGGAGGGTCATTAATTTCTGCGCGCCAACGATAAAATTGTTGCGCAAATTGTTACACGCGTCCAGCTGGATTCCTCTTTTTTTTTCTTTTTTTTTTTTCGCGTTATCGGAGGAAGAGGTTGCGGGGGGAATTTTTGTAAAGTAACAAATACGCGATAATGGGAGGGAGGAACACAAGCAGTTTAACGAAATAGCGGGCCTCTTTTCGGCCGCTCGATATCCACGTTGATGAATGGTTTTTGATAAGTTTCGATCGTTAGCGGCTTGTTTACTATTTTGATTGACGCCGGTGACACGCTGTTCTGTGTGCCTTTAAATGAAGTTAACGCTCACTTTCGTCACTTACGATAAAGGGTGAGAGATTTATTAACGTCCCGATTTACTGGGTCGTTTTAATTTAACGTCATGTGGTGCCGATTATTTATTCATTAATTTTGTGCTTGGTTGAAAGGGTTAGTTGAAAGGGTTACAGCATACCCTGCTTGTTTTAGAAACCAATTAATAATTTCTAAAGGAAATAAATAAAAGCTTTATTTAATTTAAACACTATAGTATATATAAATATGATTAAGTGAAAGTCACCGCGAATAAGTGCATATTCACTTATTCAAAGTGATCTTCACTTATTCCAATATTTTAGAGTGTAGGACGCCCTTTATTTAATATTCTTAAACAAATTGATAAAAAATTTTGCACGCGAAATTCAACAAAATCAATAAAATCATCGAATTAATCATTCGATTACGTGTTTGGCTATTATTTCAATTTATCTGACTTCTATCACATTAACTATCTAGTTTTTTATATAATTAAAAAAAGCAAAGAACATACAATGGCCTTCAAATTATCATAATAAGCTCGTGTGTCATCACGGAATTCCATCCCACTCAACCTTCTTGTCATTCTCCATATCAAAAACCAGTATCCCGCCGATCAATGACCTACTCTCGCTCGATTGGATCAAGGACCTCGACATCGCACCCAAAGTTTCCAGATATGCGTATCCGGCAGCTTGGTATTAACCCTATAAGGGATAATTCCGTGAAATGGTTCGGAGGAAATTCGAACTATAAATTGTCTTGAATCTTTGAACGATCATCCGCCTCTGCGGATGGTCCGATTGCGGCTTTGACAAACAGCGGATAATTATGAAACAACATCTGTTCAAAAACATTTAATCAGCACATAGGAAACGATTTACGGCGATTTCACTTTCCAGTGCGAACACTAGTGAATTTCAAACGTTTCTATAATTTTCTTTTTTCATACAATTGCAAGCCACTTTTTTCTATTCTGTCAGGGAGATTCTGATTTAAAAAAGCATTTTATCCTGGCGTTAAAAATAGTCTCTATTTTTCGCCCATATTTATTTCCCCAGCTATTAAATTGCCATTAAATATTTTAAATTTCTAGCAGGATCTTTATACATTTATTTTTATTATCATAATTGATACAAGTCTTCTGGATTGCATTCACAGATGCAGCAAGATTTTTCGGAACTTCTTCTTCAACGAGACTGCACTTTCATTGTCGGTTAATTCATAATTTATGAATAAAATTGTTTTGTTAAAGAATAAAATATCGACGAAGCCTGGTTTAAATCGCAGTTTGTAGAGTAGCGTGAGTCATCATAAAACGGGCCGATATAATGTGGGAAACTATTTAATCATTTATTTATTCTGTTCAAATACGGCCTCTTTACGTTTCTCACGAGGTGCTTGTTCGAGGCATGGATTAATCAACTTTTCTTTAACAAGTACCATATCTATATATACTAGATAATTTTTTATTTATTTAACGAGTTTCATTTATTTTTATGTTTTTATGATGATTTATTACTTTTACGGAAATAAGTGGCGACACAAATGATAATGAATTGAAAATTAAATGTAATTACTTCTTTTTTAATTAAACAATCAGGTTTATCTCTTATTGCAAGACAATTACAGCCTCAGAATCATCGCTTTCTCTATAAAACTTTTCCATAACAATAATTCTTCTTTCAAAAATAATAAACGTGTGTCTGGTGTTTTTCGCCCAAATTGTAATTCTTACTATGTAAATATGAATAAGTGAATAGACTTCCACATATCAAATAAGTGAAAGAATTTTTACTTCAAATATGTACATATTCACTTATTCAAAGTGATTTTCACTTTTTCATATTTAGAGAATATGCACGGAGAGAGAAGTCTAGTAAAAAGTACTGCACTATTTTGTAACATATAGGGACAGACTCGACAAATAAAAAATTTTACTAAAAAGTATAATATAGTAAAAAGGTAGTGGTAGTATGGTAAAAATTAAGTATAGTAAAATTGGTTGCAGCATAATTTACTGCAAGTTCAGCAAAATAGCAAATTTTATTATACTTTCTAGTAAAATTGTTTATTTACCGAGTCTGTCCCTGGCATGTAAAATAGTCTAGTAATTTTTACTAGATTTTTCTCTCCGCGAGTGGTTCTTTATACCGAACGCTCAAGTTTAAAAAATTTCTCCAATCTTCCTTCCCTTCGAAAAATAAAGACAAATCATTCACGAAACCCGCAACTCACCAGGTCTATCGATTTAAAGGAAACGAAAAAAAAAAAAAGAGGGAGAACAGCGATTCTCCCACGTAATCGAGCAGCGCCGACTCTTCTTCAGCCGCGAGCTTTCTGCGCCAGTCTGCACCCCTCCGCGCGCCGGTTCGCTTTCATTGACGACTCCATTGAGCCGGGGCGGCGTCGGAGCCTCCGGGGGTGCTCCGCCGGGGCTTTGGAGGGGTAAAGGGTGTCGCGCGCCGCGGCCTTCCTGACCGAGAGAGAGACAGAGGGCAGGGAGGCTCGCCGGGACGATGGCCTGGAATCGTCCGGCAGCGGCGCACGCGCGACGAAACGCGCCCTTATCGACACGCGCGATATACACCCCCTCCACCCTTCGTCGGCCCGAGTGAATCCTCCCGCGATCTCGGCGCAGCGTCGCCGGCGGGCTCGCCTCATTACTTCGTGGGATGTAGTACCGGCGACTTTTATTTGACAATTTCTCCGCGATTGCTACTTTCTTTTTCGGGTGCAATTGCGGCTTTCATCGGGAACACTTGTGCGCTCGCGATAAGCGACGATTCGGTGCGTTCGATTTAGAATGGAGATGAATTGTCTCTTTTTTTTACATATATATTTTACATAGATATATTTAGGATTTTTGTATACTCTTGTATGTAATTTAATTTTCTACTTATATTACACTTTTCTTTTCAGCTAATTTTAAGTTAATATTGTAATTTGCAAATGTAACTTTAAGGACTCTAGTCTGTTGAATTTTATTAAATAAATAAATAAATATACATACTAGATCAGGCGCGGATTACGCACCCGGAAATGAGGGTTAGCTTCATAAATAGTGGCTTTTCCGACTACATTAACGATACTTGAGTAGTCCATTGTCGTAGAACTTCGGATTATAAATTAAATGCCGAACATCTACACTTAAAATCAAAACAATCACAACAAACAATTTGAAGACAAAAAATTACATCTACAGCTCAACCAATTACATCACAACAAATACTGACTACAATGAAATCTCCATAGATTTTTTACTTTTTGATTTTTTAATCGAACCTTTGCCTCTCTAGAGTAGAATCAGTAAAATTTTCACTTATTTTCGAAGCGACTACACGGAGAAAAATGTTATAGTAAAAATTACTATATTTCATAGGAACAATGGGATATACTCGACCTATGACGATTTTTACTATTGAACAGACTAAAAATTCCTATGTACATAGCAAAAGTTGCTATTTATATAGTAGAAATTGTTATGTACATAGGAATTTTTAGTATTTTTTATAGTAAAAATTTTCATAAGTTGAGTATATCCTCTGTACCTACGGAACATAGTAATTTTTACTGTAAAATTTCTCTCCGTGTATATTTTCTCAAAATGCACTTCTAACATGTTTTTAGAGAAACTTTTTTTTACTATTACAAAAAAGGAAAAAAAAAAGGAAAATAGTTGCTTGATAATAGTGCATTAGTTCACCGCGTCAGCACGTGACCTCTTCGGGTCATCAGAATTTCAAGCGCAGCGGGTCTGTAAACGCTCGCCAAGGTATACTTACACCGTTCACCGCTGCGCGCGGCTCCCGTACGTGGAATACAGTGCAAGCGCGGGCCGCTTTAACCGAAGCGGGGCGTGCATAAACATAAATTAAATTCCCCGAGGCCGAGGAGCGCGTTAACTTCGACCCAAGAATGTTATCCGGCTATCCGGTAATCTTTGAATTATCCAGTTGAGGGAACTTCGCCTCGGCACCGTAATCTTCGGGAAGGCGGATCCATCGCGGCGCGGCGCTAATTAAGTTCGAAAGGCGCGCGCGAACATCACCCCCCATCCCCTATCTTGAACGTTATCATTGCCACCAGGTCTTCTTCCGATCGCGACCTTTTTTAACGAGGTGTAAGAATTCAATCCTTTCCTCGAGCTTCTTGCCTTCTTCTTCCTGTCTTTTTTTTCTTTTTCATTCGATGAGGAGTTATTACTCAATTGGGTTCAATGCGACGGATGAATATTATTCCATTTGGGAAATTAACGCGTTCACGGTGATTAATCTGTTTGTTCGATGAATGGCCGAGGATTCTTTTTTCATTTTCTTCATGGGGTGGGGATAAGTGGCCGTTATTCGTGTCATTTGTAAAATTTGATTTGTAAAAGTGTCATCTGCTGAAAGGGACCTTCGTACGATATATCAATTTAAAGCTTATGACAGGCTTATCAATTGCATAATATATATCTATATTTTTTTTATTATTTATTTCATTGGTCCTCTATACCAGATTTGGAGAGAACTTGAGATTAAAGTGACATTCACACTTCACTGAAACCAAAAGTAAACAAAAAAAAATTGAAAACGAGAAAGAAAACGTTGATTCTTTTGAAATATTTCACTAGGCAGATGTAGTTATTTTTTTCGAGCAAGATACTAATTGTTAGCATATCGAGTAGTATTTTAAGTTTTTATATTGTCTTTAAAAAATTACGTAAAATATCTCATATCGCGTAACGATGTCAAATAAAATTCGCTGCGACAAAACTTCCTCTATGAGGAAGCAATGGCCCAGTAAATTCTAATTAACATTTTAAGCGGTTGAGCTGCAGCTCAAATCGTTAAATGTAAAATTAAACGGGCCCACCACGATTTCCATAATCTATTATCCTCATCGCGTAAAGCCATTCCTTTATATTATAGCATTAAGAGCAAAATTTTTTGCGTGTGTAAATTCATTTCCACTTCCACCTACCAGTCTTCCGCCTAAAATGAATGCGAGGCAACTGTGTGGCTGTCAAACCCATGCGTCGTAAATTTTGCCTCCAAATAGGAGCGTGAGCAGTATTGCTAAATTAAATGAATGTCTACTGCTAAAAGTTGTCTTCTCTAATTATTGCACCGATTTTTTGGTTATTTTTCGTAATTTGCTTCCTTACAGAGGAAGCTTTAAAAAAGTTTCTATAAAAACATATTAGAAGTTCGCTTTGATTATTTCTGAATCATTTTACGGTGTTTTTTGTAAATGCCTGTATGGATGTGCGTGTGCGTGGTCATCTATATCATAATATTTTTAAACGATTTTATAAATTAGTTTTTGAGACAAAAAATGAAAAAATATACAGGGTAAACATTTATTTAATAATTGCTTTACAATATTACAGTACAATTGAATGAATCTTCTTAATTTTTTTTATTAATATATTGATATAGTTTTAATAAAATTTTTGGCAGTTTGTGGAATGCGAATTAATGTTGTAAAAAGATTAAGATTTTTATTTTTTTTTTTTTAATTTTTAAAGCTTACTATTTTGAGAAAACGCTTGGATATTTTCTGTTTTGTAATGGTTGATTCTTTTCGTTTTTCAACAATCGCAATTATTTAAGGTGGAAGCAAACTATCAATATAAGGGCAGCGGCTTTCTTTTTTAACTATAGATACATTATTTAACAATTCATTTGGCTTTTCCGATTATCATTGCCTTGTAAATGTCGCTAATGTGATACCGCTGGTCGACGCATAGTCTTCCTAAAGGCGTAATTCTGTGGCTATTGTATAAGAGATTTCCTGAAAAATTTTCTTACTGATGTCTCGATCAATTATGTATGGGAATATGAGACTGCATTTCTTTTTCGCTTAAATAAAGTCAAAAGTTCAACTATTGTGACGTTAAAAACAAAGAAAGTGTCAATAACATTCTTCTTTACAACTAAAATATACGCAAATGCAACTATCGGACTTTGATTGTTATTCCATGCATTTCAAAGAATTTTCTCAAGAACTGGATGTTTATTGGTGAGAAGACTCCCGTCTAGAAATCCGTATAGTTGAAACCATCCGCAGTATAAAAAAAAAGAAAAACTTTCTTCCATTGAAAGGTAAAAATTCATTAACTAATTGTAAAGAAAAATAAGTAGCAATGTATTCGTCTAAAGGTAGAATATCTCGCTGCCGCCGTGCGAAAGCAAATCGCGGCGCAAGTGTCGGTGTGCCGCGAACGCGATACGCGCGACTCGTTATCTTGCATTGGTGACGATAGTCATCCGCGTGTCATCGCCGACTCAGACGTCGCCTCGTCGCGCCTTATATACCAGCGATTTCTCGCGGCCGTCGCAGATTCCCATACGTGGCGGCGATCACCATCGGCACGCTCAACGAGCGCACGTGTACACCGCTGTCTCCGATTCATCCGAACAAACTTCCTTCGCTGTTTTCGTTTCACTTGATTTTTCTTTTTTTAAAAAAATTTACTAGAGAGTCCATTTCGAAGTAATAAACAAATAAAAAGTCGCGTTGCAGCCGGCAGCGGGCAAGCAGTCGTTAACTCATCGAAATTACAAAAAGTGCAACTTGCACAATCTAAATGGGCGACGACGAAGGTACGCTTTTTTTTTTCTTTTTTTATTTAAATGGTGCGAAATTTTTCACACTTCTTTCCTGCAGAGGCGTGGAACGGTGGTGTGTAAGCGCCGTGAGTTTTAATAGAGTGATTGTTTAATTTGAGATGAGTGGGCATTGAATTGACGGTGACGAGGCTCTTGCCCGGAGAACAGAGCGATAGCGCGCGTATAATTTGTTATTTTTATTGCAGCGTATATAAGCTGTGCTCGGAAAAATTTTCCCGCAGCGTTGCTTGCTGTGAAAATATTACGTGTGTGAAAGCAGACTGCTGGTCGTAGCCGTAATTCCTTTTTTTTAATAAAAAACTCCGTAGGTTTTTCCGTGAAAATATCAGACTTTCTTGAAATTCTCTAACTGCAACCAATCGGCCACTATAGGTTTCAGGTAAAATTAGCAGTGGCTTTTTTATTTAATTTTTCAGTTTATAAGCTGTTCTAGGAATGCGTGCTTTGACCTTTTTTTATTTATTTATTGATCAACAGTATTAAAAGAGTGAACCCTTTGTATAATCAAATATAAAAGAATTGTGTAAAGTAGACTATGAGAATACTGTTATAGATTATTATATATACATCTCATTGTAAAATTCTATATTTCAGTCTGAAAGGTTTTTTGAAAAATCCTAATTTCTTCGATTATATTAGCCTCATATTTTAAAAACCATGATAAAAACCTCAAATTTAAAAGAAAAGTTAGAAAGCATTTTTAACGTCTATTTGATATAAATATATACCTATATATAGATATACAGATATATTTTAACGTCTATATATAGGTATATATTTATATTAAATAGACGTTAAAAATGCTTTCTAACTTCTTTTTTTTTTTAATTTGAGGTTTCATTTTGTTTTTAAAATATGAGGCGAATTAAATCGAAGAAATTAGGATTATATATATACACGCACACACTTAACTAAACTTAGAAACTTTTGCGTGAAAGAAGATAATATTCACTGTTATCAATATAGAAGTTCGGTAAATGAGCGTTATTAGTCAAATACATTTTTACGAGATAAAACAATATATCAATAAAATGTCAATTATCTTTTAACAATCAATTTTAGAATTTCACTCAGAAAAAAATGTATATATATATAAAATCGTACGAACGATGTATATCGATTCATTCTTCTTCATAACGTTTTAATATGTATTTATTCATGCATTGAGTATGAATTCCACGTGCTCAACTAATAAAAGCTTTAAATTTAAGGCAAATACTGGAAGAAAATGTTATCGACGTACGTGAACTTTACTTAATTACATAAAATTAATTTGCATTAAAATTCATGCAGTCTTTTTACAGTGTATTCTAGCCTGGCAATGTAATTTAAAGTATTTTCCATAAATCACAATGAATTGCTAGTTAGTATTAAAAATTTACAATTCAATTTTTACTTCGTTAGACACTTTATATGCTTACCTCTTTAAAAACAAAAATCGATCTCGCAATTAAACGAGATTTTTTCAAGTAATTCAATTCCATCTCCCAGGAAGCTTGCACTATTATGATATAATACTTAATTAAAAAGTCACAATGCAAATTTGATTTTCCGAAAAAAGAGTAAGATTCTGGAAAGCCGGCGCACGCCGGGTTGCCTTTGATAAGGTAGTTAGCCCAGGATTTTTGAGCGAACGCAAGAGAAATATGCGGCCACGCGCAAATTACGTGCTCCCCCGACTGGTTTAATTGGATCCCCCTTTACATTTGACTGATGACTTAAAGTACTAAGCGGCTCAAATCGCTCAGATTCGTCGCTTTAAACGCTTCAATTGTTCGGAAAAATACTCTCCGTTCGAACATTTTTTTTATCAAATTTTATCCGATGATTATGTGTACACAAGAGGTCCCGCGTAAAAAATATGAGATCAATTAAAGATCGAAAAGTGATTTATCAAAATTATGGCACGTTTTAGTATAATTTAAGATGAAAAGTCTTTTACAAATATTAGATTTTATTGTCGCAGAAATTACGAGAAAAATAAAAAAATAAGAAATTATTTACTATTATTTGATTGTTAAATGCGTTGTGAAAAACTAATCATTATTTATAATAAAGTTGAGAATGTTGATATCTTAAATGATTTCAAAATCTTCTAATATTTGTAAAAGACTTTTCGTCTTAAATTATACTAAAACGTGCTATAATTTTGATAAATCACTTTTTGATTTTTAATTGATCTCATTTTTTTACGTGGTGAGCACTCAGAAATCGACTTCTGAATTTGTAATGCAAAATTTATGATCATGTCTATTAACGTTGTTTTTTCTCATCCGTCATTACTTCTAATCGTGAAAATCTAATTTACACTTTTTTTATCAAAAGTTTTTGTCAGTCTTGAAGGATATTATTTAAAAAAAAAAAAAAAGACTACACGGAGAGAAAAGTTCTCGTAAAAATTGCTATGCAGTTTCGTAATGCAGGGACAGGCTCAACAATAAAAAAAATCACTAAAAAGTATAGTAAAATTTATAAGTCTAGCAAATTTTACCACACCTTATAGTAAAATTTAGTAATTTTTACTAAAACTTTTAGCTCCGTGTAAAGTTCTTTAAAATCACAAAAAGTAAAATGAATAAACAAAAAATTAACTAAGCGACCATCAAAATGTGTTAAAAATCAAATAAGAGTTTATATAATTACATACAATTACTAATGTCGAACTAAACGATTAATACGCGAATAATAATTAAGCCTTTCTTTTTTTCATTTTTGCAAGAAGTTATTCTCAATTCATCCTTTTTATCCATACTTCTTATCCATAGCGCTCAATAAAAAAATCATTCTCCATGCTTTCAGGCGCGGGATCGCCTTTGGTGCGAAATGAGCGAGGAGCGGCGACAGCAACAGCGAGATCCCATCGAGTCTAGAGCCCCAGGCGAACGGAAGAATCACGGTAGCGGCCACTAAAGAGCCGCGAAAGAGGCATCGACGGAGAAAGAAGGAAAAGTCGAGCGAAGGTGAGCGACGAAAGAATAAGAGGGTTGAGCTTTCGCGAGGCGAGCAGAGCGGACGTCCAGGCTACGCGCGAAAGGCAGCAGCTGGCAGAATGAGCACGATGCCCGGTGTAGGGGGTTACACGTCGGTGAAGGAGTTCTACCGGGACCGCTCGATTTTCATCACCGGCGGCACCGGCTTCATGGGCAAGGTGCTCGTCGAGAAGCTCCTCAGGTCCTGTCCCGGTATCAAGCACATTTACTTGCTCATGAGGCCCAAGCGGGGCCTGAGCGTGCATTTGAGGCTGAAGGATCTTCTCAACGGTCCGGTGAGTCTTCCTTTTCTTTAGAATTTACCCCCCCCCCCCCCATGCCTACACGGAGAGAAATGTTATAGTAAAAATTACTATGTTCCGTAGGAACAGTGGGATATACTCAACCTATGAAGATTTTTACCATAAAACATACTAAAAATTCTTATGTACATAGCAATTTCTACTATATAAATAGCAATTTTTAGTATGTTTTATAGTAAAAATCGTCATAGGTCGAGTATGTCCCATTGTTCCTACGGAATATAGTAATTTTTACTATAGCGTTTCTCTCCGTGTATTCTCTACGGAGGAAAAAAGATTTTGAGATTTTTATATTTTCGTAATATCGGCGAGTCGTAATATCTTGACGGTACATCGAAAAATACACGTTAGAAAATCTTTTACAACTATTTTTGCATTTTTTCGAAAATTTAAAAATATTAACATAGGTGTAAAAGGTTCTATAACGTGCGTTTTTCAATCATGCACTATCAGTACGATAACATCAGGGGACACACGTAAACGTAAAAAAGATGTGCATTTAAATAATGAAATACATACATAGTTGCAGTGGAACATTAATTTTAAAAGTACACGGAAAAAAAGCAGTTCCTACTGTTTCGCAACAATAACATTTGCTAAATCAGAAAGAAATAAAAATAATTTGTAAGCTCAGATAATTTAGACAGTAATTGTATAATCAGAAAATTATAATATTTTGAAAAGCTCGATCACTTAATTATAAAAATCGATCAATCAGCCTGCAAAATTTTAGATAAATACGCACAGCATCCGGTGGATTGATATTCTACTTAAAAGTACCATAGACATTCTCATAATTTTCAATAAAAAAAAAAGAAAAAAAAAACTTAACCACCGTTCCGAAAATTAACAAAATAATTCCACGTGTGCAGCTGTTCGACAAGCTCCGGAAAGACAGTCCGGAACAGCTGATGAAGATCGTCCCGGTGGCGGGTGACATAACGGAGCCGGAGCTGGGCATTTCGGATGACGACCAGGAGCTGCTGATCCGATGCGTCTCCGTCGTCTTCCACTCGGCGGCCACCGTCAAGTTCGATGAGGCCCTCAAGCTCTCCGTCACCATCAACATGCTCGGCACGAAGCGCCTGGTCCAACTCTGCCATCGCATGCACAACCTCGAGGTGAGGCCCCTCCTTCTTTTCTCCTCTGCGCTTTTCAGTAGTCCTCGTGCGACGGCGAGCGTATGGTAACGAACTTTTGTTGCGCTTCGATGGGGGTGGACGATAAAGAGGAGGATGCCTCTCTGCGCGCTGAATTATTCAAGGAATCTTGGGGATTGCATTGCGATCGTTTCTCTGATGCATTGTTCCGCGCTTAATGGCTCGGATGGGCGTTATTTATTATCGCTAAATTTTCAATGAACGCTCGAACTCCGTTTTATTATATCATCGTGCACTTTTCTTTTGTACAAAATTCGCGATTTGCTCTTACTAAATAAATTCAATCCAAACTTAAAAAAAAGCGATGGCCTTTATTTTAAAGCTTTTAATGCGTTATTCTAGTTATGGTGATCAAGATACTAGCACGTAGGTAATTGGTTGTTTGACTTTGATATTATGACAGGTATGGCATACGCGAACATATGAATTTTAAAATTTTTAATGTACAAAATTATATTATGTCTTTAAACGATGCTATCTCTTTAAAAAATAGGCGCCAAAATTTAAAAACTTAATGTAATCTTAATAAAACGCAGAATGTAAGAAGCGCGCTAGATTTTCTTATAATAATAAACACAATAGTATCAATCACTCAACATAGTTTAACATTCACGATTACTCGAGTCCTCAATTTAACAATAAATAAATACATTAACAAATTAGTGGAGAGAAAAATTCTAGTAAAGATTACTATACCGTTTTTTAATGCCGGGACAGTCTTGACAGATAAAAAACTGTTACTACGATAAATATTAAAATTTACTCTAAGTCTAGTACTAAATTTTACTATACATTCTAGTAAAATTTTTTATTTGTCGAGTCTGTCCCTGCGTTACAAAATTAATTTTTACTATACAATTTTTTCCGTATAAATAAATAAGAAAAAAACAATATATATATTTTAAATAAACCATTATTCGCTCAGGCGCTGATCCACGTGTCGACGGCGTACTGCAATTGCGACAGAACGGACGTGGAGGAGAAGGTCTACCAGGCGCCGCAGGACCCTGAGAAGGTGATTTCGATGACCTCGTGGCTAAACGACACACTGGTCGACGATCTGACGCCGAAGCTGATAGCCAGCCGGCCAAACACGTACACCTTCACCAAAGCCCTGGCGGAGAGTATGCTGTTGAGGGACCGGGGCAGCCTACCCGTGGCCATCGTCAGGCCGTCCATCGTCATCTCCTCACTGCGGGAGCCTGTGGCCGGTTGGGTCGACAACTGGAACGGACCCACCGGCATCATCGCCGCCGCCGGCAAAGGATTCTTCAGGTGAAAATCGTCAACATTTTTCAGAGCCCAATTTTACACGGAGAAAAATGAATAAAAATGAAAAATGAAAAATATAATTTACTGAAATAGCTAGTAGTAGTTTTTACTGTCTCGCTAGAGTAGGAAAAAATAAAAATGATTCGTCAAATCAGTAAAATTGTCATTTCATAAAGCAGGTCTTACTCTACAGAAAAGTAGATTTGGTACTTCTGTGAAGGAGATTCTACAGAAAAGTCGGAAAGTTAAATTAAATTCAAATTTTATAATTAAATCTACTACGTAAAAAAAAGAAGCTATTTATTTTTTTCCGTGCACAAGTGAGTAGTTCGTACAGATCAAAATAATCTAGATACTCATCGTATTATCAGAAAATCACAATAAATTCGACTACAGTGTACAATAAACTTAAAAAAGCAATAATAATGAATCAATGGTAACTTCATTTAGAGATTAGTATATTAAATTCACTATCAGTTACACTTTGTATTTGTAAAGGTGAATTAGAAAAACGATAAATGAAATTTACTGAAATGGTAAATAAATTTTTCTTAAAAAGTTAAGTAAAGGTAGTCGTGTCAAAATTTACTCGTGCAGTAAATAAAATTATACACGGAGAGAAAAGTTCTCACAAAAATTACTTTACGCTTTTGTAACGTAGGGACAGACTCGACAAATGAAAAATTTTACTAGAAAGAATATTAAAATTTGCTAGACTCGGAGTAAAATTTACAGTAAATTTAGCAAATTTTAAGTAAAATTTTTCAGTTGTTCAGTCTGTCTCTGCAGTACAAAAGCGTACAGTAATTTTTGCAAGCACTTTTTTCTCCGTGTACCGAATTCTTTGAAAACTCCTTCGCCAAGAAGCCCAAGCTAAACGAAAGCATTTGTCACCCTTTAGAACGATGTTGTGCCACGAGGATAAGGTCGCCGACCTCGTGCCCGTCGACATCGTGATAAACCTGATGATCGTGGCGGCGTGGCGGACGGCAACCCACCGACCCGACTCCATCGTCGTTTATAACTGCAGCACCGGGCAGCAGAATCCGATCACCTGGAAGCACTTCGTCGAACTGTCCTTCAAGTACAGCCGACTGCACCCGACGAACGGGGCGATCTGGTACCCGGGCGGCCGTTGCCGCAACTCGGCCCACCTGAACCGCGTCTGCGTGGCGTTCCAGCACCTGGTGCCAGCGTACGCGCTCGACCTGCTGGCCAGTCTGCGCGGCTCCAAGCCCATCATGGTGCGCATCCAGGCGAAGCTCGACAAGGCGGCCAAGTGTCTCGAGTACTTCAGCACGCAGCAGTGGAACTTCAAGGACGAGAACGTCAGGCGACTGGGCGAGCAGCTCAGCGACGAGGACCGGGACACCTTCCAGTTCGACGTCAAGCAGATCGACTGGCCCTCGTACCTTGAGAACTACATACTCGGCATCAGGCAGTTCATACTTAAGGAGAGCCCGGACACACTGCCCGCCGCACGCTCACACATTACGAGGTGAGCCGCGACGATGGTCACGCGCCTTTTAAGCACTCCTTTACCTAAAAAAATTATGCACCATAGTATACACGGAGAGAAATGTTGTAGTAAAAATTACGATGTTCCGTAGGAACAGTGGGATATACTCAACTATAAAAAAATACTATGTACATAGCAATTTCTACTATATAAATAGCAATTTTTGCTATATACATAGGAATTTTTATTATGTTTTATAGTAAAAATCGTCATAGGTCGAGTATGTCCCATTGTTCTTACTGAATATAGTAATTTTTACTACAACATTTTCCTCCGTGTAGAATAGTATATTACGTAACAACTCGGAAAGAAAAATCTAGCTTTTATAGTAAGAATGGGGGTACTAGTAGAGTTTATCACCAGCGTTACTTTATCAGTATGAAAATTCATGCAAGTAATCATGGATTTTCAGCTTTTAAAGTAGACTATCTTTTCATATTAAAAAATTAAGCAGTTTATGAGGCGATTCTATAAGCAACATCGGAAAAGAGTGTGAACGCCGTGGAACGGTTGACGGTTGACGTTTTTTCAAGTGCCGCAACTCGAATATGCTGTAGCTGCAGAGATTTGTAGTAAGCGAATCATAGTATAAAGCTATGGAAACTTTAGAACGGGAGGAGGAAAGCGTGTATACTACAGTTTTATAGCATTTCTGCTTCTGGAGTACTCCTTTCTATGATACTATAATATAATTTATATCTTAGAAGACTGTACTAAACACTTACAAAATATGTATAAAAACTTTAAAAGCATGAAATTATAGTATAATAGTATAAGTAACTTTTCCTAGATTATTCTTTCCGAGAAGGGAGATGAAACAAGAATGATTCCATATTGCACGTAAATTGACGAACGTGTAATCTGAGGCATTCTTTTTTACCTCCCATGTTGTTTTCTTTTTCACAAACTATTCAGAAAATATGTATAAAAAGTTTTTTTTTCGAAATTTTCTCTCATGATTCTGGAGACTTTCTGTTTAGAAACTATACATTTTCTGTGCAATTTGAAAAAAAACGTATATTTATCGATTCTGCACTAATTTTTTTCAACAAAATTGTATAAATTATACTATACAAACTTACAAAATTTACATAGAATTTTCTCGGAAGGGGACCTAATGGATTTTCTTTTTATTTCCTGTGGTTACACTGATTTTTAAGTGATTATAACTTGTTCGTCTTAATTTAAATCACACGTTCATATAAAAAGAAAAATCATGTATTGTAAGAGAACTTACCTCCTAAACAACAATTAAATTGCATTGACGAAAAGCATTTGAAAGATCGTTAAATTCCACATTAGAAATGAATCCTTCAACGTGTGATGTTCCAATTAAATGGAAATTTTCTCTCGACATTATCGTCACTATTAGTTCAAACAATCGGAACTTCGTACGGGTATTTGTCACACTTAGCGAAGTACGAACTAAAACCTAAGGAGTATATAATATCTCTGTAGCAGATCACAAGCACACGTTTCCAATAAGTAGTACTTATATAAGTTGAATCAATTATGTAATTTTATAAACATGATTTTTTTTGTTATTTTGTCAACTCTTTAATCAAATGATTCTGATACAAATTACCAAGCATTTAAATCTAGTCTCCTGAACAAAATCTGATGGTACGAGAAGAAAAAAGTTTTAGTAAAACTGACTGGACTACTTTGTAACCTATAGGGGTAAACTCGACAAATAAAAAAATTTACTATAGAAAGTCTAAGTTAATAAGTTAACTTATAACAAAATTTACTGTCAATCTAATAAATTTTGTTATACACGGAGAAAAATGTTATACTAAAAATTATTATATGTTTTGGCAATCGCAGGACGTACTTTCAACGTGTTAAAAGTACTAATTTTAATATGCAATTTTAGTAAAAATCAATAAACTTTTTTTTAATTTTACTACAAGTATTGTAAATTTAAAAATAAAATGTACTAATTTTTCTCATATAACAATTTTGCCCCTCCATTGCTAAAAGATATAGTAATTTTTAGTACAGTATATTTCTCCGTGTACATTCTATTACAATGTTTTATTAGCCGATTCCATCTCTGCTAATAATCTACACATTAACATCTCTAATTTATTAGTTGTTTTCACTATTTTTAATAGTGTATGTATTTACTATTTCAAATAGTAGATTTCCACTAATTCATAGTGGAGCAATTTTCACTTTTCAAATTAGTGCATAGTCAGTATGAATTAGTGTTTTTTCACTAATTCAACTTTAGAGAGTACAGACTGAAAAAAAATTTGTGAATTTTAAGGAACTGATTTACTTGAGTAGTACTGATTAAATATTTCTTTGAATCAAGTAATAATTTCATTAAAACTAAATGAATTTATTTGTTTCTAAATAAATCTAGTAGCTTCAAAAAAATAATTTTTTTCCCTCAATAAAATATTCAATAAATACTATTGAAGTAAATCATTTCATTAAAAGTAACAATTTTTTTTTTCAGTGCAGTAATTTTTACTAGAACTTCTCTCTCCGTGTAGATAACAAAAAACAGCCAATATTTCGTCAATCGTTATTAAAAAACAATAATACTCAATAATCATGCACTCATTTCAGATTGTACTGGCTGCACAAGGCTGTCCAGTTCGGCACGGTGCTGGTGGTGGTGCGCATCCTGCTGTCCCACAGCAGCTGGGCCAGGACCGCGTGGTTCTCCCTCCTGTCGTTCGTGCTCCGCATGTGCCGCATGATTGTTTGACGACTCAGCAGCAGCGCGAGGCCGAGCGAGGCGCCGCATACTACCAGCACCACCTGCACCAGCCTCACCAGCAGCATCAGCAGCAGCAGCAGCATCAGCATCAGCGACAACTCCGAGCGGACGACTAACAATAAAGCTAGCGATAATAAGTTAAATAAGCGGATGCCAAACGCCAAGCGCCGGGAACGCGACGACGACAAAGTCCGCGCCGCCCGCCCTGGCGATAGTTTCGTACTGAAGGTGCGCCTCCTCGGGCGCGGCCTCCCGTCGCTCAAGCTCGTCCTGGCGACCTGAGGCCCAGGAGCCGCCGCCGCACTCCGGGCCTCGGTGCAGCCAGCTCAGATCCGCGCATCATTTATATCCGAAAGGGAATGTCGGCTACCGCAAGCAGTGCGCGCCCGCCAAGTAGCTTTAAAATAAACAAAAAAAAAATGAGAAAGAAAGAAAAGGAAAAAACTCTGTCTAGGTGTGTGTGTGTGTGTGCAGGACGGCGAAGCTTTTTTTTTTTCAAGTCACGAGAAGTGGAGGCGTGACGGACGGGTTATGAATTTAAGTTAAAACAAACGGAAAGAAAAGACGGCTTGAAAAATTGATGAATGGAACAAAAGCGACACACGCACACACTCGTACACACAAACACATACACTCACACTCATACACACAAACACATACATCTGTACGTGCGTAATCGATGGAATTGGGCCGATCGGCCGCTACGACGCTCTTCGTCGGGCTTCTCGCTGATTGACTGGGGAGGGCTGACGTTGATTCAACGAGCGAGAAGACGACGGACGCCGGGGGTACCGATCGCGTGTGCACTGATCCAGGATGACTATTTAACGAAATAATTTAAAAATGATGATTGTAACACTAATGAAAACAGAGGAAAAAAACTCGCGAAGAGAGTGAAAGAGAGAGAGAGAGAGAGAGAGAGAATGAGAGTGTGGTTTAAATAAGAGACAAAAAAAATCGTAGCTTCCAAGTACCAAAAAAACACATAATGAAAAACGACAAAAAAAGAAGTATGCTTATTACATGAATAAACAAGAATAAATATGAAAAAAAAATAAAAATAAAAATAAAGTAAGATTAAAGGAAAAACGTAAGAATCGACAGCTTCGTAGTGCATTTTTGTAGCGTGTCGACGTTTAATAAGAGACAAAATAAACCAGGCAAAACCCGAGAGAGAAGAAGCGAACCACGAGGCGAAACCTCCTCGCGGATTACACCGATTCCGGCTCCAATTTTTTTCTTTTTGCCGAAATAAAGCAGCCAGCGGAGTCGTCGCGATTTGCCCAGTGATAGACATAGAGAATCGCGCGAACCTCAAAAAATAAAATAATAAGTAGAGCCGGATTTTACTCGTGACGGCCAGAAAACTCGTGCGTGCGTGCAACCACGCCCCCCGCGTGTCGCCCTCGACGGAAGCGCGAAAAATCGTGCTAGGGGGCCCAGCCTACGTACGAGCGAACGAAGAGAAGAAAAAAAAATATAACAAATTGAGCGACAGAGAGACACGAACACACACGAGCACTGAGAGAAAAATAAAAAAGCGTACGCTGCACCAGGTCAATTTTTTATAACGATGCTTGTAAAACGCGAGACGACGAAGACCGCGCGCGCGATACACGCTTACACTCATCATACACACGAGAGAGCGAGACACACACTTTGCGAGCAAACGAAAAAAAAAATAATAAAACAAAGGCGTAAGCTAATGAGAGCGAGCGGCGAAATGGAGTAAAATAATAAAAAAAAAAAAAATAAAACACGTTTAATAAAGCGCACGCACGACGCGACGGTTCATATTTAAAAAAAAGCGTCGTGCCCCCTTGGGTATTGTCGGTATCTGACATTCTTCTTACACTTTTACGCCGTGACGTAAGATACCTAGACGGATATTTTTTGCTACGTCCAATTTAGTAAGAAAAAAAAATAATAAAAAAATCGAGCGATTTGCGAGAGAGCGAGTGTCGATGCGTTTGGAGAGCGGAGTTATAAAACGAAACGTAAAAAAAAAAAATAATAAATTGATAACGGATTTAAATGAAAAAAAACATACTGTAAACCTAAGTGAATATCAAGGTTGTTTGATGGTTGTCGCGCTTAGTGTTTAAGGCTGACGAGGCTCGAGGTGTAATAAAACGTGGGTTTTCTTTTCCCTCCGAGGAATGCTAGGGGCAATTTTGAGGCATCCGCGACAAGCGACGAGCCATTTTCTAGATGTAAATTATTGGGAGAAAAAAAAATAAGGGCGAAAAAACTCAGTGAGGAAGGTGAGAAAGTCGGCGAGCATTGAGCCGTCGCAGTTGTGGGAGGAGATAGGAAAGGGAGGCGGTCCGTTTATATATCGTCTACTTGAGCTTCCGCGTCAAGGGAGAGAGAAGATTTAAAAAAAAAAAAACGGCAAGCTTATCGCGCTTGTTTTTTAAATGAAAAAAAAAATACATAATATGCTTTGCGATCGAAGGTTTTTCAAAAGCCTATCCACACTTTCGATGTGCTTCCAGAGAAGAGAATAAAAATAAAAAAAGAATTACTCCCTTTATCTCGATGCGTTATTTCACCTCTCTTTTTCCATGTGACGCGTTCCTCGATTGGAAATTTATTATCTTTCCTCTCGCGATAATGTAATTTTCTAAATATTGTTGATTACAGAGAAAAAAAACTAAGATTAAAAAAATATGAATTTATGGTTGATACGTGTAAAACCAAGGTGAAATATTATCGATTAGAAATGATATTACGGTTGCGTATAATAGTTGTTAGATTCGTAGAAGATTATTGAAATTTTTTGATAAACTCTAAAAAACGGAAAGGATAAGCACTTGTTCCGACGATGATAATAAAAAAAAATGGTGAAAAAAGAAAATGGCTCTCACGTAGTCGATATATAAATCAAATCGAGCAGAGCTTTCCGCGCGGCAAAGTCATCCGAGCGTGTTGTGCCGCGGTAGAGAAATGAGACGACGGAAAGAGGAAGAAGAAAAATACGATCCGCGCTTACTTTATCGCGTCGTCGCAGCGCGCGAAGGGACGAAAGTAAGCCTCCAAGTTTAGCAGCAAGTTTAAATTAAATTTAAAGGAACAAAAAAAAAGAAAAAAAAGTATAAACGTGTATAAGAAAAACAAAGAAATAAAGCAAAAAAAAAAAAATAAAAATAAAATAAATAAATAAAAATAAAGTAAAGCAGCAGCTAATCCGCGTACCTCGACATAATGTAACACTGTTGTTTGATTTACATCGCAAAATACCTCTATGTATCTTACAGAACGTTATTATACCGTCAGGAGATGTTACTGTCGTCATTCGTCATCGTCCAAAAAATTTCATTCGTCGTTCTTCAAATTTTGAAGGCATTGGCAACATGACATTATATAGTTACTATATTATAAACGTCATCGCACGTCTTCGTACGAGTGTCCCCCCCCCCCTCCCCTTCCCGCTCTGCAGATAATCCGGAAAAATCCATAAAAAAATGAAATCATGAATTTCTCTGTGTAATTGTACTAAGCCAGCGGTTGTTCTTATTACAGATGCAAAGACGTGCAACAAAAAAAAATGTTTTTGACGAACACGCCGAGACGCGCAGTTTTTTCGCTCTCGCGATGTATCGAACAAAAAAGTAAGATTTACAAAAAAAATGAATTAAGTAAGTAAAAGAAGAAAATAAACACTAGAATGGTTAGATGAAATTGTGTAAATAATATATAAAGTAAAGTGACACTGATAAAATTTGCGAGTTATTTAAAAAAAAAAAAAAAAAAAACAATTATTGCAGAGAGAAAGGGAGAAAGAAAGAAAGAGAGATAGACAGAGAGGGGAAGAAATTAAAATTTCAACAATTTTTGAAAGTCATCGACAGTACTTGAGACGCGAATAAAACTGGCTGATTCGAGCGAGAATGAGCGAGTGTGAGGGGAGTGCATCTTTCGTCAAAAAAAGCCCAGGGATCGACACGTCTAAATATTTCGAGCAACAATTTCGTTCGATTAACGATTATTACATTCACGCTTGTAAATAAATAATAAAAAAAAGAAGAATAGCCATTAAATTCTTATGTAGTTAAGCTCATCGACATACTCCCGCCTCCTTCTATATACATGAGTTCGTAAAAAGTAAGCGTGAAGTCGTCGCGCCGCAGTTTGTACAAATTGTTCAGATTTTTCATAGTGTTTAAGGTGATAGAGACTGCTGAAGAAAAAAAAAAGATGAAAAGTGCACGCTGTATCCTTGTCTCGGGCATAAAAAGAAAGCACAGGGATCTTGGTCACAAAGGTAAATTTGCCCATCCCCACCGACCGTTTGCCAAGAGTACCAAATGTAAAAGAAAAATAAAAAAAAATATATAGAACGAGAAAGTAGTAGAGCCACGATAACAGAAATTATTCCATCCTAGTGCACACGATGCAAGAGGTACAGTCGCATATGTACATCAATAATTAATTTGTCGCGTAGCACGTTTTTTATACTAAGACGTACCGAAAGTTCGTCACCAGCGTCTCCGTAATCTCATGACTTTCCTTTAATTTCATCGTTCCGTCGAACGACACCGATCGAATGAAGAGCGCAAAAAATTGAGAATAAAGAAAATTGAGAGAGAAAGAGCGCAATAATTGACGGGCTAGGAGTGGAATATTTAGACGCGTCCAGTCTGCCCGATGTCAGTCTTTGATTTTTTTTCCTTTGAACCGCCGCATTGTGTCCAGTAAGCCAGTGCGAAACGAGGAAAATGGAAGGCGAGTTTCGATATGGAATTTCGAAAAATCTTGATCGCGAAAATCTCCGCGTCGAATCTCATCTCGCAAAGACTTAATGAGAGTCAGAGAATGAGAGAAAGTGTGTAATCACGCGCGCGTCAATTCCATAATAATAATAATAAAAAAAACAAGGCGGAGGGAGGTGCACCGGAGGAAGTCGCGCGTGGGAGGCTTGCGACGATCAGGACTTCGTGTCCGCGCTTCTCATTACTGTATAATCTTAGCAAGCGACCTTCCTATAGGATTTAAATAAAAAAAATTGTTTCTTTTTCTTCCTCCTTTCATTTTTGTACCGACGGCGCTTCAATTTATATAATATACATATATATATATATATATACTACACACACATCCCGCTCGATCGATTGTACATTTTTTTTTAAACGCGCATAGGACTTTATTGAAGACTAACTGTTATCCGACGACGAGTATATTTATTTCGTTGCGATCACCGAAGACTTTTTCTGCGTACATGTATATCTTTGATTGATTGTGAAGAAAAGAAAAAATGAAAATACATATTGATTATTGAAATAAAGAGATTGCAAAGAAATTCTTAAACTCGCTTTGAATGTTGGGCAATCGATCGCGCCTGGGTTCATTATATGTATGGAGAGTGCGCCAATTATCACCCAGCTTCTTTTTAAAATTTTTCTTTTTTTTCATTCTTGTGGTATATTGTTCATTTTGACACACTAACGTCAAAATAATGATTTTTTATTGGCTATACGACTGAAAGGGAACAAAATTTTCAATTCTTTTCCGACAAATCAGATACATTTCAGTTTTATTTCAGTTTATAAAAAAAAAAAATATTAAGTTCAATTTATAAAAAAAATTGAAGGATTTAAACATTATTATTTAACTTTCGGTATTCCGCATGTTAACGTATTTTTAAGTGATTGCCATCAAAAGAGCTTTAGAACTAAATGTTCGAATGAAAAAATAAATTTCCCCCTTTTTTTTACATTTACTCAGATATACATACACCATGCTTTAGATGCATTCCACGTTAGGCGTGCAATTTTTAGCTTAATCCGATTAATTTGTCGATTTTTCCACTTAACTCCCCATCACGATCTTGCGTACAGGTTGATTGCAATACAAAAGGAACGAGAGTGAAAAAAAGTATAAATACGAAATTACAAATTGTCACGCGAATCGAGGAAAATCACTTTTTCCACGATTGAACAGAAAAAACAAGAAGGTACGAGTCCTCCCTTCGCTGTTAAAAGAAAAAAAATGAAGAGGCGCGCATCGAACGAGAGAAACTCGACCGAATCGCCAGTGACTCGCGCAACGCACAGCGACGAGCTCGATAAGGTATAATAGGTGTGTATCGGTGAAAATAAGAAAACAAGTGATTTGTACATTTTGTGCCACTCGTTGCCTGTGCCTTTAAGATGGATAAAAACCGCGAATCCTTCCCCTTTCCTTCTTTCCTCCCCCGCTTTATTTTACACCAAATTAAAGATACGAAGATCCTATACGTTCAAGTCGGAGCGGGTCGTCGTTCCCTCCTTCATTCCCTCGTATCTTTTAACGAAAGAAAAATATTCGTTCAACGCTGCCAAGAAATCTAGTGAACTAATAAAAAAAAAAGAGAGAGATTTAAATGAAGAGAGAGAGAGAGAAAGCGGAGAAAGAGCCGCAAAATAGACAAGAGAAAAGGAAGAGCAAACAAAAAAGTTAAGGCACGAGGTGATTTTAGGTATGCGCGATGATTGTAATTGACTTAGGAATTAAATAAAAAAAAATAAAGACTTTGAGAGAGCGAAAATGAGCGAGTGTGAGACGAGAAGAAAAACGAAAAAAATAAAAAAAAAAGAAAGTGAAACGGTAGCGCTATTAAACAAAGGTCACCAGCTAGTCTCGCCTGTAACTTACCCGGTCACACAATGCATACAAGATAATATTTAATATTATTAATTTAATTAATATTATACTGTAACTATTACAAGATACATTAAAAAAAAAGGATGAAAAAAAATTCAAAGGAATTTCAGTCCAACGGGCTTGATTTATTTAATCATCACATCCTCCGGACGATTTTTAGAAACTTGCGTGGTGCTTAATGGCACACAGTTTTTATTATTTTTTAATTTCCATGAGAAAATGTTTTATTTTTTATTTGTTTTTGTCACTTTGGTAATGTCTCCTTTTTTGTTTAGCGATTAAGTTATTTTTTTTTATCTGAAATACAAGTTTTTGTTACGCATTATACTTATAGTGCTTGTTACTCAGATTTTAAAGTTTGTTTTATACAATTTATTTATCTTTATACATTTATTTAAGTGATTATTAGATTTTCTTACTGTAAGTATTACGTTTTATTTATTATTTTTCTAATTTAAACTACAAACTACGTTATCCGCTGCATTATATATTTTTATAATTTTTTTTAATAAACAACATATGTGTACGAAATTGTTTGTTATTATTTTAATGTTACATAGTATGTCTGTGAATAATTAGTAATTTTACTATAATCATTCATTTCTCTTTTAAATACATTTTTATAAGTACAAAAGTTCTTTACTTCACTGGACTTCGTAAGAAGTATAAGAATGTGTATGTGTGTATATTTATAAATATATATGTAAATTTTCACATTTTCACAAGTGAAAATTACATTACTTTTTCAATAAGTGAAGTAAATTTATTTTTAGATACAACGTTCGCCACGCAATTTTTTTGTTTATATCTTCAATTTTGCGGCTCGCGCCAGACTTCCTCTGTATCAACATCATTGAATCAATGTTTTTAAGACATAAATTGTCAGATAAATGGACCGTATGTGGTTCTCGTTTATTTCACGAAAAACCGCACCGGCTGGGATTCGAACCTGGGTCCACTTGGGCAGCGTTGTTCGACAAGCACCGACTATACCCCTACACTATATCTATATATACTTAGCGCGGTTAGCGCCATCTTTCCGCTGGGTAACAACACTAAACGGCTGTTACCCAGTACTTGGTCCCCATTTTGTAAGTTGTAACCCGCAGCAATTGCCTTCTGTCTATATTCGTTGGCATTATTCGTATATTTATACGCACATGCATGTAATACAGTTTCTTTGGTATTTTGGATTATGCATTACGCTGAATTGTGACTTTGTGGATGTAACTAATTTTTTTCGAGTAAGTATCAAAGTCAAGTAATTATGTAAAAGTGTTATACACATACAATACTTTTTTTTAATTACACTTGACTTTGTGAGGATGACAATTTTTTCATGAAATTACAGTTTTTTTTTCAAAGTCTAATACTTACGTACGCTACATAAAAGTGTTTTAGCGGTATATTTTCGATGGTTCTTTTATTTTTTTGTTTTGATTAGGAAAAGGTACGTACATTTTCACTTTAGCAGGGAGCTTCTGCGAATGTTTGTAGGTTATAAAACCAATGTGTTTATGCAAAATGATTTAGCAATGTTATAAACTAATGTGTACAATACTTTAACAAATCATTAAGTGAAAAGATAGGTACATTAGTTGAAAGATTAAAAAAATTTTCTAAAAGCTGTCACCATACAGCCAGTGATTATTAACCTTTAATTAAACACTTTGTGGAATTTGAAAATGTCGCAGAACAATTTCATTCCAATGGCCAATAAGATAATTGTTAGGTATTTGAACACTGATTATGTATGAACTTGACATCCTTATATAAAATTTTGAAATCATTTCTTTTATTAATATAAATATATTTTTTTCTTGTTAATAGTAAGCAGCAAAATGTTTGAAAACTATCACCTCCAAGAAGATGGCGATACACCTATCATGGATGTAAAACATGAAATAATAATAGTTGAAGAGGAGAATAATGAAATAGATGTTGCAACAAATTTGGAAGATTTAACACATTTACATGATCCACTGGAAATAAGTGAAACCGAGAGAGAATTGCTTTTAAAACAAGAATTGCAGGCAAAAGAAGAACCTCAGGTTAGTATATTCCTAGATATTCAATTGACATTAGAGCTTCATTTCTCATATATCAGCAATTAAATTATTCTTGAATTTTTTATGCTAATTTCACATTTTTCTACACATAGGATTTCCATAGGAATTGTTTGTAATTCAATTTCTCAATGTGAGAAAACTTAATCCTAGGACCGTTTCAATGTATTGGAAATTTTTATGATAATATCAATTTAGTTTTTACTACAGTCTTGAATGATTGAACTTTGTAATTCTTACATGAAAAGCTTTGCAATTTTGCAACAAAAAACTGTATAATGATTAGACGAAAATCCTGACCATTTTTTAGAGCTTTTCTTGTAAAGATAAGTTCAACAACCATTCAAGATTCAACTAAATATTACAAGGATTTCCTCATAAAATTTCCAGTTCTTGCAAACCATCCCATCCTCGATAATATTTCTGTATGTAATTCTTGCGGGAAGTTTTCTAAGAGATAATTCTCCTACTTTTTTTTTAATATACAAAAAGTGCTATTGGCCAATAGTCACGAAAAAAAGTTTCTTGATACGCGTTTCTAAAATAAAGTTCTGTTCTGTAAGTCATAAAATAAAATTCTAACATATTTTTGTTGATTACAGATTGTATTAAATCGAGGTGCACCAGCCCTTGTCTACCAGGGCTACAGATACACAAATTACTATATAAGCAAACATAAACTGATAATTCGTTGGCGATGTCAGCAATATTCTAAAAAATGCCGAAGCTGTATCGATACGAATCTCAAATGCAAACTACCGAGAATACGGAAGGAGCACAACCACCCGCCTAATTACATTGCCACCGAGGCTGCTAAACGCAAATACAATCTCTTCGGCCATAAACTCTGCAACTTTTTTCGCGAAGGTTCGTAGTCGTTATCCATTGACTTGAGAAATAAATAAAAAAAAACAGGAGTTTAAGAGAGCGAACAGCGAAGAAAAAAGAAAGGGGAAACGGTAGTGTCATTAAAAAAGGCCACCGTCTATCTAGTCCCTTCTGTAACTTACCCTAAAAACTAAAGTGCATTTTCCATCTTTAGCTGGAAAACTGCCAAATGAGCTTTTCAAGTAAAACTGCAATAAAGGATTTTCTTTTCTTCGCTGTTGATTTAAATTGGACTAATTTTTATTACAAAAATAAGAAAATTCGCTTTCTTGTATTAGAAAATTTTTGTTTTACGTTAGTAGCGTATGACAATACTTTTCCGTTGCTCGGAATATTATCCTACTTTTTGTCCACCACTGAGTTAAAGTTTCTAAATGTTTATGCTCGTAACTAATGGATAAGTAATATTTTTATGCGGGAGTAAAACATTTTTTTAAATGTACACACGAGGATGTTAACTTTTTCTAATTTTCAGATGGATCATTTGTGGTACCATACAAAGAGAACGCTAAGAAGAAGTTAAAAGCTTTGAATCCCTTCGGCATACAAAATACTCATCGATATAAAAAGCAACGAAAATGAAATCGCAAATTACAAATTACAAATGAAGGGTTAGTTTCTACGATCTTAATACAATACAATTTAGCATACTAAAAACTTTAAGCAAATGTGTCCATCATGCAAGCTTAAGAAATTTTATCCGCTAACGAAACAAAGAATATCACACTTTATCCCCAAAAAGTGTGATTTTCCTCGCCGATAAGCTTAGTTTCTTTATCACAGCAAATGAAATGTGCTCTAATTCATCAATAATTTCACTTCGGATAGTGGGATATAACATACTGTCCTCAAAACATTACAAAAATCAACCAAATCAAAGTAGGTAACATCTCAACAAAGCCTATAACAACTTCCTTAAAAAAATCAGTAAATTTCGCCACCACGGAAAACTTCCATAGAGCACAATGTAAAGCATAAAAATTTAGACATCTCCGGCTAGCCTTTCTGAAGCTGCCGAACATCCCGGCGTCTCCCATCAATCCACAAAGCTGATGAAAAAAAGCGAGACTCGCCTCGCGCATCCGCGTTGGCCTGGCATGCGTATATAATCCCCCCCTCGTCCCGTGAAGAAGGGGATCGTGCTGTATCGCGATCTAAAATCGGAAATTTCAGCCTCGCGCCGGCCGATCCGATTCCCCCTCGGAGACGCGACGCACACGTGTGTGCGCCAGCTGCTCTCCTCGCTCGCCGAGGGAGAGACCGGTGGCTTGCGCGATCGATGCCAATTCCGACGACGCATGTACTTCGTTCGGTTAGTACGTCGATCGAGCGCCCAGACGAAGTGAATTGCTTTCGTATGTGTGCATTTCCGTGTGTGAGTTCGCAGGCGTCCCGTGCTTGCGACTGTGTAATCACATGTGCGAGTATGTATAGGTGAACGCAGATGTATGTGTATACGCGCACATGTGTCTGTGTTTTTATGAACGAGTATGCGCATGGATGTGGATGCGTGTATAGGTGCGTCGAATTTGAAGCCACTATTCTTTCAATGGGCGAGTGTGTCTGTGCGCGCGTAAGCGTCGCTGCTGGAGGGATGCTGTGAGAACCCGAGCATCTCTTCGACTATTATTCGCGACTGCAAGACGAGTAGCACACAATGAACGCGTTGCGTTTAACGGATTTCTTGATTTATTGATCGTTTTGCGCGGGGATTTTTCGAAGCCTTCGGCTTCTCCGAGTTTTGGAGCCATTGTTATGTGAACTCGAACGTTATAGTATTTGCTAATGCATTGTTATATTGGGGTAGAAAAAGCAGATTTAATACAAATTGAAAAGTTCAGCAATTTTATGACATAAACTCTAGAACGTTTTCTTGTAAAAATTTGACAATCTAATGCAAATTAATTATGAGCGTTTCAATACCCTCATGAGAAAGTTCTGCATAAATTATACAGAATCACTCTTTGTGTGCAGAGTTTGTGTACAATTTTTTTGGCAAATTCCGTAGAAAATCTACACAATTTTTTTGGTAAAGTTTCTGCAACCTAAATGTATATAATTTGCGAAAAATTTCTGTAGGAAATCTCCAGAAAAAAATTCGTGTAAATTTTCTAACTTCAAAATTCACGGAAAAAATCTGTATATATATTATAAGTATATATATTATCTGTATATATATATTGTAAGGATATTATAGCAATGTCAATTGCCGATTCATTTTAACTGAGTACGCACATTTCATTGAAAACGGTTATACAATTCATCTGGCATTGGACTGCCTGAAAATAGAGACTTTAATTTAGATTTAAAGAGAATAAAAAGTGAAGCAAATCTAAATGAGTACGTAAGCAAGGGTATCATTTATATCATTTATTTTGAATGTGTCATCCAGACAGATGATGCTATAAATATGTTACTAAGCAATTCTAATATTGCCAGGATGTCATTAAGTATTCAAAAGTTGGTGTACCGACTGTGCAATGCTTAATTCGACTGAAACTGGATCTCGAAATTTCCGCCAGAATAAAAAATGAAAACTGAAATTCACGCGAGCCATCGTAAGTTTAATTAAACTTGAAAATTAAATGCTGTAGTAATGTTTTCGATAAATTTTACAAAAAAAATCCTCTTCCAAGTTTTTCTAACACTGCGTCCATCTCGTAGTATATCCCTCACCTCGAACAATTTCTATAAAAGAATTTCCCAAACATTTTTCTTGGTGTAGCACCTCCCGAAATTCGCAGCCAACTGTTGCGCGGTCTAATATTCGCAAACTATCCCCGACTCAATCGCCACCTTTCCTACACACAGAGATTCGGCCTCTGAAAGAAAGCGGAAGCGAGGCCTAGAATCCAGCGGCCTGCTGGTAATATCGTGCGACCGCGTTGTCCGCAGCCTCGAGGCGCCCCGGGATCTTTTTCTTCCCGCGGGCCCCGAAAAAGGACGAAAGCGGCCGGCTTCCAGTGGCCGACACGCGAGCCGCCGGAGGCCAACAAAGGAGGCGATCTCGCAGCTCGCATAATGGGGGACCGCGGCGACGGCCGCCTCGTACTTATAATGGGGCGAAAATATGCGAGCGCGCGCTGCAGGAAGCGAGGACGAGGTCGCGCGGGGAGGAAAGGGTGCGAGCGCGCGGGGATGCAGCGTAACTTTCGCCGGATGCGATAAGGCGAAACGCCTGGGAGCAAGTTGACGTGATGATGAATTGGCAGAATTTTTTTCCTATCCACCTCACGGTTTTTTTTTTTTTTTTGGGTCCGGAAATGTCGGTGATTGTCAAAATTTTGGCGCGGGTGTCTTTGTTACGTGGAGAAGAATTCTCTGCTATCTATAGTTTAATTAGCAGTAAAAAAGACTTAACTGCACGGAGAGAAATGTTATAGGATAAAAATTACAACGTTCCATAGGAATAGTGGGATATAGTCGACTTATAACGACTTTTACTCTAAAACATAGTAATGACTGCTATCTACATGTTAAGTCAAGTATATCCCACTATTCTTATGGAACTTAGTAATTTTTACTATAAGATTTTTTTCCGTGTGTTGAGTAATTAATGGAGTGATTTCTAGTAATTCTATACTAGCTTATTAAGTTATCTTCAACGCACTTATTACAAATTTAACATAATTTTATTGTATCTCTTGTAAATTTTTCAAGAAAATATTATTATACAATTGTCACTCCGTGGAAGAAATTTAAATAGACAATTACAATTTTTAGTAAATATTTTTTTTTATGAGGAGAAATCTACTAACTACTTTAATGAATGCCGAAAACCGCCAATTTTCGTATGGCTATGTTTATATGTAGGATATGCAAATTGAAGGTTGGATGGGAGTTTTCCTTTTTTTACCTAACTTAAAATAGATTTATGAGGTGTTGATATACTTGGCTTTAGAGTGCGTTTAGTGAAACAACACACAATTTTTTTCTACAGAATGTTTTAGTAGTTTCTCAAAAAAAAATTATATTCAAGATTTTTTTTAAGAATTTTAATCAAAATTTATTGTTTTATTTTACAGTATTAATTGTAGTAAAGTATTAGTTTTTCTTTAAGTAGATTAAATTATGCAAAAAAAAAAAGCACATGTTGCTAATTGTGCTAACGTAGTTGTTACAGGAATCGGAAGGATAAGAATAAATAGAGATGTTCGATAACAAAAAGTGTTAAAAATGTACCCAACATTTATTTATCGAATTGCGTAATTTTCTTAAAAATTTAAAAAATTTTCATACTTGAAGTAAATCTTGACACTTATGTATGTAAATTGAATACAAGCTCAAAGTTGACATACAAAGAATGATTAAATATATTACACGGATATTAAATTTTAAAGAAAATAAATATATGAAAACTTTATACGTTAATGACCGCGGAATAATCCAGAAGATGTTTTAATAAATAAACATAAAAAAGATATTGACGATAATTGTGTAAAACTAAATTGTTTTTTTGATAAATTCATTCCTAAATTTGAAAAGGTCATATAACTGCACTTGTTAAAGTTCGTTAAAGCTTATGACACTAACAATGTCCCTGAGGAATAATTATCAGCCGTTGCATAATATTATTTGTAAAAAGAACCGCCAAGTCTTTCTCATGTATGTTAATTTTTAGCTTTTGCAAAAAAAGTGGAAGTAATTCCAAATTATAAATACGCATACTCATTTAAAAATCACTTACACACCATCATGCCTCCACGCTAATAAATCTAAGAAAAAAAAGCAAAAAAATATAAATGGCACACAAGTAAACTAGTAGAAATACATCGGATACACACAGACAGTACCGAGCATGACCCAAAACACTTCGTTTCAACCAAAAAGCAAAAACAAACAAAAAATCGCACCATCACGACAGGTCATAAAAAAAAATAGCAAAACTCGCTCCAATATACTAATATCGCTATAGTTAGCTTATCTTGTGAACCGAAACCTCTCGACCATCCCACTCGATCCCACCTCCCGATCCTCTCCAGGCCTCCCCGTCCACCCGAAGAAGGATCGATGCCTCGCGCCCAGAGCGTCGCCGAAAAAAAAATCCCGCGCGGCGCGAAAAATCATCCCGGCCGCCCCTCGGGGCACTCGCCGAGAAAAGGAGCCCGGCGGAGCGTGTGTGCGCCGTCGTTCCGACGTTTCCACCGTCGGGCCTGGCCGTCCCGTGTAGCAGCAGCAGGCGGCGCGCAACCGGCGGCCGCTCGGTGCGCACATGCGCTGTCGGCGCGGCGGCCGCTCGGCTACTCCGGCAGAGCGGCGCGCCGCCGCCGATTTCGATTTTAGTCGTGGCCGGGTCCGGCTCGGGGGCAGAAATCGCTCGCGTCGCACAGCCGCGCCTGAATCGCCGCCCACGCTGAATCATCCGCCGCGACGGTATCTCCTCTCTCTTTCTCGACGGCCGGGCTGAGGCGCGCGGAGCTCCGCACAATCGGCTCGGCGACGGCGTTAAGAAAAGCGAATTGAATTAAAAAGCAAAATTAACAAATCATTAAATAAAGCAGGCGGAGCGACGGGCGAACTAAAAAGAAAAAAGGTAAATAAATAAAGAGAGGAGCAAAAGTAGAGATAATACGAGCGAGAGTGCGCGGTCGTGAGTGCAGGAGTAGAGGGAGAGCGAGTGCACGCCATCACCGGGGGACGATCGGCGGACCGGTCGCCCGGGGGCCGCCTCCCCTTGTCTCCGAGGGACGGTAGAAGTGCCACCACACAGGCGCACTTTACCCGGCAGGTATAATACCAAGCGAGCGCGAGCGAGACGGGGAGAGTCGCGCGCTCCGAGCGAGAGGGAGACGGAGAGAGGGAACACCTGGTGGAAAATCGATCGCACCCTCGGGGAGAGCTTGACGCGCCGCAACGGTTCTCGATTTCCCGGACCGAGCGAGGCCCTGGCGGCGCGCTCTCCGCGCCCGTTTCGTCTGTCTGTGTGCGGTCGTCCCTGCGCCGTGCGTGTGTCTCTCCCCCCTCCCCCAGGGGAGAGGGGAGAGAACAACGGGGTGTCTGCGCGTCCGGCGCGTGTGCGTGCGCCGGTCGTCCCTCTCTCCCGGAGCAGAAATCGGTCGATACATACACGCGCGGCTGCGAGCTAGAAAGAGAAAGAGAGAGACTCACGCTCGCGTGTCGCTCTCTCGCGCGCTTGTGGCGAAAATTTCAGTAGCCAGCAGCGCGCTTCTCATTTTTTTTTTTTTTTTAATCTCCCTTTTTGCTTATGTTCTGCATAGCTCATTTTGTCACTGTCGATTCGCATGCAATAATACACGTCGAAGATCTTGAGATACTTCATGATTTGCACTTTATAATTTTAATATAATTTCATATACATGTATATATACACACCCAAGAATATATACATACATACATATACATATACTTATACGTATTTATATATTTATATATTATATTGTACGCGTGTGTGTATATTTGAGTTTTTCGTAGTTTGAAGCTGCACTAAAAAAAAGGTGCAGTAGCGGCGTATGCGCCTACAATTTTTTTTGTTCATTCGAATGAAGATTCTCGTATTTAGCGGAGTGTTATATATATAATACGCGCGATAAGAGGAGGTTCGCGGAGGCGTGCGGCGCAGTGCGCGCGCGCGAGCGAGCGCGCTTCTATGCCGATAACGATTATTCGACGTCGCTTCTCTCTCTCTCTCTCTCTCTGTCCCTCTCTCCTTCCTTTTTTCTCGGCCGAGCGTCGCGCGGGGTTATAAATATAATATTGGCCGAAGGAGCGCCGCTGGAGGGGGAGAAAGAGCAAGCGAGCAGCCTCCGTCCGCCGAGGGGTTGCTCCGAAAATCTTGTCGAGCGCGTCTCGTATAAGTACGCGCAATACGGCCGCAGCGAAGGTGTGCACGCACATATACCCGCGGCTTCGCTCCTCGAGAGGTGCGAGAGTGAGACGGAAGCAGAGAGGCCGGCGCGTCGGGAGGGCGAGTCACGTGCGTGGAGAGCGCGCGATCGATCGGCGAGGCGGGCCCCGCATAAACATCTCTCTCGCCCGCGAATTGCTCCGCTTTTTTTTTCTCTCGCTCTAGCGTCCGCCCGCACCGCCATTCGCGGCCCGCGAGGTTAACGTCGTCGTCCGCGTTTGTTTATCTCCGGCGACGAGTGCACCTTATTTATGCGTCTTTCGTCTTTTTTTTTTTCTTTCGAGAGCGTCGTGTGTAACGTAGGACACGGGCGTTTGTCGCGACGCATTTTTATCGTTGGCCTATTTTCGGGCAGGAGCAGCCACTTTGTGGAGAATCGCCCCGCGCGATCGCTAATGACCACCAGCGGCTCGGTCTGCGCGCGCTCCGGTTTGTGGCGGAATCGTCGCCGAGTGCAGTCAATTTTTAGCTGCCGACGTATTTTCGGAAGTGTGGCTTTTTAACCGAGCGCGGTGAGCCTCTCACGTGCGTTGCGAACTTCAGGATGCGGTGTGTGTTTGTTTGTTCCTGAGGTCGCCGCGTAATGTTTCATTGTACGTGTGTGAGTACATCGGTGCACAGCTGTTTGTGCCTAAATGTTGCTCCGAATTAAAGTGACATTGCGAAGTGGGCCTATACTGGGAGTGCCTTTTTATTTTTATCTCGTGAATTAACAGTCAAACGTTATCGTGTAATAAACTAATTGCTTTAATGCATTTTTTAATCCAAAATTTTTCGAAACAGTGTAATAAAATTTGCTTGACTTGTAGTTATATTTACTGCTAGCTTAGCCAAATTTACTATAAGTCTAACAGATTTTACTATACTTCCTATAAAATTTTTAATTTGTCGAATCTGTTATTTTTACTGGAATTTCTCTCTCCGTGTATTAATGATGAAATATTACTGTAAATGTATACAAATATTGTTTATTTATACTAAATTATTTTTATGTATACATATGTAAAAATCATTAATTGTCATTCAAACGGTAACTTACTGTGTTATGCATTTTTACAGAAATAAAGAAAATGTTACGTTTTATGTAGCTGAACACAATAAATAACGCGTAAACATGACGGGTAAAACAAAAATGCCACATAGAAAAGTTTTTTTTAACTCTGAAACTTTAACACACACAAAGAAAACTTAAACCACACGTTTTATAGGATAAAGCCATTATCGGCGTTCCTTCCTCCGAAGACTTCCTGACGATAAACATGAATATGTAAAAACTCGCGAAACGCGCCATGTTAGTATTAAAACAAAAATCACCGACTGCTTTAAGTCCCTCCCCGCAAAATAAATCCCCATCCGTAAAATAAACACGAACAAGTACCCCAAAAAGAACGTAGCGCTCTACTTGAGTATAAAAAAATTAAAACCCCCACCTTCTTTCTAAAATTAAACCGTGAAGCGCGTTTGAAACATTCATAGAAAATCAATACCCAATCTCCATTCACCTGGAGGATCTGCATTAAAAAAATAGAAGCAGAAGTAGTAAGAGAGAAATTCAACCTCGCGGTGTAAAATAAAAAAAAATCGCAAATCGCTCAAACCTCCTGAGCTCGTGCAAAAGATATTCGCCGAGCTTCCGGCGCGCGCGCCTCTCGTCTCCGCGATCGGCAAATATTTGGCGTGCGCGCGTGAAATTTCGCCGGTCGTATATATACGCGCGCGGCCCGGTGGAGTTATCGCGTTCACGTCCCCGGAGCCGCGGCTTTTTATAGAACTCGCGAGCGAGATATATAGGCGTTCGTGCGTTCGCCGGCGACGACCGGCAACACCGCGCCGAGCTTTCCGAAAAGATCGGCGGAAGCCGATAAGGCACCGCAGACGGCCGATTTCCGAGCCTCTCTGGGTCGATCACTTTTTTTTCCTCTTTAAAGTACACGGTTAAAAAAATTTATTTTGCGTTTTATGTATATATATACGCAGGAAATACGAAAAAATTTGATTACTCTATACGCTTTTCCTCTGTGTTTTCTATTTATCTTCAAGTGGAATAATAATTAGTCCAAATAAGTTATGTATGAGTTTGGATCGTTCCCTCAGAAGCAGAAATACAATGGTTCTTCTTTATCCACTTCAATATTCTAAATTTTTTACTTAATTATTTTAAAAAGTCTAGAAACGAACCGATTTTTAACAGTGTACTTTTAAAAGAATCGCTTTTATCATTCAATTATAATTACTAGAAATGACAATTATTTTGTTTAGGCGAACATGGCGTAGGAAGTTGCGATAACTCGACTTCTTAAACGCAATTTTTTTACTGGTTATTGAGTAGGGAGGGGGGTTCTCGATGTTCATCGAATCGTTATCACGATCGGCTCACGTCGATGTCTCGATTACAAACGTAAGATATTTTATGAACTTTGCAACTGATTTTGATGCTAATTTTATGCGGATGTCATTAAATTGCTTTTGTCACCGAGATTTACAGTCCGAAGAAAAATTATTTAGATGCTCGATTTGTTCATTCACGCAAATAACGTTTTGCACTGCTAAATTTAACGACTCGTTTAAGTGATGTTAGAATCGAATATTTCTTTTTTTAATAATGATATTCGTTTGCTTATCTGACGTTCTAGGCTTCGAGTACAATAACTTGACTGTAGTATTTGTAAAATCAAGAAAATTAAAATTAAAGCACCTTCACTTTCGCAGAGTTTTAATATCATGCAACATATATTAATTAATTAAAATTTAAGAAAAATTTATGACATTCCTTGTTTTTTTTAATTTTAGATAATTTGGTCTGCTTCCTGGAGCATCCAGAATCCAATGATTTGAAGTCCAACTATGAATAAAATTGAGAAGCAAAGGTAAATTTAATATTTAATTATAATATTACACTTCTATGCAAAAAGACAAAAAATTTACATACCCTTCGAGCTTTACGATTTTATACGACGTAGTCTCAAATCCAACGCAGACAAATTTAAATTTATATTTGCACTGTAAATTCAATAAATTTTCGATCTAAAGATTCCAATCAATCAATTGCAATGATTCGTGAAATCCAAATGATATGATAAAAGCCTTAAAAGCAATAAACGCATGGGCAACAAGTTAATAGGCGCTGACAACGTTGTAAAAATTTGTTTAATCGCTGCCGATCGTATGGTTATGACATCATTATGAAAATGAATCTAATTGCTGCTGTCAGCGTTTATGGAGCATAACTCTATCGTTTCTATTTATGCAATATTTAATTCGATTTTGGAAATATTACGGACATTCATTTTAAACGTTAATCAGCATTAATAATTAATATTAAAAACTTCACTTTTCACTAATTTTATTTATTTATCTATTAATAATTCAGTGGACTGAAGAGTCTTTAAGTACAAAATTTGTAACAATGAACACCATTAAAGTAAACTTACTATTCACTGTCGTCTAGTTAAGTTTTTTTTTTTTAATTCTCTTACATTTTCTTTAAATTTATTAGTGATAAGAACGCATTTTTTGTACTAGTATTTTAAACACCTATACGACACAAAAAAAATTCATAAAATTAATTTAATAATAAGTTAAAGTTGCACTAAAAATCTATAATTTTCGCGTGAAATATTCATCGTAATTTTTTCCGGATTTTTCATGATAAAAATTACAAAGCTTAGTCACGTATTCAAGAATCAGCTTGATTTCCCCGTAAAATTTTTCAGTACATTGTCAACCTTCCCACGCTGGCGTTTTTTCACGCCATTAAATTTTAATGGCGAAAAAATCCTCGCAATCTTTACAAGAAAATTCTCCGAGCGCATAAAAACCCCACGCTCTGCATAAAACTAAAGGCTGGCTAAATTTTTCCCAGGATGTCGCTGAAAAGCAGGAGCCTGGTGTCTTCAGACTCGAAGCGCGCGGCGAAGAGCGTGTCGTGCATGCGCAACGGCAAGGTGCCCCTGGTCGGCAGCAACGCCCCGAAAGCGCCGAGTGCCAGTGAGGAGGAGTCGCCGTCTATCGAGGAGTTGGTGGAGCGCAAGGCCAGCCCCACGAGCCTGGCGATGAAGCAGGAGCCGGAGGACGAGGAAGGCTGCGAGGACTACGAGTACGAGGACGCGGCGACGCTTTTGCAGCAGGAGTCGGACTCGGGGGCGACGAGCGCCTCCACCGGCTCCAGGGGCTCCGGAGGGCCCTACCCGATGCTCACGAGGGTCAGGTCGCACTCGCGCAGCCTGAGAGCCATGGCCAATCCCAGCGCCGTCTGGGCGCACTTTGACCTCTGCTCCAACGATCCGCTGCGGGCGCAGTGCCGCATCTGCGGTGCCGTGGTCGTGCGCGGAGGAGCCAACCCCAGGCAATGCGGCACCACCAATTTGCACCGGCACCTCAGGGTGCATCACGGTGGTCGGCTCGTCGGGCGCAGATATCACGGTGAGCAGCTGCGCGGATCGCAACGGCCGGATCTCTCGGATATTAACAGGACACCACGTTTTTATAGTAAATTTGTTGAAAGTTATTCTATTGGCGCAAGACCGATCGAATTTACGGATCTTTGTACACTAAGAAAAAAGTATTGTTAAAATTACTATCCATGAGAACGCCAATGCGGACTAGACTCTCAGATAAAAATTATCATATTACGTAGAAAAATTTGCTGTATATATAAAATTAATTAAAGACTGTTCAATAAAACATGCTACATTCTATGGTAAAATTTACTGTAGAGTATGGTAATTTTTATAAAGAGAGCCCAGGTTGAGTTCCCATATGTAGATGATAATTTTTAGAACATTTTTTTCTCAGTTTATAGTAAGTAGGACATCTACTTCAATTTTTTTACTTTGGAGTTTTAAAAGGTCAGAGATTACCCTGAAAAAAGAGTTTAATCTGCAATAAATGGTTTAGGTGATCTTAATTTTCAACTTCATTTATGTCCTTTCAATTTCGTATGCAATGCCACAAATCTAGTAATCAATGGATTCATGATTCCTCCTGTTATTCGCTAAAGATTATTACTTTTTTTTTGTGTTTTTATTGCTAAATTATGTTACATTACTTTGCTAATGGGTTAGTTTATTAAAAAAAAAACTCTTATACACACATCTAAAATTCCCCTTAAGTTAAATTCAAATAATTAAAAAGAAAAATATACTTAAATCTTCCACATTGCAGTGATGAGCAGCTTCGCCAAGCAGGAGGAGCAGACGCCGACTTCAAAGGCTCTGAGGCTGGCCACACAGAACATCGTACGCCAAATGCGCAGCATCGCTCCCGCACCCGTGTCTCAGCAGCAGCGCCCGAAACAGCAACAGCAACAAGCACAGCAGCAACTGCCTCAAAATCAGCAAACGCCGCAGTCACAGTCTCAGTCGCAGCCGTCGCAACAACAGCCGCAGCCGCAACAGCGGACGATGAAGACTTTGGTACTGAAGACGATACCACTGAAGATGAAGCACATCGCCCCGGCTACCTTAAAAATGCCCTCGATTCGTCCCAGCGTACCTAATGTACCAATACTACCTCAGACCATTTTGCCACAGCAACCCACCGAGGTCAGTTGTTGCTTTGATTGCGGATACGTTATTTATTAAATGACTGCTTTTACATTTTCGAGATGGGCCTGTTAACGTCAGAATCATTACTTTTTAGTATATTCTTCTAGTATAGAATAATTAACAGTGAAGAAGAATCTATTATTATTTATTATCAACCTGAAGGGTGTAAAAGACTAATGAAAAATACGTTGCATTTCGTAGGTCTGTCTAAGGTGGAACAGTTACCACAGCAACATGCAGCACAGCTTCCCGTCCCTGCTGGACAGCGAGCAGTTCGTAGACGTGACTTTGGCATGCGAGGGTCGCTCACTCAAGTGTCACAAGATGATCCTGTCTTCATGCAGCGACTACTTAGCGCAGCTACTGCGTGAAAATCCATGTCAACATCCCATTATCCTAATGAAAGATCTCAAATTTTGGGAGGTCGAGGCACTGGTCAAGTTCATGTACCGCGGCGAGGTCAATGTTACCCACGATAAACTACCCCAGCTGCTCAACGCCGCTGAGGCGCTCCAAGTTAAGGGTCTTGCTGGACCAAGCAATTCGCAGGTAATGTTAAGAAGAAATAGTTTTTATTTTCTCTATACGAAATCGAAAATATTGTGAATTGCATCATTTTAACGTCACAAAACAATGAGTTTATTTACACTTTATCGATACACTATGCGCCAGGCACGATTTTACGCACTCGCACTCAACATCAGCTGCGTAAAATCGTGCCTTGCACACGGTGTGTTGAAAAATACGATTATACATGAACGAGGTGGTGGTTCCTCTTCGCACTTGCTTCGCTTGCAAACGTCACGCGATGCTAAAAATCACATCAAGGCTTGAATTGTAAAACACAACAAAAGTGAAATTACTTAAACTGCGAACGTAGAATCCCATTTGTCTTTTATTACACATCTAATTTACAATACTAACATCGCAAAATAAATCATAATTGCATCATATTTATCATCATTGTACATTGCAGAATCCAAAACCACCGCTACTAATTCCACAAGCGAAGGTGGCGATACCTCGGCCGATAGTGAGCCGTCAGCCCGAAGAAAGCAAGGAAAATAAGCCGTCGACGTCGAGCAGTGCGAGCGTCACCAGCAGCACAATTCCAGCGACGTCCACACCGAGCCTCCTGAAACGTGGTCAGAAGCGTCGAGTCGTTCCAACCGAGGTTCCCGAGGCCAGGCCCTTCACGAAGATCCGATTGCAGCGACCAGCATCGCCGCGGCAGGGAGCTACCTCGCCCATCGTCAAAGTCGAGCCCCTCGACATTCCCCTCAGTCCAGGCGATGACATCATCTATCACGCCCTACGACGCGACCTCAACGACGACGACGATAGCTGCTCCAGCACCGCCGTCGTCGAAAAAATCGTCATGCACGAAGAGGACGATCCCGGCGGGGATGATATCGAGCTCGCTGATCCGGGCTCTGACTATGGTAGGCTATTACAGATTTTACTTAAGTACTTTAATCTTTTTAAGAGATTTTTCAAAGGTCTTAATAACGGTTATCTGTTTTAATGATTTCTCTACTACATTTATTTAATTTTGTAAACTGATATGATTAGATAAGTACGTTTTATTAAAATGTTATTGTATATATTATATATATTTTTTTATAAATTTAAAATATAGAAGTAACTGATAAATTAACGATACTGTGCTGATAAAATTTTTTAATATTTTAGAAAACAACGACGATTCAAGAAATAACTACACCGAAGAACACATGGAATTCGTTCCGACGGATTTCCTCGATCAAGAACAGGACATCGTCGAGGATCCTGAGGATCAAACGAACTGCAGCACACAGTTCACGGACGAAGACTCAAAGCAGAACAATGAAGAGGAGGACGACGAAGAAGAAGAGGACGAAGAGGCGGAAAAGAGCGAGGAAGAGTCGAGACCCAGTCGCACAAAGAAGGATAAAACATAATGAGAAGTTACTTCGTGGTCGTGATCGTTGGCATTCTAAATTATATATACAAAAAATATATATATATTTTTTCTTTTTCGGAAGAAGTTACAAGATGTGATTGTGTAGTTGCGTCGCAAAATGAAGAGACAAAACTCAGGAAGTATTACAAGAGGTTTTCTCTGTTACTTAGACTTTTCTTTTTTTAAAGCTAACTATATGTTCGAAAACTGGTTCGACGATTGCGCATTCACATATTGCGTGAGAAAGATATTTCTGCATTTTTGTTATTATGCATTGAATGTCTCATTTTTTTATTTTTTACTTTCTTAAGGAAGTTAAAGCGAATTCTTTTTCATGCATTTTCTTCATTTTTGAATGCCAAATAATTTATTTATTTAAGTTAGTCACTCGTTGTTTTTTCTTTTTTGTATATTTTTTACGTTTTTAATTTATGATGCACGCTTTGTATTTCTACTTAGTTTGTTGGCCAAACAATTACAATTGTGATTTTTTTTCTTATAATGAATTTGATAAGTGTACATAGAAATTACGTAACGTACGAATAATTAATTTATTAAGTGAATTAATATTCCACTGAGGTGAAAAATGCGCCAGTTTACTTTAAGATCTTCGTGTCTTCTAGAACGTGCTAAATTCATCCTTCGAACTTTGTTATTTCTTTCTCGACGTCGTTAATATGTGTAGATAAGGATAATTTATGAACCTTTTAGCTTTTAAAAATTATGTGCTAGAGCTGTACCATGATACGATATCATGAAAATGCCAAATTTCAAATTTTATGTAATTTTCAAGAGATCAGTGTTATGATCGGAGCTGAATATTTACTTGAATAACTTAAACGCATAATATGCCAAAAACATGTTTTACTAATACTAACAAAGTACCTCGTATATTGTCAGACATCATCATATTTTGGATTGATTCAGATTATCTCTTTCAAAGGTTCAACTAGAAATTTTATTCCATTTTAAAGCATTATATCAGCCACACTTGTATCGTCACTTCAAATAGATCATCAGCTCTGAATTGTACTTGTGTGCCATTTGTAGTGAAGTTTGCTTCAAGATTTGAAAAGCCATGCATTTAATAAATAAAATAAGTTACTGATAGTTTTAATGAAAAGTAATGTCTATTTAAATGCGATTTGTCGTAGAGCTGTATATTGCAGTGTTACATTTTATACTCTACAAAAAAAAAAACACGATTATATATATATGTATACACACAATAGTGTGTATCATTAAGAGGATATCTGTGATATGATATCCTCTGTGTTATTAAAACAGAGACGAAGAAAATTTTCTTGTTAAATTTATGTCGAAGTTCACCGCCAATTTTTTACGATGATCTATCCGGCAAATTTTACGAGAAATTTCTCTCCGTGTAGTAACCAAATCTATCTTCAAATAATTGTATTAATCAGAGAACAATTAAGAAATTAAATGAACTATTTCACAAAATTAAAGTTGAGCATGTACGAGAAGTTAAAAAAAGTGCGTATACCGAATGATAGATGTAAGATCGTCAAGAGTTAAAGAAAACGTCATCCTGTATGAAAAGATGTCTTATAAATAAAGAACTAGAATAAAATGACGTAAAGTTTTCACGACTCGATTCTTTGTCCAGCTTCCTAAAAAAAAAGTAGAATCCTACACACTGGAAAATGTGACGTTAAAAATAAATAAACATTCAGTGTTTGTAAACTCTGACCCCGATTGCGTTTTTACGAAGAGCTTCACCTTCATTGTTATGAAAAAAACGTATTATTTTTACTTGCAATTATAACAATTCAAATTAATCGAAAATTCATGCACCAAAAACTTTTTACTATAGAAAAAAATAAGTGACAGCAGTAACCGGACCAACAGGTTTTTTTTTCCGCTCAAGTTTGCCGCCCTCTCCTAAAACTCCCGAACTCTTATCGAAAACTCTTTATCGGAAGTCCATTGTCCGCAGCTGGAAAACCCAGCGAAAAAGGAGAAGTAATCCGCCGCCGCGCCCTTTACCGTCATCCTCGGCGCACCTGAGAGTAATCGCCCGGCGAGGGAGGGGACTCGGGGGCCGGGGGAACGGGAGAGCTCTATAAATAGCGGGAAAGCCTCGCAAAATTGATTTCCCCTCCGACGGCGACCTGAATAAACGGAGGGAATCGCAGGAGCGCGGTGCATCGTCGCTCGCTCGGGTCAAGGTTCGCGCGAGCCTCCCTTCGCTTTGGGGTGTGATTTGACCGTAGGGGCGGGGACGCGAGGGAGCCTCGGAGGACGGAGATAGAGAAAAAGGGGAGGAGGAGCGAACCCCGGGGAGGTGGCGAGGAGCCGCGAGGGAAGAGAGAGCGAGAGAGAGGTTATTGATCCCCCGCGGGAGCGAGTCGCGACCGCAGGATTCCAAGAGCAGCGAACCTTCACGTCCTCTCCGGCGCAAGCATCACCGCTCTTTCGTCACTTTGACGCTCTCGGGGTGCGCGCATTTTCCGGCTATTTTACTTTTTTTTTACTGTTTTATTTTTTTCCTTTTTTATTTTCATCCTTTTCATTTGGATTTTCGGTCTTCTTTTTATTGTTACTTTTTTATTTTGAGTTTTTCATTTGGAAGTTTCTTTCTAATTTTATTTTTACTTTTTTTGTTTTAGTGGATGACGATTGATGCTTTTCCCAATCTACGAAACGTTATATAAAATAAACAATTCTAATCAAATTGGTTGGTCGTTGCCGAGTAGAATCAGTTAATTTCTCTTAGAAATGAATTATACTACGAGGTAAATAACAAGCGACAATATTTTCTTTCTTTGCGGAAAAAATCATTTTTATTTTAATCCCCCGAACAAACAGACGCCGATGAAGCTAAACAAAAAATGTGGTATTGCAATTTAACAGAGATAGCAATTTTACCGTTACCCTATATTTTCGTTTCCGTATATGCAGCGATTTTGTCGGTATGTTACGAAAGTACAGAGGCTGCAGTAATATCCGACAATTAAGTACCGTGAATAAACGTGTTGACAAACGCAGGACATCCGGAAAAAAAGAACCAAGTACCATCAAGCGTGAATCCAAGGGATGAATTGAAAATTAGACCTCCCGCGGTGGAATGCAGTTGCAATCGACTTTATTCATCGACATGGAAAATAATCACTGCTGCAAGAAAAACAAACAAGTATAGTCTTAAATTAGTGAATGTTACCGCCCCTACTTTTATTTATTTCTTTATTTTGTTTTATTTTGTATTTCTTTTTTTTTTATTTATGTATTTTGCATTATCAGTGAGATTAAATTAATGGTAATAAATACGAAAAATAAACTGTGATAAATTATTTAAAATCATTTCACGATTAGATTATTGAATTAATTTTTAAAAAATTATGAAATTAGGTCATATTATTGTGAGTATTTCACTTTCAATATCATATCAATGCAGAGTGGAAAGCTTTACCCATTAAATTTATAATAATGCGTGCGCGATTATATTAAGCTGAATTTTTAAGTAAATGGCTTACCGACCAAATATAAATTTTGCCCCCAAAGTAGATTAAGCGATTATTTAAAAATTGCCAATGAAGCGAAACTAAAAAGCCTTTGAATAAAATTCATTATCCTTGTAAAACTAATTTTAAATTTCATCAAAGAAAAATACGAATTGTCCGTGATCAAAGACTTATCAACTTTAGGGCAAATTTTATAAATTAAAGTTCACTATAAAAAATCAGTTATAAATCACATTATACCGTCAGATCGAGATGGAAAAATAAAGAAAAATTATAAGTTACGTTTGGGTTAATTCATATAGTTGACAAAATTTGCAGGTAAGTGAAAAAAAATGTATTCTTTTCTCAGGAAAAAAATAAAAAAAACTTGACCTTACACCTGCGTGAATGTCTGCATATTATAGCACTATGCAAATATAAGCCAAAACGAAAACAATTGTGCAAGAAAAATCTTGTTAGCGTAAAAGTAATTTAAATGATTAACGATGTAATAAACTCATAAAAAATAAACACGATATAATTTAAACATTTTTTATGTGCTTATAATTAAGCTAACAATATCATAAAAGTTGTGTAAATTGATTAATAAATTACATAAATATATTACGCTTTTGCTGAAATTTTAAAAAGAATTCTATCTATACATCAAAAAAAGTATAAATAACGATTTAAATATGTTTTTAAAAGATTATTCGTTGCAATTAACGAAAATTAAAAAGAATAGTGTACCTGTAACAATTATTTTTTGTAATAATAGAAAAACAAAAAATACAAAACCGTCCAAACAAAATAATGCGTGAAATAATAAAATAAATGAATCCGATGCAACGTATAACATACATCAATGAAAAGACGATTAAACGTTACATAATCTCAATTCTATAACACAACAATTTGTTGCATCTTCCAAACAAGCTTATAAAATATGTAACTTCATCCTGTAAGCGTATATACAAGATGAACAGCAGCGTGAAGAAATTCGTAAGTCGCGCGTAAATTCCGCAATTACAGGCAGGATTTAACCGTGCCAAAATAATTAGAAACGTTCGGAGGAAGGCTCTGAAGTTCGTTAACCCGGTCATCCGCCCCTCACTGACTTGGATTAAATGCGAAAAAGTCGCTTAAGTCGTGCAAAAGTGTGCGCGCAGCCCTTATAGGCGTCACTTCTGCGTTTGATGTATATACGCACATAAGCGAGAAAGTATCAAATAGAAATGATTTTTTTCATCTCAAAGGTGGATCAAACAAGAAATATTTATGTACACTCTAAACCGTAAAGAGTAAAATCGGGACAATTTTTAATTAAAACGGAAACTGTTATCTTTATAAAGTGTTAAAACACGTATTTTATTAGTTGTATGGTAAAACATAAGAAAAACTCTTTTGAATAGAACGTAAACATATATTTTATACGAATATACTTGACTACTTTACTCTTTATACAAAGTTAAAAATATACTTTTTAAGATTTGCCAAAAGAATAAAATATATCAAATGATTCTTTTGAGAAATTACCAAAATTTGTTTCTCTTTGTACAAAGTTTAAATCGCAAAATTTACTCGTTAATCCAAAAGTTGTATAGATTTAATCTTTATAAAGTTGAAAACGTTCACTTTACTCTTGTCCAAAAGAGTAAAAGCATCGAAGCTCTTTTCAACAATTAAGACAAACCCTTTCTGTTTATAAAGCATAGAAAACGTATGTTTTAATCTTTACCCAAAGAGTAAAAACAATAAATCATATTCTGTATAAAATAAACATTGCCGTTTTATCCAGATTTTGTCTCGACTTTACTCTTTAAGATTTAGAGTGTACTTATTTATTCAAATCATTTATTTAATAATTCTATTTGTACAATACAAAAAATACAAGGTAAATGCAATAATTAAGTATAAAACTAAATAAAAAATAGTATAGAAAAATAGAAATGTACAAAAATACAAAGACACCCTAATAATACTAAATAACGAATAATTACACTTTTTACCGTAAACCTACACTAGTCACTTTATAAAAATAACAAAAAATACTTGTGGCTTGTGCCAGCCGATTTACAGATACCAAGTGTATCTCCATAGATTTTAGAATGTAAATTTTATTCCGGTTGCTACGTACCTTTTTACAAGCAGAGCCGCGCATATTTATCCATACAACTGTACACATAAATATAAAGTGGCCACCGTTAATCCTCATAATCACAATATAAAATATCACAAAAATTACGCTTAAAAAAGAAACATCTCTTAAACAAAAACAAAAAAAATTGAAATAATACAAAAAGAAAACCAAAGAAATGTGTAGGGCGGAATGAGAGAGGGAGCAAGAGAGAGAGAGAGAGAGACAGAGAACCGAACTGGAGCAGGAGGCGCGCGGAGCGGGCTCGCAGCAGTCGGTGTCGAGCGGCGTCGGCGTACGGGCGAGTTACAGTCGCCGAAGCGTCGTCGTGTGTTTGTATGTATACCCAGCCGAGCGGAGCGCAATCCACGGAGTTACGCCAGCGGAGCCCCGGAACGGAAAAAAAAAGACGCTGATAGGATCGGCCGGGAATCGCGTCCTCCTTCGCCTCCTCGGAGCACCCGACCGGCCAGGTTAGAAAACCTCGTCTTCGCATTCTATACCCACTGTGTTCATAAACACCGACGTACAAGCACAACACACACACACAAACGCGCGCGTCTCTTTCGCGCACTTCGATCCTCCCGCACTCCTTCTCTCTCTCTCGCGCCTCCCCCGGACGCAAGCGAGGCGTCCGCGTCGAGTGTGGGTGCACTGTGTACATACACCGCGCCGAGTGTGGGTGTACCGTGTGTGTACACACGCGCAAAGGGCCCGGGGACCTGGCGGAGGAAGCGCGTATACGGCGAGACTCCTCTCCAGGGTGCAGGATCGTCTCCTCCGGGGTTCGGCCGCGGGGCGCGAGTCGAGGGGATCGCAGAATTTTTTGCGCGCAGGAGGAATTCGGCATGTACACTTTGTACACTTGGGGATAGGTCGTGCGCCCCAACTCGCTCCGTCTCGCTCTGGCGCGCGCTCTCGGGGTTGACGGAAGGCAAATCGATCGAAAAGCGAGACCCCCTCGGGTCGTCGTCGATTTTTCCTTAACCTATAGAGAGGAGGAGGATTCTAGTCTGCGTCCCGTTTGCGAGGTACTTTAGTATATCGGAAGAGGGGGAGTACAGGGAGGGTACTAAATATACACGGATACCTGCTGCGGTTGTCGTGGATTTGTTGCTTTTATTTGCGGGTGCGAGTAAGAGGACGCTCGATTTTTTCTTTTCTGTTTTTTTTTTTTTGGTGACTTCTTTTGTTTTGTACGGAGTGGGAATCTCGCGGCTATTGTTCCCTTCTTTTATTCTTCTTGTTTGTTGTTGCTTCTCCGTTTCAAAGTGTCGCGGACATTTACAGAAAGGCGCGTTGAGAATTCTTTCTCTGAAATGTATGTATGGGCGCTTTTTTTACTGAAAGGCCAGAGTAGGCGTTTTAGTCAAACCTGCGAGTTTATTGAAAATCAATTGATTTATTTGTTATTTTCTCAAAAGATATCGCATGCTTTTTGCTTTAGCTGTGTAAGCTGGTAACAATGGTTCAAGGAGTATTGGATATGAGTCCTTGACTTGCTTTTTTTAGCTGCTGTGAGTTATTTTGCTTGGGCTTTTCGTTAATTAAATTCATTTTAATCTTTCAGTATGAATCGTACTATGAGTGAGAAGGAGGAGCTGGTGAAGAAGTCCCTTTTCAGCTTTGTTAGAAAGCAAGTGCCAACAGCCCAATTAAAGTAAGTAAATTATTGTAAACTCTGGATTTTCTCAAAATACCTAAGGGTTAAGATTAACGCATCAAATAACAAATATAGTGCATTGTAAAGAAATAGGATACTCAGTGTATATTTTTGTTTACAGTCTAATAGACGATATTGTTCTGGGGTATGTTGTAAGCATGGTAGAAGAAAGTGCTTTGGAAGATGAGTTGGATGTCGACGGAGTTAGTGAAATGGTATCAGCCTGTCTTCCAGAGTTTTCCACTATTGAAAAGGAAGCAGTAACCAAATGGCTTTTGGATATTGAAAGCCAGCTACGTGGAGATAACAAAGAAAGTAACGAAAACAATCAGCAACATGATCCTTTGAGTTGCATGAGCTTAGCAGCCTTACTACCACCTGAACCTCAGCGAACTACCAGGGTACATCATTTGTCAGAGACCAGTGATGCTGGTAGTGATTCAAGTGGTGAATATTTCGCTGAAGTAAGTAAAGTATTAATTTTTACTGTAAAAAAAATAATTTACGGATACTAAAAGTTGTATTATGATTCCAAAAAATTCCTAAAATGAATATGTATTTATTTTTATTGAGCAGGAGTCTTCCTGGGACCAGGTAGCACTTCTACAAGAAATGTTTCCTGGTGCAAGCCCTGCAGAGGTCCGTCATTGTTTATCTGTAGCTGGAGGAGATATTGCTAAAGCAGCTCAGTTGGCACTTCATAGACAAGAGGCGGGCCAAAGTATTGCTAGCAATCTTATATTTGCGGTAAGATTTTCCTTATCTAATTTTATCAATAATATTTTTAATCAAAATAAACACTGAAAAAGAATAACAAGTTCGTATCAGTATTTGTTTTTACAAATGACAGATAATTTATTAGATTTTTCAAGCCTTCATATCTTTCTAAAAAGTGGACAAGATTCATAAATTTTTATTATCAAATTATGTAATATAATCGTAAATTTTTTAAATAATTTTTTATTAAATAGAAAAAATTTTATTATAAACGACATAAAGCATCAGAAAATGGAACACAATTATTTCCTTAACTAGTTCAATGTTAAATAAAACTTTACGAGTTTTTAAAAAAAATTATTTAAAAATGTTTCTTCAAACGTTAGCATTTTTTGTCTGTAAAGCGAAATGTTAAATAATGTTAACTACGTTCTTCCTCCGCAGCCTAACGGTCGAAACAAGGCGCGTGTGAACGACGAGGAGCTGAAGGCTCGCATAATAAACCGCTACAGCTACGTGGATAGAGACGACGACTCACGGGAGCACCGACCGGTGGCTCCGAAAACAGAGCCGAAGAAGCTCGTCCGCTACCTCGACAACAAGATCGTCTCGGTGAAGGGTGAGCGTTTCACCGAAGTGAAGCGCGGCAGCGAGGATGAAGACGGCAACGAGGCCGGCCGCAAGCCCCGGGGTCACTGCCGCCCGTAACCAGTCACCCCGCCTCCACCCCCCGATCCACCCCCCTGGAGGCGCATCGTCCGACGACTTATGCTCGCCGCGCGTTACAGCGACGACGACGATCATGGCGTACTGCGATTATTGCGTAACCGAGCGTGAAACGAGCCTGTGGACGTCAAGGTGAATTCCGGCGAAGAATTCGCGAGTCGTTCTTTCTGTTTTCATTGCTCCTTGTTTATCCCTTTCTCTAGTTTTCTCCGCATCGTCATTGTTCTTGCGAATTCATTGGGCATTTTACTTTGACTTGGAAAGTATTTTGTGCGCGTGGTTTAGATAAAGGTTCATTAGTTGAGTAGCTGAGAGAAATCCAATAGGTATTTTACAGTTTCTGTAATGTAGAGCTCTCTCTGAAGTTTTAATAGCTTTTTCTTTTATTTGCGTAAACTTTGATTTCTTGTTTATGATTACAGTCATCTGTAATACAAGATTTCTCGAAGGTTTCAACGCACTGCGGTTTGGATCGACGTTTTTCTTCGATTATACCGCTGCAGAGATTTTAAACTTCAATATTTTATTAGATTTATGTTGTGAGAGAATTTTAATTGGATAAAATTGATTTTTATTTATTAGACTAATTAACACATAGCTTTTTATAGTGTATTGAAATATGCTTAAATACTTTAAAATATTTTAATAGAAATTAATGCTTTAAACGATGTTTAAAAGGCAGTTTATATAAGTGATTCGGATTGTCAATTTTTATTAAATAACATTGCTTTATTTTTTATAGATATTTGTTGAATTGACAGAAATAAGTTACTATATGAAAATATTTATGAAATATCCAAGTTTCACTACTTGATTAGCTGAATTTTATATTACACCAGAAAGTAGATTATATGTGATACGAGTACTGGATGACTTAAATTTGCAGTACGTGAAATTTTCGAGAATTCTTCACTAATCAGATTCATTTTGTGTCTTATCATTTACATTTAATGTTTAATATTTGTATATAATTTAGGAGAACCTGGAAAGGCTTATGTAGCATTTAAAAATATACCTCTTGTCAATGTCTTTGATATTAGAAGTATGATGTTAAAAATTCGATGAATTCGTTTCACATCCTCTTGAATACATAAATGTATGTATAAGTTATATTTTATTTAATTTTTAAATTTGGGAAGATTGAATAACGAAAAAACACTTTAAAAAGCATTAAAGCCAATGTTTTTTTCATTAGACTTATAAATTCAGAATTTATTAATACTATTATTTTTTCTTTAAATTGTGAGGTATATCCAATCTTCTCATTTCACTATAGACTTGAAATTATTATTTTTGAGTTCTTAGCAAAAAAAAAAGACTTATTATCATTTCAACACTGTGTGTTTAAAATAACAAAGTTACTACTTTACATTTTTAAATTTAATTGAGGACTGGCCCTGTAATAGTCACCAAATCAAACTTAGTTGTCATTCTTCAATTTTCTGAAGTCACAGTCATATTACATCTAAGTTTAATAACACTTGGTGATCTTCAAGTCCCGAAGATTTTCGTTTAAAAACAGTCTTGTCGAAAGATAGAACTCGAAAATGATAATCAGCGAAAGAAGGCTTATAAGTTTTTTTTACAATTTTGTGTTTTTTTTTTACAAATTGTGTATTTGTACAACCTACTACGAAGTATTTATTTCTTGTAAGATTATCTTTAGTTTAGATCTTCACTGCGATTAATGATACGATTATTATTATAACATTCGTGAAATCAAAGAAAGTCTCCCCGACGTTAACTTTGACGTTCGAAGTTCTGTATGTGTAAATACAACGAGGACGTAGCGATTTATCCTTTCGCTCGAGCGTACAATGACCATGAAGGCCGCAAGCTCTACTGCACTCATGCTTTTTTTCCACTTTGCGACAGAACCAAATTTAATTTTATATTTCATTGTCATCAATATTCACAACTCATTTTTTATTTATTTATTTTTTATAATCTTATCCTTTTCTTCTTATTTCTATTGTGTCTCGTTATTTATTGCATTTAGAGATTTCGCAAAATGTACTTGAAAAGTCAATTAAGAATCACAATTTCGAAAATTAATTTTCGAATTTAATCTCGTGTTTTACGTAAATTATTTTAAATTAATAAACACTTTATTCTATTTATCATGAGATGGAGAAGAAGCAGTGTGTAGTGACAGCGTAAAAAAATTTTAAAAAATGCGTTTTGCCCGAATTGGGTATGTTCGTGTCGTGCGTATTCGGAGTTCGAATATGCTGATTGTATATAATAAGACAACAATAAAAAAATGAAAATGAGTTTGTAGTGAATGATAAAGACGCTTCGCATCGAAGTATCAACGTGTTTGCGATGAGAGTTTGGTTAGTGATACGAACGCGCGATTCGGGTGTTGATAAGTTATAAGATAGCTAAAAACAAATTCCAGAACGGGGTGGTTCGTAATAACTGAAAATGATAAGGGGTGGGCAACGATGAGACGTACATACTCAAAACGATGATGAAGTTATTTGCGGTAGGATCTTTTGTAAATCGATGATCCAATCTTATATATCATGTGTATTTTGTTACTTCTCGTGATTTTATTTAGAAAATAATTCATATTTTCTTTTCCTTTATTAAAAACTGTGTGAAAACGTTTATATTAATTTAAATTAAATATATTTATTTACGTAAATTAACTTTTGTACTATTTGTATTTAGAAATGCGAACAAAAAATTAATATAATCTTTTTATATTTCTTTAAAAAAATGTTATCGTCGACAAAAGATCAAATCGTAAAAGAAAAATCATTTTTTTTATGCTCGACTCGAAAAAGACTAAAGACCATCGATTACTGACGACGGTCGAATAATCATTAAATTTCATCCTCGACCGTGTAATTTTTAAGTTGATATAAACTGAAGCTGTGTGACATTTTTAAGCGCCGCGCCATTTCTTAGAATAAGCAAAGTGAGCGCAAAGTCAAGTTTAGTTTTTAAAGTACGGTAAAGCTTTTTTTCTATTTTTATTTAACTGTATGAGCAATAAAAGAAAAATAAAAGAAAATATAAAAAAAATAAACAAGCCTTTCTATCGCGGTACATGCATTACATTTTTAGAAGACTTCTCTGCTGGCAGACGAGATCGCGATCCGTTTTGCAAGTTAATCAAACACACTGCATTAAAAGAGAAAAAAAAACAAAGAATTTTTTTTATTAAACTAAAAAACGTAGAGTAACTTGTACGGCAAATCGGTATTAAGGAGGTTCTAAAGCTTTTTAAACATATGAAAAATAGCATTATTATTTGTAATCTATAACTGCCTTTTATAATGATAAATAAATGTGTAATTCTTAAGTTTTTTTCTAAAAAGAATCTTATCACTAATATACATCGTACAAAAGAATAAAATAATAATTATAAAGTAAACATTAAAAAATATTTTTATAATTGCATTGCGATACGAAATTCGCATTCTATCGTATCGTTTCAATGAAATATTATTAATTAATTACCTTTCGTTTATTTAAAGTTCTAGTTATATTTTTATTAGTCTGCTGCATGTCCGATCTTTTTCTGACGATGCGCATAAATCATCTCTAAACGTATCAGCACATCTCACCGCAGCTTTAGAGCCTCTTTAACATAAAACAAATTAATATCATACCGCCTCGATGAATGCACCAACTCGACGTATTTCACCTCTATCATGTAACGATTTTTTATATGTAGGAAAAAGCCGAATTAGCCACGTTAAAACCATATGTACGGAGTCAAAGACCCGTCTGATCCTCCGGCGTGTCAAAGCGAAATACGTTTAAAATAAATAAATAAATACAATAATCGAACAAGACGAGAAAGAATAATCAATCACATACACGAACTGCAAAAGCAAAACCGTTGACGCAAATCTGCAGTGCGTAATCTTGTACGTTTTTGCGAACTAAACGCCCGAAAAAATGCGTTTACTTGAGCCATATGATTTACCAGTATTACTATCGATATAATCTTTATGAATTGAATTTGCAGACTCTTAAAGTGTAGACGAGAGGAAAAAAAGGGAAATTCCCAGTACTGCGCGCCCGCAATAGATTTTAAAATGATTTAATAATTTATAGTTTTTTTCCTTTTGACTTTTTCTCCGTGTACTGTCTGTTCTACTTAGACAACAAGCAATTATGGATATTCTGTAGCGCATCATTGACTCATTAGGAAATTGAATTTTGCGTTTTTTGTCACTCGAGCATTAAAAAATAAATATTTCTAGAGTAGGTGAAAATATGTTTCTTTTCTTCTTTGCACGAATATTTAAGATATTCAAAATCATAAATAACGATATTTATTAAATCGTCGCTATGTGGAGAGACAAAAGAAATTTGAAAGTGTTTTCTTTTAATTTTGTAATAAAAAAAATACATTCTTATACATAGATGTAGCGATTATTCCTTTCTGTATTATTAAAATACAGATCGCTATTAATAAATTTTTTCTTTTCTTATTAATAATTATGCATAGAATTTAATTAATATGTACGAAATATTAAAAAAAAAAGAGGTAGACATTAAAACGTGCGCAGCAACTGTTCACGAGTCAAAAAGCGTTTCGAAATTGTTCAATTATTCTGTTTACGTTGCGTGATGTGCAGTGATATTTGCAAGATTAAATAAAAAAAACATGTTTTGCTATAACATTTTGACATGAACTAACAAAAAAAAAATAACTAAAAGGGAAGCGTTCGACTCTGCCTACCACAGACTGACAATTAAATCCGTGGTAGTTTTTTTCATCTTATTGATTACTACCTATAAGTAAATAGGCTTTTAAGGATTAGCAATAAATGGACTTGGCGATTTCATGATTTTTTCTCTAAATATGTAGTTTGTTAGCCCATTTTTAGCTAGGTAAATTCAATGTATCGTGTACCTATACGTGCACGAATGGCCCTCGCCACTCATGATAGAGAAAAAAGAACTAAATAAAGAAATTATTCAAATTTAAAGCTAAACAAAGTTGTAATATATTTTACACTTCACTCGCGAATGATATTCTTAAATTATTAAATACTTTTAAATCACTTATTTAATGGTAGTGAACATGTGTACATTTTTTAATAGAATCTTGTAATTGATAATATAAAATCTAATATAAAATAAGTCATAATAATATACATTGAGTTTCATAAATTAGCTTTTTTCATGTTACGTCAAAAGGGTGCATGAAAATGTGGACTGGTTTACACATCTTGAATGTCTCGTATTTACTGAAATTATTTTAAAAATTAATATTACTTTTTGCTTACGATATTCGTAGAAATAATTAAAAAAATATTACAACATTAATTAATTAAGGACAGTACAGAAGTGTTTATATCCATTATTACAATTGTCGCATAACAAAGCGACTAAAAATGTAATAATAAATGTAATTACACACTGTAATATAATGATAGAAATTTTAAAACGTCAATGCAATTTAATTTAATAATTTGAAAGATAATTTTTTAATAAAGGGAAGATAAAATATTAATTTACTCTTATTTCTTCTAATTCATTTTGTAAATTTGGAAATTTTTAATAAAATTATTAAACTTTCAAACGTTATATATCTATTTCGAGGAGTAGTAGTAAGAATCAGTGGTAATTCATTAATTAAATCACCCGAAAATATTCAATGTAAAGAATATTTTTATTTTACAAATAGCAATCAGGTATTTTTCAGAAGAAACGAGAATACAGCGCATTAATAAAGTGAACGATGCATTGATGGAACCATTTTACAGTGACAGTGTAAAATCAAGATTAAGATGTAATAAATATAAAATTTTAGAACTAAATGATTAAGCTACTATTAATTCTTAAAAAAATAGCTTATAACTGGAACTCAGTACATTTAAAAATTAAGCAATGACTTAATCTGCAATTGGAAATAAATGTCAGTCGTTCGCAGTCTACTTCTTCTTCTTTCTTGGCTGAGGGGCCGGTAAGTTCTCCTTACGCTTCGAAGCAGGTTTCGTGCCAGCGTTACCGCTTCCCTTCTTCCGTCTTTCCTGTCTCTCGCGCTCCTCGAGCTCTTGATTTTCTCTTTCTATCAAAGTGATCAATGTGTTGCATCGTCGCTGCAGCTCCAGAGCTGTACGAGATTTGACAAACCAATCGAAGCGGAATTGCGGCGCTGACCTGACTGTCGCCCTTAATTCTTCGTATACATTCTCTTTATCGAAACCTAGTTTTAAAGAATTACATTTATAAGTGTCATTTTTATTACAAAATTTCGTATCGACATATCAAGGTAACTGAATATTTTAATTTCAATACTCACCTAATTTGTGCAACATGCAAACGAGGAATCGGTCTTCCTCTTCGGTGTAATTTTTGCCTTTGTTCGTACCGTAGGCTATTCTCAATTGATGGAAAGGCGCGCGATACCTTGCCATTTTAGCATCCAACGCTTTCTTTATACCGGCGCGCCGTTGAATTTTGGCCTCGCCTCGCTCGATTTGCGCCATGACACGATCAATATCTTGTAATTCGTGGCAACGTTCCCAGAAGACAGCGGAGTACTCCATAACTTCTTCGGGAGTCTTTCCCTCGACTTCCTTGGCTATGTTTTCAATATCATCCCTACCATACTTCTCATTTGCCTTAATGAATTGATTAAAGTCGCGCTTAGTCCAGTTTGTAAAACCCTGAGTGAGAAGTTTCTCTTTCTCTACTACTTCCTCGTCACTCAGTGGCTGCGCATCATCAATTTTGCGCTGTTCCTCCTTTTGTATTCTCGCTGCATCTGATCCTATTTATAAAAAAAGAGGACATTGTAATTAAAATTCCAAAGCTTCAATATAATAGTACTGTTTTTAAAAAAATGACCAAGAATATTTTACCTAATTCTGGATTTTTCGGTACTTTATAACCAACGGTCTGTCTAAAATAGTATATCTCTTGATCAAGAAGCTCAAAGAGTCTCGGCGGGAAAAACTGGAAATCTTGAACGATTGGCTGTTTCGGCGGTCTGGGTGCCTTGGGTGCTTTGGGCTCAGAAACACGCAGAGCCTCACGGAAGTAAGCGTCCACGGCGTAGTTGGCCTTGCGCTCTCGCTTCGGTGGCTCGATCCAGTGTCCGATGCCAAGTATCTTTTGCTTCTCTCTGTAATCCTGTCCCTCGAACTGGTATACAGAATCTGTGGGAGCGTCGACTGTGAAGTTCCGAAGAGAGGACTCGCCGAGACTCTCGAGTTTTTGTTTCATCTCTTGAGTCTTCTCTTCACCCTTCTGCAGGATCGTATCGATGTCCTCGTCCGTGATCGCACTGTCCTTTGAAGCGAACACCTCGTTTGCACCGTGACGAATGATGTTCAACATTTCGTCCTTGTTAAGGGCATTCTGCTTAGCGTCTACCAGACGACCTTGCTGAATTACCAGCTTGTCCAGTCGCAGCTTCACTTCAGCTCGTTCGACGATCTTCTCCTCAACTGTGTTTTCAGTGATGAAGCGGAATACACGCACCTACAATAATAAAAAAAAATAGTGTTAGCAATCTGATAACAAAAATGAAAGAATTGAAGTATTAAAGATTAGAATATAAAGTTTGAGATTTAAAGTAATAAAATAATAATTTTTCAATCTGCTAAAATCTAACAAACTTTAATCGGAATTTACCTGCTTCTGTTGACCAATACGATGAGCACGATCCATAGCCTGTAAGTCCATCTGAGGATTCCAATCGGAATCATAAATAATGACGACGTCGGCAGTGGCGAGATTAATACCCAAACCACCAGCACGCGTGGACAACATGAAAATAAATTTCTCGCTTCCAGGCGCATTGTACTCGTTAATCTGTCTCTGACGATCTTCATGAGCAGTATTACCATCCAGTCGACAATATTGGTAGCATCGCCAGTGACAGTAATCCTCGAGGATATCAAGCATTCGGGTCATCTGACTGAAAATGAGTACTCGAGAATCCTGTTGTTGGAGCTTCGGCAACAGTTTGTCCAGGATCACCATTTTACCACAGTTGTAAACGAGATGTTCATCTGTGGTGTAAGGTGGTCCGGGTTCAGCACCGTCGAATAAGTACGGGTGGTTGCAACACTTTCGCAACTGCATAAGGATGTTTTGCAATCTCATTTTCTCGATTTTACCGGCACCGTTCACTATGTCGATATCTTTCATTAGAACTTTGGTGTACCACTCGCGCTGCATTTTACTCAAACCTGAAAAAAAAATTTGAAAAATTGAATAAAATTAACCAAATTGTTAATTTTAAAGAAACTCTTGAAAGTAAAGATACAAATCATTATAGTAACATAAAGAAATAATTTTAAAAAATATTGACTATACCAACCTATGTAAACCTTAATTTCCTTCTTTGGCTTCAATCCTTTTTCTACTTCAGATTTCAACCTACGAAGCAAGAATGGTCTAAGCACTGCATGCAGTCTTTCAATAAGTGTGTTATCACCTAAGAAGCTGTTTGTATTAAACCAAGAGTCAAAATCTTCAGAACTGTTAAATACATCAGGTAAAAGGAAATTCAAAAGTGACCACAACTCGTGCAAATTATTTTGCAGAGGAGTACCAGTCAACAAAAGTCTGTTGGCCGTTTTACACTCTCTCAAAATTTCCGAAAGCTTGGATTTTTCATTCTTCAATCTGTGGGCTTCGTCAACCACCATGTATCTCCAATTGAATTTCTTGAAGACCCATTTTTCTCTGAGTACCATCTCATAAGAAGTGACGCACACGTCCCACTCTCCCGGCAGCATGACATCTCTGATGAATGCATTTCTTGTATCAGAGTCTCCGATAAGAAAAACAGTTCTCAAAGTGGGACACCACTTTTTGAATTCATTCATCCAATTAGCCAGTGTCGTCTTTGGAACTACCACAATATGCGGACCCGAGATGTTTCTGAAATGCTTCATATAACCCAGCAATGATATAGTCTGCAAAGTTTTACCTGAAATAAACAATTATAAATTATAAACGTACGACTCAAAAAACCAAAGGCAGATGCCTATTAGAATATACAGCAAAACAAACACTCACCCAGACCCATTTCGTCGGCCAATATACCATTGATGCCATTCTCGTACAGGGATATCATCCAGTTCAATCCCCGTATCTGATAGTCCCTGAGCTCTCCCGACTTGATGTAAGTCGGGGAGCTCTCAAACCTCGTGACGGGCGCCACGACATTGGAATCAGCCGCCAGGAGTTCCTCGTCCTCCTCCTGCTCGGTCTTGCTGTGCCTGTGGTCGGCCTTGTCGATGATCGGCGCTTGCAGCTTCTCCACGGGCGCGGGCGTCTTCCTCGGCCTACCGGGCTTGATCTTCAGCGGGCTGGTCTTGTCCTTGTTGGCGTTGGTCATGAAGTGCGAGAAGATCTCGGTCTGCTTGAGGAGGAAGTCGAAGCGCTTGCTGCGGTCGGTCTCCAGCTTCGTCTCGAAGTCGCCGCCGCCGCGCGACGAGGAGGTCTCCGCCGAGGAGTCATTCGAGTTATCCCCGGCGTCGCTCGCATTCTCGTCAGCTTTTGTTGACATGCCGCCACGGGGTGGGTGACGCGCACCCGCCTAGCCTCCACAAGGCGCTACGCTTCGCGCGCCTTTCCCTCGGCACTGTTCCTGGCTGGATGGGCGCGCTCCCAGGGTGCGCACTGTGGGCGGATGACTGGTTTCTTCGAGGCGGGGTTGAGAGAGTCGAGGAGATGAAGGGGAAAAAAAAACACGCGCACACTGCTGGCTGCTCCGGACGTCGGCTTGCAGCGGAGCTGCGGTTATGGTCTTGCGTGCACACCTCCGCGACTGATCTGCGCGCGCCGACGCCGCCGCCGCCATTTTGCCTCGATGTGCAAGCGCGCGGTTCAGTGATGCAGATTCTACCGGAACAGGAGGCTTCTTTTGTGGTTTTTTTTTGCTTGATTTTGTGCAGATGATGAGAACGACTTGGCCACGAAGTGAAGGTACTTTATTTGTATTTTAAGTGTGTTGTAGAGACACGGCGATTTGTTAGTTGTTTTATTGAGGGATTTTATCTACTCGTGTACGTTCGGATTGCGCGTTTCTTAATTTAAATGATGAGATACACTTTTAAAGGTATAATGTAAGTCACTTTATTCTATTGTTTTAATATTCTCGTATTTTTTGCAATGAAGCAGTTGGATTTTCTGAACAAATTCCAATTGTTTTGTTAAAGATTATTAAGTGTCTGCGATGAAATTTTAAAGTGAATTTTTGCGTTCGATTAATCGATCAGTGATCCAACGAGCAGTTCTCCACTGCGCAGGCGCTTCTTTGAAAAGAGCGCCGAATCACAGGGAGGGACACGCGAAAGCGCGCCAACATTATATGCCTATACTTTAATCAAGTAATTGTTACAATACTGGTAAGTACTGTAACATTAAAAAATGTATATATTTTAATAAAATCTACTATTATTCATCCATAATTTCTACAGGAAAACTGGAATGAAAAAATGCATTCCATCAACTGCAACTGTTGTGTTAGGTCAAACGCCGCCATATTGGTGATACGGTGCGTTTTATTAGCGGGTGAAGAAATTTTTTTAGGGAAGAATATATATGATAATATCAATAATATGTTGGCATCAATCGCACAAATAAATTTAGTATAATATGATTCTACATAAAACATGTTCATATTAAAATGTATGGAAACTTGAAGATACTGTTATAATAAAAAAGTTTCTTAATATTTTTTTTTTTACATTTTCAACTCTGTATTAAGTTTTTTAAATCATAAACTGAAATTCTTGCAATTTTAGAAAGATATATATAAAAGATAAACAACTAAATTAATTTTTTTTTTAGACAGTTATTGCCTTGAGTGTAAATAAAAGTCTATACTGCAAATGAATGCCGTGAATTAAGTGGGTAAAAATAATTTTTTCTTCTTTGTTCATTAAACCTTTTCAGTAAGTAAAGATCATAATAAACTAAAATAAAAGTTAGAAAATTTTGCGTATTATAATATTGCGCCTTTTTACTTCCGCTCTCACGCAGAGTATTTTACCTGCTGCGTTTGCGCGTAACATACACTGTATATATATATACTTTCAATGAACACTGAATATGATAACTTCAACCAGTTTTTCAATACTAAATAGTTTCTAGTAGTTTTTTTAGTTTTTTAACGAAAATATTGCGATTGAATTCAGTTGTAATTTGCTTCATCATTGACCGAAGATATTAAACAACATGGAACAGATAATCCAAAATCTTTTAGTTACTGATACGAATGTTATTCAACAGGTTAGGTATTCTGTCTGCACGTCCATCACTTTTTAAAAGCACGTGCATACTTATTAAATTTATTTTTGATTAAAATTCATGGAATGAACAAAAAATTTGACTTCATTTTATTTGTCTTATTTTTATTCTTACATTTGCATCCATATTAAAAATATTCTCTCGATGATAACATCAATTATGTAAATATTAGTTATTTATGATTTTCCACATTAGTCAAAATTTTAAAGATCTTATTCTTATTTTGATTATTATACTGCAGGCCACAGCACAACTGCGTGAGGCATTTAAGAATCCAGAAAGTACTCAAGCCCTCTATCAGTTAATTGTTACTTCCAGCAATCCACAGGTAGTTCAGTAACTATTAGTATAATTAATTTTATTCTCTGATTCTGTAATGATAATTTTTATTATTTACAGGTACGGCAATATGCAGCTTTGTTGTTAAGAAAACGTTACAGTAAAAATAAATGTTGGCAACAACTGTCAGAACAAATAAAAGTAGAGTTTAAAACAGTAGTTTTACAGGTAATCATATTTGGGTTAAATTTATATTTTTGAATTTTTATTAATGAAATGCTTCTTTTAGGCTTTAATTAATGAATCTGAAAAATCAGTAAAAAATGCTATTGCTCAGTTAGCGGGAGTAATAGTAAAACACGAGCTACCTAAAAATGGATGGCCAGAGATTATGAATTTTATACAACACCTTCTAACACCTGATGGAAATTTGGCTAATAAAGAAGTAAGCAAAAGATATTTCACTTGTTCTTTTTAATATTTATTATTAAAGTAGTGTATTTGTAGTTGGGAATGTACACTTTATCTGTATTGACAGAAATAGCACCAGATGCCTACTTGGCTCATGTACAAACAATTATGGAATTATTGAATCAAACACTGAATAATTTTTCAGACTTAGCCAATCCAGTATCATGTTATATTTTAGATATTATGTTACATTTAACACCATTGATAGTAGGAAATCAAGTTGTAAGTACTCTAATATACTTTTAAAAAGTATAATTTTTAAATATTTATCAACTTTAATTTTTTAAGATGCTTAATGCTTATCATCAAATGTTACCTAAAGTCATACAAATCATCCAAGCTTTAACTGTTGTTAACGAAGAAAAAGCTATAAAAGGATTTGAATTATTGGATGAATTATGTGAAAATGCCGTAGTTGTAATAACACCTCATGTTAAAACTTTAATTGAATTATGTCTTACTATTGCTGGAAACAAATCATTAGATGATGATCTCAGAGTAAAAGCAGTTGTCTTTGTAGGATGGCTCGCAAAAATAAAGAAAAAGTCTATTATGAAACACAAGTTGGTGGAGCCCATAATAGGCAAGTAGTTTTATATCACTGTGAAACAAGTTAAATTTTCTTTTTTTATTAATTTCATTTGGTGTTTTACATCTAGATATGCTGTTTTTACAAATGTGCTCTAAACCATGCAATGAAGATCAAGAGATTTATTTTTCTGATGAAGATGACAATACACCTATAACAAGTGCAACTCAAACATTAGATTTACTGGCATTGCATTTACCACCAGAAAAGATAATTCCATATTTAGTAAGTATTGTTCATTTCAAAATGAATATTATTATGATAAATATTCGCATTTCTGATTTAAAAAGAAATAATAATTTTAGTTAAAACACATTGAACCGAGCCTTAAAGGAAACGATGTATATGCGAAAAAAGCCTCCTACTTGTCAATGGCAGTTTTAGCAGAAGGCTGTTCTGAATATATAAGAAACAAATACCTAGAATCTTTTTTACAATGTATTTGTCAAGGAATTACAGATTTGACACCAGTCGTCCGAAATGCAGCCTTTTTTGCACTGGGACAATTTTCGGAGCATCTCCAGCCGGAAATAAGTCGCTATGCGGATGAATTATTACCAGTTCTTTTTCAATATCTAAGTCAAGTTTCAGCTGAAATAAGACAGAAGAAAAAGAAAGAGGATATGCCTTCAGTGGATCGCATGTTCTATGCTCTTGAAATTTTTTCAGAAAATCTCAACGAAGGCTTATTACCTTATTTACCAACACTCATGGGTGTACTCTTTGAAATACTTACAGATAGTAATAGCCCAGTTCACATATGCGAACTTGCTTTGAGTGCAATTGGGTCTTCAGCGAATGCAAGTAAAACTCATATGCTTCCATATTTCGAAAAAATCATTGGAATTCTTCAACGCTATATAGTTGTAGAAAATCCAGCTGAAGAAAGTGTTTGTTTGCAAGTGCAAGCAGTAGGTGAGTTAAAAATAATACTTTATGAAAATAATACATAATTAATAACTAACAATCACCTCTTCTTGCAGATACATTAGGGGTTTTAGCAAGAACTATTGGAGAACAAAATTTCGCTCCTTTAGCCATGAAATCCCTTGAAATAGGTATGAAATTACTCAAAGAATCAGATGATCCAGATTTAAGAAAATCTGTTTATGGTCTATTGGCGTCGATTAGTTATGTAATAAAAGGCGAAATGTCAATGGTACTTCCAGAGGTAGTTGAATATATGATATCAAGTGTGCAGAGTTCAGAAGGAATAGTGGTAATGATAATTTAATTATTTCGATAACTTCATAAGAATTTATTTGTAATGACTGCTTTTACATTAGCCTAGCTTCAAAGACGATGAAAATTCGGATTACTTGATCTACCAAGATTTAAGCGAAAGTGAAAATGATGAAGAAGATATAGAGAATACTGATAATGAAGATGAAAATGATGGAAATGATGATGATGTAGCTGGCTACAGTGTTGAAAATGCTTACATAGAGGAGAAAGAAGAAGCCATTTTAGCTTTACGAGAAATCGCTGAAAATACCAAGTAATGTCTGTGGTCTTTAAATTCAACTAACCATTTAACAATCCTCGTATCTATTAGCAGACTGCTATTAAATGCCGTTAATGTATATTAAATATATATTTTTAAATTTAATTATTTATTTTAGGGAAGCATTTTTACCATACTTGGAGAGATCTTTTGAAGAAGTATTCAAGCTGACTAATTATCCTCAAGAAGACATTAGAAAAGCAACAGTAGATGCTTTAACACAATTTTGTATCAATTTTTCTAAGGTAGAAAGCTTAGAAGGTAAAGAGGCCACTCTGAAAGCACTGTCTGTTTTTATACCAAAGTTGTCTGAATTAATAAGGCTAGATGAAGAACGAACTGTAGTCATGCAGGCTTTGGATGCATTCTCTGAATTACTTGATCAGTTGGCATCCAACGTTTTAATTGGTGCTGGTCATAAAGAAGCAATTATGAATTGCGTTACAGATGTTATGTTAGGTATAATATTTAAATATTCGAATAGTTATTGCTTACATGATAATAAAATGCATACTTTTTTAGTTCGCACTGAATGTCAAGATCAAGAAGAAACAGCAGCCGAGGATGATGTTGACGGAGGGGAAGCTGAACATGATGAATTACTTTTTGAATGCGCGGGTCAAGTACTGACCAATTTAGGAAAAGCTATTAGTCCAGACGATTTTGCTCTATTTTTGCAAACGATATTTCCGATATTGATAAAGCGATTGGTATACCGCCATTATTATTGATTTTCAATCACCTATAGTCGTCAACAGATTTACTTATTTAATTTTTTCTTATTCTCTTCACAGAGAAGCAATTATTCCGAAGCGCAGAGATCATTCAGTATTGGGACAATATTAGAATGTTTTCCAACATTAAATGAAAAAGTCGCAACATTTGCACCAGAATTGTTTCCTATTTTTGTGAAATTTACAAGTGATCGTTGCGATGAAATCCGTAGTAACGCTATTTTTGGATTGGGCGAACTGGCACTTTATGCGAAAAACATAGTCTATCCGTATCCTTTTTATTTAATCTCAACCAACTTTCAAGACACTTTGAACAAATTATTTGTACACATTTATATTTCTTAACTCGACAATTTAGACACTATCCTCAAATACTTCAAATTTTATCTCACGCAATAGCTACAGATTCTCATGCTGGAGTTCGCGATAATATAATTGGTGCTATAGCTCGATTAATAATTAGTAATTATTCGATAATACCGTTGGAACACGTGTTTCCTGTTTTCATTACTCATCTGCCATTGAAAGAAGATTTGGAAGAAAATAAGACTGTCTTTAAATCAATTCTCATCCTTTACAGAAATGGCCACGCTATTGTCAAATCGTACATAAATAATCTTCTTCAAGTTTCTCTGAATATACTCGAAAATAATACGGCAGATGATGGTAACTAAATTTACCTTCAACGCCTACTTGTTTATTTCATTTTTTACTATATTTATATTATGTTTATTATATTTACGTTATTTATTTTTTCAGAAACCAAGAATCTGGTCATAGAATTTATGAAACTTGTCCAAAAAGATTTCCCGGACGACTGGAATTCTTTCTACAGTCAGCTTTCAGCGGAAAGTTCATCGCAACTGCAACGAATATTTATGTAAATAATTAGTTTTATAAATTAATAAGAAAAGAAAAGTTAATTATTTTATTGTAATATGTATAAAGAAAGCTCAAAGCGATTAAAAAAAATAATAAAAAAGCAAAAAACATCGATCTTGACTATCAAACATTACCTCACCATGTTTTATCGGGGAAGTACGTACAATACGTTGAAACTAATTCTTCTTTCTCAGATGCAGTATTTTTTCAATTAATAGATAGATATTTAATAGAAAATGCATTTGATAAGCAAAGGCATTATGTGACTTGAATGTAATCTGAAAAATGAACTGGTTGATGATGTCACTGGCTTGTTATCGCCTTGTCTCCTGCGCGATAAACTCTATGGTCAATATTTCTTCGTAAAACTTGTCGATTGACAGTCCATTAGGTGATCCTCATCAACTCTAGTGCTTTATTATTTCGGTGCTGAGCACCGTATCGTACAACCTTCTGTTAATCTCGTTTTTTCTTTGTTTTTTAAATTGAAATGTATTCTTAAAGTAGCCGAATTTACGATGATATTTATTTGAGATAATGTATACGAAAATATGATTAAAATTTTACCAGTGTAATTGTGTGAGTGTAAACGAATGTGTCGATTTGTTTGAGATGGATGTCGAATTGGTTACGCGAAGCTCCTTATCTTCGTTACAACGGACAGTAGACGATAGTTTCATTATTACACCTGAGAATCTGGAGCAATGGACTTGGTCGAATTTGAGAATAGTACGTTAAAAAAAATAAAATAATCAATTTGCCAGTTAAATATTGTACATGAGAACGTTTAAATTATTTTGCGAGAGTCACGCTTTACACATTACGAATGTCTGATTGCAGAAACAGTTTAAGGACGAGAGTCTTGAAGGATTGTTTTTGATCTACCGCAGAAGACTGGAAAATGGTTACATGTCACTTTTCGTCATGCTGCAATTACTTCTGGGCATTATCCATTGCACCATATTACTTTCAACGGTATGGATAAACACTTGTACTGTACAAAAAATCCCTGAATTCGTATAATTAAATTGTTAAATTATCACTTATTTTGGCAGCGAATATTCGCGTGAAAATAAATGAAATTCTTTTAAATATAAGTTATAAAAATGTGAACTTAACAATTTAAGTTTACTTAAATTTACTTTTTTCCTATAATAAACTTTTTAATTTTAATCTCTTAACATTTATTGTTGCTTTGATTCAATCAGATTTTCAATTTGTTACTTTTTATGCGCATTTGTTTTTGTAATGACAATAAGATTAAAACAAAATTAATTAAAAGATTTTAAAAAAAATTGATATTTTATTAAAAAATGTGTGTATTGCATCTCTGTTATTATTGCAATATTCACTTATTCAGTATAAGTATTATACACAATTCAGTTCTTGGTAAAATAATAACATTAATTTGATTGATAAGCGAATTTTCATTCAAATTTACAAAGTTTAATAATATTATTGTTTACGTATTAATAAACCTACATATGAATCTAGTTTCATTAATAAATTATTTATTTCTATTTATATTTATTACTTACATTCATTATAATTCGTAATGACAAAAACTTGATTTCAGATACCATTGAAAGATATACTTGTCGATTTGATCACATGTGGAATTGTGAACGCCCTGCTTTTCCCTATAATAGCTCTCTCTTTCCGATCGGAGGTAATCGTAAAAAAGACTTACTTGCCAGTGTATTTTTCCTGTTTAATAGTCGCTCTTTTGGTAATTGGCGACTTGACCATAGCACTTTATTACACCATCCACAGTGATAAAGAGACCCTGTCGTTCAGGTAATTGACTCACGGAGAAAAATTATTCGAAACAATAAATAAACTTTGCTTAAGAAGTTAAGAGAATTATAGTAAGTAAATTATACCGATTTTTTAAAGCAATATTTACTTATTTGTTTAAGCGTACAAGTAAATTTTAAGTCAATATTACTTAAATAAAATCATTATATTTTACTGCGTGCCTTTAATTAAAGATTATTAACAATTTTTCTCCGTGCATTATAATTATTTTATTCAATATTCTTTTTACAAACTAATATACTACTTGATTCAATTTTATCGACAGGCCAATATACGCAACGCACACTGTATTGGTGTGTTATATATTTTTGCCTCTTCCAAATAATCTTCACGCCCTCGTTCTGGGCATCACGGCGTCCATCTGTTATCTGGCAACTTTGTTGCTTGTTACTTACCACAATGACACGAAAAATTATGGTAAAAAGGTGAGAGCTTCGAGATACAATATTTTAAGTCAGGATTATATCGTTAAAGAAGTAAATCTCTTTTCTAAACATATAGTAGCAAAAATTTATATATACATTTTCTTCAATGATTATACACTTGAGACTATTTTAATTTATTTATTTTTTTATATGAAATAGACCATTTGATAAATAATCTGCTAATAATCTTTTTATTGCAAGGAACAGAAGGTAGTAATGAAAAATTGTCAGAATTAAATTTATAATTTTATTCTTATTAAGTAATAAAAGATGTATATTTTATTTATTTGACGACATTTCTACCTTAAATTCTCATATAAATTTTTTTCTAACTTTTAATGTTTGTACAAAACTTAAATTATTAAACAATTTTTTCAGATTACAATAGACACTTTTTATTTCCTGTGTCTCAACTGCTTAGGTCTTTATTTTCGTTTCGTCAATGAAATAATGGTGAGGAGATCCTTTTTAGATCGTAGAAAATGTGTCGAATCGACACTGCGTTTAAATTACGAAAAGGATCAAGAGGTATAACATAATGAATAATAATATTTTGTATAATAGAAGCATTAAATTCTATTTTTAAAATTTCTGCCTAGGAACAATTGACTCGCAGTATATTACCGCCACATTTTGCAGCTAAAATAAAAAAGAACTTTCGTGACATCTGCAAATTTATCATGGAACATAAAATGCCTCTACTGCGCGATGGAGTGTCATCTTCCGCTATTCCTAGGTAAGCCAAATAAAAACTGAGGGTAATTATGTATGCTATTCAATGATCATTTAATTATTTATTTATAGATTTTATTTAAAACTTGAGGGGATAAAAGTACTTAAATTTCAGGGATATATACATCGAGACCCACGAGAATGTAAGCATACTTTACGCCGACGTTGTGAATTTTTCTGGCCTGACAGTGACGCTACCCGTTAAAAAATTGGTTGAAACGCTCAACGCACTGTTCGGAAGCTTTGACGAAGCGTCCGAAAGGCACAATGTTCTCAGGATTAAATTTCTCGGCGACTGTTACTACTGCGTCAGCGGAGTGCCAGTACCAAATTCGCAGCACGCTAAAAGCTGCGTTGATCTCGGTAAGCTGTTTTTGGCGCCACAATTTATTCCCCAGGTAGCACTAAACTCTCCAGAAAACGTGCTTTTGGATATCGATAAAAGTTTATGAAAAATGTTCCGCGATTCGTACTACTTAGTACTTAGTAGACAAAAGGGCCGTTGTTTTTGAAAAAAAATTCATAGAATAATTGTTTCCTCGTAGAGTAAGCTTTGTAATAGTAAAAAAACAATAATAGACGAGTTTAGTAAGACATACACATACTTAAATTTTTAAATTCGATTTTTAGCCTCAGCGCATACCATCATTTTAAAGTACATAAGTACCGTAAAAGAAACTAGTAGTAACAGACGAGTATGGTTAGACATTCGTGTTAAATAATAAAAAAATTTATGAGTGCTGTTCTGGGAACTTTCTTGAACATTCTGAACGATCCTTTGTTAACTAAATGTCCACACTTGAATGTTTTTAAAAAACTCTTGTTTCGGTATGCAAACGTGCGACCCTAAAATATTCCTAGAACGTTTATTTATTTTTGTGTGCTATCAGGATTTTAGTTTCGCGTTTTTTAACTCGCAATAGATTAATCGACAGGTTTGGACATGATTAGTATTATAAACGACGTCCGAGCCAGGGTACAGAGAGAATGCGGCGTGGACGTGAACATGAGAATCGGAGTGCATTCCGGAAAAATCATCTCCGGCATTCTCGGCACTAATAAGTGGCAGTATGATGTGTGGTCGCGCGATGTTATTATAGCCAATAAAATGGAGCAGACGGGGGAGGCCGGAAAAGTGCACGTTACCAAAGACACGCTCGATCTTTTGGATGTCAGTCTTTACAACTGCCAGCCAGTCTTTAAATTGAACGACGAAGTTCTTCAAAAGTATGGCGTATTGCAAAGTTACCTCATTAGTCCTGCAGGATTTGAATTGCCGAGACCGTCGGTGGGTAATTTTTATTTCTATTTATTTATTTGTACTTTCGTAAAGGATGTTATGTACACGAAAAAATTTCTTTGCAGACAATATCTCTACGATGCACGTTCGCCGCCTCCGAGAAAGTATCCCCGGTACTTCCAAAAAAAGAGAGTTCTTTGAAATGGTTTAACGTCACAACATTTTCGGCTTTTTGCATTCGACACAGTGCGGTTTTATTACAAAAATCTGTAACCTTATGTTTCAGTAATCAAGTTGAGGTATTTGCATCCAGTTTCCGAAGAAGAACGCAATTCATGGATTCTGGTTTACGCGACTATCATTTGATGGTGAAAGCTGCTGATGCAGAGATGGAAAAGGCTATTGAACAAATGCCACTTACTAAATGGGAGTAAGTGTACTTTTTTACATATATATAAGCAAAAATATTCAAATGTAGCGCAGATATTTTATTTTTTATTTATTTAGATAAACAATTGCATACACTTTTTAGGCAATGGAGCAAGTGGGACAACATCAATCCTCTGTTTCTAACGTTTTCACAGTGGAATTGGGAAATACCGTATTTACGAGAGCCGGATCCACTTTTTAAATTTTACATTGCTTGCGCAGCCATTGTTATCATTTTTACTGGATTCATACTTTTCGCGCCAATCGTTGCAAACTCGCACAAGTTCGTTAATTAATTAATAAGTTTTAAAAAATCATATACATATAAATCAGTCAAATTATAATTTACTTATACTTATACCGCTAAGAATTATTATACAATTTCTTGCTGAACTTGTTGCAGCTTATGGAATCTATTTCCTAAAACAATCATAAGTTATACAGTAGCATTAGTAGTAATTGTTATCCTAATTCCTGTCACGTGGACTCAATTTGTATGGTGCAGTCATAAAGAATTGTACGATGACAGTGAGAATAGTACAAAGCAGAAACCGTCGAATAAGGTTCTCCATTTATTTTATGACACTAGCGTAAAGGTATAGGCATTGTTTTAAATATAGCAAATTTACAAATTCTTCCCATTAATAATCATAATATTTTTATCTCTAAAAATAGATAGTTTGGAATGAAATTTTTAGGATAGCTCTATATTTTGTGATTATTACAATGACAGCAATGACTGCTGTATTCAACTTATTGGTAAATGTGTCAATTTTACTACGTTTTGAATAAATGCAAATGTGTAAGGAAAATACGAAATTAATGCGTATTTATAAAAATATTAATTACAGTTGGAATGCAAAGGTGAAGTCATACAACACACTAATAACATAACGTTAAGTATATCGAATGAAAAGAGGATTAACATAAAATGTCTCGTTACTCCATGGGTAGGTTTTTTTAATAATCTGTTTTTTTTATGTTACTTAATTTTTAGTGAATTTATATAGTTGCATTAAGAACCCACTGCATTCAAATGAATATTTTTAACCGTGGTAATAAATGTCGATTTCAGCAATTGACCGACACTTGTTCGCTAACAATTTTAACAACTTTTTTATTCTTGCGAATTCATTTTATTTTAAAACTATGCGCCGGAATTTCTATTGCAACCTTTTACGCCTGGAACATTTGGGACTACAGGTCTTCTATATTTTTGGTAAAGTTTAATATAAACATAACTGCCTTCAGCAGTTCCAATTAAATGTTGTTCTTAATTTTTTTTATTTACTATATATAGTCTAGTGATGAAATGTGGAATCCCTACCTGGAGGAGCAGCTGGCTCATACACTGACCATAGCATATTTGACAGTTTCCTTACACTTAATCGATCGTCAGGTAATATTCAGAAGAAATTAATTATATCGAATTTTAAATGTGCATAATTTTATCTAAATTAACCGACAATGTAATCTTTATTAGGCAGAATATCTCAACAGACTGGATTATCAATGGAAACGTCAATTAACAAAAGAACAGGACGAAGCATTTCATACTAGAAATGCGAATAAATTGTTGTTAACGAATATTCTTCCGGAGCACGTTGGTAAGAATTCAATCGCCTTTTCCAATTAAATTAAGGCGTGCATGCACCCAATGGAATGGATAAAAAATACATTTACACATTTAAGCTGATTTCTACTTAAACATGGATAGAACGGAGGAGAACACTTTGTACCACGAGGCTCACGAGCATGTAGCGGTGATGTTTGCAACTTTAACTGATTTATCGATCGACGAAAGAAACATGCTAATAGATTTCAATGAAATAATTTGTCAATTCGATAAGTTGCTTTTCGAGCCAAATTACATGCGTCGGGTCGAGAAAATAAAATTAGCAGGTTCGAATGCCGACTGTTATAAATCGAGAGTATGCAAAAGTGTTTTAATTTTTTGTTTTCTTACTTTATTTTTAACTAACGAATAAAGGTACCACCTATATGGCAGCATGTGGTTTGGATACTTCGAGACGACTCACTTCGACTCAAAGTGATAATGCTTATGATTTTCAAATCAAATGTAGCGTAGTCAGTCTCATGGTTCAATTTGCAGCTGAAATGATGGCAACTTTGGAGAATCAGACGAAAATTTCTAAATCATACAAGTAAACGGCAGTCATATTTTATAGTCATGTTATATATACTAAAGAAATTCTGTTGCTTAAAATTAAAATATTTGCATTTTCGCCGCGTACAATCTAGTGACAAAAGATCAGTTGAACATTTGCAACAAAAAAAAATTTACTTTATACATATATTTAAGTGAAATTAGAATTTGCAATTTTATTTAGAATGTTTCAAATATTTATTTATATTTACTTTTGTTTTAAAATATTCAACAGATTTAAATAAATTTAATAAACCAGAAATAAGCGAACTTATTCAATACTTTCTAATTTTAACATTTAATTTGACATTTTACTTTGTAAAACTATTTGTTAAGCATCTTCGTTTAAACTAATTTTTCTGTTTCTTTTTAACTAGATTAAGAATCGGAATTTCGCACGGAGAAGTAACAGCAGGTGTTGTGGGTGCTCAGAAACCTCTGTACGATATTTGGGGCGATGCCGTAAATATGGCTTCGAGAATGGATACCACAGGAGAACCAGGAAAAATTCAGGTGGTTAATTGACAATTCAACTATCAAGAATTTAAAGATATTCCTTTTATCTCTAAATTGTAAAAGCAAATTATTTTAAAGAACCTTTTTTAGTTGTGTACGCAGTGAAATTGAAGATCTTTTTCGGATATTTTATAATTATCTCCGGATATTTAATCACTAATAAGCACCAATTTATTTTTTAATTTTTACCGCAGGTAACCAAAGAAACCGCCGAAATTCTTGAGAAAGAAGGAATCTACTGTTATCTCCGAGGTGAAACATGGGTAAAGCCAAAAGGTTTCGTTACAACCTACTTTATTGGCCTGACAAAATCGAAAGACTTTGAAAATACTTCTGGGAGTGCAGAAGAAACATGTTTATAGACACTACTACTCTCCGCCTACTTGTAAATATAAATAATTACGCATTGTTAATTAGAAATATATATGTACATAATTATTATTATATTTGATTATAAATGTATTACGAAGATATGCAGAAAATCAAGTAATACCGATGCAAGAAATAAAATTTTGACATACAGTTTGCTGTTTAGTTGTTCTGCATTTGTAAAATTAAAATATTTGTATTTTCACTGCACATAATCTAGTGCCAAAAGAACAGTTTTGAACATTTGTAACAAAGAAAGGTCACTTTATACATTTAAATGAAATTATAAAATTTTAAATTTCAATTTTTATTTAGAATATTTCAAATATTTATTTATATTTATTTTTGTTTAAAAAAATGTTGAATAAACCATAAAAATAAACGCACTTTTTTAATATTCTCAATTGCTTTCAAACAATTATTTTATTATTTCCAAAGGAAAGCTTTTTTTCCAGTGATTAAAAAGTCGCATCCTTGAAAAAAAAATTTTTTTTATGTGTATAAAAACGACTCCTAAAGTATTTTATCGTATGATGAACGTAGTAAAAAAATTCTCTTGATCTTCAAGAAAATAAATCGTATAATGAACATCGTTCCAATTGTAAACAAAAAAAATATTTTTTTATGTGTGTAAAAACGACTCCTAAAATACGTTGAACGTAGTAAAAAAATTCTCTTGATTTTCAAGAAAATAAATCGTATAATGAACTTCGTTTCAATTGTAAACAAAAAAAATATTTTTTTATGTGTATATAAAAACAACTTCTAAAATACGATGAACGTAGTAAAAAATTCTCTTGATCTTCAAGAAAATAAATCGTATAATGAACTTCGTTCCAATTGTATAATACACTTTAACGGAGAGGGCATTTAAACGAAACACTCCCCTTTCGGAATCTTGCTTTTATCGATTTGCTGGAAAAGAAGTTGCGGCTGAAAAAGTCAAAACGCTATGGATGTCGGTATAGTCCGGTACTAATTTGTGGTTACTGGAGTAGTGGAATAAAAATAGCTGTACTATCGCACGGATGACGGATCATACCCATAATCTGCCTTTCATTATAGTCTTATCCTACTTATTCCAACCAGCGCTTAGTTGACGGCTTGACGCAGTCCAAGAGAGTGTATAGTAAACTAAGTCAAGTATTCGTGTATGTGTGTGTATGCGTGAGTACCTACACGCTCACATCAGCGCGAGCAGTCTTGTACTACTGTGCGATCCTGTCAATTCGGTGCCAACGTTGGAATCCTTCTTTAATTAATAAAAACTGGTGCTCAAGAATTTGGAAATATCATCGGGCAGTGAAGCTGTCATGATCATACATTTGGTTATTCTTCGCTGCTGATGACTGATTATTCACGACTATTACTACTGGCTTAACCTCCTTCGCTTATTTCCAAGCAGAACGCAGAGCACAACCTATAAAACTCGCGATATTTGACAAGTGAGTTGTTTGCAGTGAATCTTTTTGTATAAACAATTTTACTCCGAATAATTAATTTTATATATTTTTATTTTTATAAGAGAAGGGAATGTGAAGGACTTTATTTTTTATTAAAATCACGTTAGACGAAATCTAGGAGACTCTAGTAATAATAGCGAAGGGAAAGTTTTGAGAATTAGACAAAGTCATTTCATGTTTTCCACTTGATAAATTCACGAGTGTTATTCATTATGCTGCTTCTTTTTAATGAAAGGATATAGCCTCTCACATTGTCACTCTCTGCTTTAAAGTAGCAATGACTTTTAGAAAATGCTTATTTTTTCAAGAAATTTCTCTTTTTTAAGGTTAAAATTATCAAGTGATATTGTAAACATTGAATCCTAAAACAATTTTGATATAACCCTGGTAATTTTTTTTAAAACAATTATATTATATCGATGTTTGGAAATCCACTTTCTGTAATAAACAAAATATTTAATAATGTTAACTGTGCTTTTAGTTTCAGAATCTCTGCGATACATTACTTTAGTATTAAATCAGAAACCATGGACTTTCGATTTAATGTTAATAATTTATTGCCAAAACGAATTAATAAAATTACACATACTTTAATACCAGAAGGTTTTAGAGGAGATAGACGAGAATTCAAGTATGTATAAACACTCCGATTAAGTATTAATTAAACACAATTATTTTATCAATAACAAATTTATTTCCTTTTATTCTAGTGAATGTCAAAGATTACTCACTAGGATACTAGATGACATAGGAGAAGGATCTGCAAAGGCACAAGGCCTGAATAGAACAATTACTAGCGCAATTAAGCTTAGAGATACAGATCATATTGTTTATCTTATGGTTGATAAAGAAGGAAATAAGTAAATATTGGATTAAAATTAAATGTAGGATTATCAAATTATTTTACAATAAATTTGACTAATATTTGTTTTAGTGGCTTGGGTAGTGTAGTAGGACTTTTGAAGACAGGCTCAAAGTCAGTTATTTATGTTTGATGAAAATGGTCTTCATTATCAACTTAAGCCTCGCTGTATTTTAGACTTTTACATTCATGAATCTCAGCAACGTATGGGTTTAGGAATTGAACTATATCAATACATGCTTAGAGTAAGTGTTATATAAAATAGAAATTAATCTAAATTGAAACATAAAATCAATTTCTTTTAGGAAGAAAATTTGCAGCCTATTAAATTGGCAATTGATCGTCCATCTGATAAATTTTTGTCATTTCTTATGAAACATTATGGACTCTCATCAATAATACCACAAAATAATAAATTTGTGGTATTTAAAGGATTTTTTGATGATGGTAGATACATATTCTATATTTATTTTTTTATTTAAAATTTACAAGTTTGATGAATTTTATTTAAATTTTATTAGAAGTGGAAAATTCGCAAAGTACCAATAGATTTAGTGGCCCATATTCTCCTCAGAAACAATCTTCAGATCTTAAGATACAGTCAAACAATAATGTAGATGTCTACTCCACAAAAAATAACAGGTATCAAAAACTTTACAAAATGATTCTTTAAAAATTATTAATAACAATAGACCGTGGATATTAATTGTTAAATTATTTAATAGTTACTTTAATTAATACCATCTAATTATAATACATTAATTGCCACCTTTTTAATATTAACAATGCAGTATTAACGGGACACCTATAACACGTAGTGCTTATGGCAGGTATGCAGCATCACGACCACCTTGTTCCATGGCTAATGTAAGTGACTTTTAATGGCACAATTTTTTATAATAATAATTTATTCGAACCATTATGAACTTGAAATTAATCATTTTTGGCCTAGAAGCATTACCATTTAAATAAATTTTTTAACGCACAACAGTTGACATATTAATATTTTGATTCCTGACTAGTTGCATAATTTTCTATTATTTAATGCTTCAAAAAAATGTATAAACAAAATTAATTTAATGTAAAATGATTAATATTGGAAAATGAGTAAATAGTAGTTTGACTTTTAAGCTTATTCATTATATGTACAAAAATGTTAAATACAATTTAGATATTTAAATTCAGTCTTCACTTCTAGTATATATTGACAACCATTGAAATAAAAAAAATTTATTTTAGATAATACATAATACTTCAAATGCCGAAGCAACAGCAGCAGATTCAAGGTCAGTTTTTATACATTATCATATTGTTATATGAGTAAGTAACAAATATCTAGCAAACTATCTAATAAAAAATGAAATCAGATCAGCTTTGGCCAAGATTTTTAAATCTAATAAATTTTTGGTTATTAAAATTATAATTTGTATATAAAATATTTAAAATATTCCTGAAAAACTTAAAAACAATTATTATTATATTGAGAATAATCTTCCTGAGGCAAACAGAGCAGGTTTGAATTCTTCAACCATACAAAGTTACATATTATATACATATAATTTTAATTAGTAACTCGTTTCTAATTTTATTATTTTTTTCATTTTTATTTTTTTATTTACATTTAAAATATCTCTGTTTTATTTCAGTTATTTGTTCAATTCTAATTTTTTTTAGGTTTAATAAAATGTGATTATAAATTTTTTTATAATGTCTGACAATGACACCTGAGATTATGCACCCTCACCAGATACCAGTTCGCACTATATTATCATAATTTGTAACACGAAGAAGCACCAACGTTAAATGCGGAAAAGCAACCAAAAAAGTGTAAAATCATATAATTTATACTGTCTTTTTAGGGAATGTAAAATCAGGTATTCTTTATGGTAGTTTTATCTGAACTATGCTAAACAAATCAGTCAATTTTAAAAAAAAGAGCAATATCATTAATAAATATCAATAGAAAATATTTTTTGTTTCCTTATTAAAATAATTTTAAAGTAGCTTTTTCTAGTTTTTGTGTTGAACAGTTTTGTATCAATAACAATTTACTGCATTGAAATAAACCTTTTATTAAAAAGCTTTTTAGGTCTAAAATTGAATACAGAAATCAAAGGAAACAAAGCATGCAAAATTTCTTTCTTTTTTTATTTAATAAGGAAATTTCAAAATGCTTTTTTAATTATGTATACTCATTAATAACATTAATCTTTTTATGAGCAATGAAATTTGTCTAGTCTAGTTGATAGATCTACCTTCACATTTTTATAGTTTTGATTGGATTCATAGTTTAATAATTCCAAACACTGTGATTATTCTCGTGCAATTTTTATAAAATTTAGAACTATCTACCATTTTATTTATTGTACTTTTTATTTTTGTCAATAAATAAAAGATGATTTCTTATTAAAAGAGAAATCTAACGAAGAAAAGGTTTATAGACTTTTTACAAGTCTGTGAGTGGTCTTAAAATTAATTGTTGAATGTCCTGATTTGACATTTGTCTAAAAGAAAAAAATTCAAAAAGGCAAGATTATAAATTTATGGAATCAGGGTACTTAAGAGTGGTTTATTAATTAATTTTATTGTTTTTAATTATACTGCGCATGTATTAGCTTTTGTGATTATGTTTTAATAAACTACGAGTTTGGCATGACTTTGAAAACATTGAGTTTTAAGAAAACAACTTTGTGATAAGATATATTTTTAGCATTTTTACCGAACAAAGAGGGAATTTACTTAAAAAATTATACATGAAAGTATTAGATGTTAGATATTCTTATTTTATTAGCACTGTTCATTTTTAACGCTAGATATTTTTTGTAACTCAACGCAAGTTGATAAATACTCGGCATGCTTTGCAACTAATTTATTTTCTTTCTGCTAAGGAAAATGTAAATCATTTTCATACGAAATATAGTTTTTGCATTCGTGTACATTTATATTCATTTCGAAAAAATAAACCTGAATTGTAATAATTGTAATGATTGCATAAAAATAAATGTTGAAATACGATTTTACAAAGGCGTAATGGCCGTTCGCGATATTTTTTTATGCAGTCAACACTATTATGTAAATACATTTTTTACTTTTATTTATAAGAATCTAAATAAAATTATTTTATTTATTTATTTATTTAACATTGTTTATTGTATTCGCTGTAATTTTTTATGTTTATTAAAGTTCAAACACATTTTGCACGCATCGATGCATTTGTTTTTTTTATTTATTGTTTTCCATTAAGTTCTGCAAGTATAAACCTTTATATAAAAAAACGCAAGCGTCCTTTAACAAATGTCCGTGTAATTTTATAAGCATTTAGCTTTCATCCAACGTATTTGAATTTCAATAGTAAATTATCTCTCTCGTTAGAAAAAAAGCACAGAAAAATAATTTATATGTGATAATTAATTTTAAATTTTAGTAAATTCATTCAAGATTTAAAACGAAATTTATTTTATTCCATCGAACTTCGTAATTATTGATGCGAAGCCATTTGAAGGCGTGCCGTTTCATCCTCGTTGATGAATTTTTTCGTTTTTCTATTTTCTCAGACCAATGTCAAGAAGGAGAAGAAGGGAAGAGCGACCGAACAACTTGAACATTTTCAGCGAGGACGAGGATAAGCAAAAAAGCGACAGCTCCTCTGCCGAGAACGCAGAGACTGACGCCGATGGAGAGGCGGAAGTTATTGACGAGCCATTGGGAAGCTTAAAAAATCAGCCGCAATTTATCGAGGATCCCAACGACGATGCCTCTTCGAAGGAACTGGAAGCCATAACTAAAGCTATGCAAGGATTAACATCGGCAGACGCAAACCAAGTGGACTCTTTTACTAAGGAGGTAAATAAGGATGAAACCACATCGGTGCCACCGTCTTCTCCCAAAGACGAGATTGAGAATTCGCAGACTGCCGCTGGTCATCTCGATCTGAAGTTTTATCACTCCCCTTTGTGGTAAATTTATACGATCGCAGGATAAGTATAGAGGTTTAGACGAGAGGAAAAAAAAGCGAATGACTGAATATCTTACGTAGGTGTTGATGATTTTTTTTGTTTTTAATTAACACGTTACTTTGTACGAGCTTCTTTACAAGTATAAAATATTACAGTCATTCTTCTTAATGATGATTAATTAAATGCAAGTCTTACCGAAATTAAAATAAAATAATTGTTTTTATTATATTTAATGTTATTTATTTTATTATTTTATTATATCTACGTTGGTATAATTTAGTAGTTAAAGCTTAATAATTAGTTTATTTAAAGTTAAATAAATATAATATCTATATGAGAATATAAATTAGCTTGATCTAAATTAAAAATATGGGAAAGACATAAAATTCTCGATAAAAAATTAAAATTTAACCGTAAACTCGTAAATTAATCCTATACGCCAGCTGATTTTTTTTGCATTTTTAGTACGAGGTATAGGGGATGTAAAACCCACGATTGCAGAAATCCGCCTTACCGTAACTTTATACTTATGAAATAATGAATATATAAATATCTACTGTGCTTAATTTTTAAAAAGCAAAACAAATTTTCGGAAATAAGCAAAATACTGCCAAGTAATTCCATTCCATCCCGAACTGCAGGAAAGAATTTGTTTGAAAACGTTTATAAAAAAATATTTATAATACAAAATATTAGTACGTTGAAATAATTTAATGTTATTTTAAATAATACTGCGAGTGATTTAATGAGCACACGAATTCATACTAAATCTGATGATTTAATTCTGTGCTCAAAATTTTCTCTTATGTATCCTCTCCGTGCTTTTTTTGAGAAAATTTGTATAATCTTTTATTCAACCAAAAATATTAAATATCTTGTACGTTGTTTAATAATAACGTTGATCAGTTCCAATAAAAATTAACAAAGCTGTTTAGATAAGTAATTTTAAGTATGTATTAACTTTTATTGGTAACATTTGAGTAAAAATAAACATATAACGAAAAATGTCTCAATATTTTTGCAAATTTTAACGTTTGCATTTACGTAAATTTATTATTTATGTTAATCATGATATTTATTTCAGTGTATTGTAACGTAAAAAAGAAATAATAATAAAAATATCTTTATAATGTCCTATGCACTGTGTACTTATATACTTTTTCAATTGGTCCTTAAAACGAAAAATGATCCATAGTTTTAACATTATAAAAATCGTAATAATTTTAATTTTAATTTTTAGGTAATTAAAATTATATATAAACAATAGTGTGCAATTGAATTGATTCAAATGAAAAAATAAATAAATCGCCGATTAATTGTAATTGATGATTTATTGATAAATTAGTTGGTTCAATAAACATTATTATTTTAATATAAAATATAAATTAATTTTGATAACGCGACTCATGTATAAGTCCCTTCGCAATGAATTGTTAAGTACTTTACAACAAATATTTAACAGTGAATTGAATATAATTACAATGTTAGGGAAGGTCTTTAAAGTATAAATGAAAAAAAAATAACAATAGACAATATGCATTTATTTAATATTTTACTATCTATTTTTTTCACCTATATGACTTGTTGCTCTAGAAGATCGCTGTCTACAACGTATTGGCCGAATTTTATTGTGCTTGGCCCTACTACTCTTATTGTGCTTGAAACTATGATGAATCAACGATTTTTATTTTTTTTTTCTTTGTAATTACACACATCAATACACAATTCTTTCATAGTTTGCCAACTATATTGTTTACATTGCCCATTTCCTTTATATGATTAAACAATACGAGTAACGACATTGAATGAACCTATAAATTTTCCAAGTGGCGACATGATTACACGTGCAGTTTATCAAAATCATGGATTAGCAAACAAAAGTTAAAAAAAAAATCGCTGCGGATACTCCGCTCGAAGCACGAATATATACATAAAAAAAAGTAAAAATTTTCGTTCTTAACCGACTATTGACTATATCCAAGAATGGCGCAATCCTTCAAAAAAAATTAAATAAAATAAGTGTTATAGTATTATTACGGCTTGATTAACTCGTCACGTGCAAATGCATATCGCAGTTTGAAAAGAATTTGTTTTCACGGCAATCGTTTAATCCACTCACATTGCATGGCAGAGTACATTTTTTTAGTGTGCATGTCATTGTAAAACGCTATCTTCACCGTATGGCACCGTCGCGCACCTATGGACCACTAAGTAGTTCATAAGCAAATATACGTTAGCAGGACAACCATTTTTTGTTTTTATTTTATTTTTTTTTTCATCATCGACATGTCCGAAGCCGCAACAAGATATAAGACAGTCGACGCGTTTAAATTGACAGTCCTTTTCTTAATTTATCTCGCGTAATACTTTAAACTTCGTTTTATTTTTTTCTTTTCATCTTTACACAACTTAAAGTGTTATACGTTGACAGAGAGACGAGATGATGAGTAGCGGTATGTATAATTAAATGTCGTTTTTTTTTTCAAAATTTTTTCTTTTTCGTTAAGAGAGATTCGCATTGATATAATGGCACACAGCATGGCAGTTGCAACAACATATTTTTTTTCTTATATTTATAATTAATCGATTTAAGCTTAGTACACTCTTACCAGTCTGCATTTTTTACGCACGTTTGACAATGATCGATTTATTTTCACATATGAACGCAATAGTTAACGCACGCAAATTAAGGGCTGACGAATTTGTTGAGAGTTTGGTAATTATTAAATATTAGCGTACCACTTGGTCGTTAAAAAAGTTTATATAATTTTGTAACTTTTCTTTGCTGATAAAAAAAATAATACTGTATCGCGTAGAAATTTGAGTGCGGATTGACATTTCAAGCCTATAAGCACTTTTTTTATTTTTCTATCCATTCTTTGTATTTATTCATTTCGATACGATACTATTTTACATAAAAAAAAACAGTTACAAAATCATTTAAACATATTTAATAACGAAAAAAAACGATACACTAGTATCTTCCAAATTGATAAACTCTCAGCAAATTCGCGACAGCTCTTAATTCTTCATTTATAAATCATTTACGTGTACTTAAATATAATTGCATTTGAACTGGAGTTAACGCTCATACTCCTTGGTCTTACGAAATACTTACATTTTCTCAATTCTAGCGTGACTTAATTAATTCTTGTTAGTGCTTTACATTCGTTTGCAATTTATATACATCCATGCACTTTTTTAGCTTTATTTTATGCGTATGTATATTTATAAATCATATTATGTATAAACACATTTGCATAAAGACACACACGCATATAACTCAGATGCATATATATATGTATAATTATGCATGAATATTCGAACAAATTCTTCTTCTCCTTTTTTTTTATTCTCGTACAGTGGCGACTTGTATGTCATATAATTTTATTTACACAACATACTAAATTATTTAATTATTTAGGAAGTGAAAAATATTTAAACTGATGAAAGTTGGTAGTTATATATACGCACTATACAACAGTTCTTTTTTATTTAAATATTTGATTTAAAATAATGCGACAAACGCGTGCACAGATGTGTATGTGTGTATGTGTGTGTGTGTGTGTGTGTGCACGTGGTTGGAGGAGGGGTTGAAATGGATTTATGGGATTTAATATCTGTTCAAGACGAACAGTACTTAAATTAAAAAAAAAAATTATAAAATAAAATTTAATTTAATCTTTTCAAATGAACGAAATAAATAAAAAATATTGAAATATCAGTATGAGCAGTAATATTTAAATTATAGAGAAAATTATAACAAAGTACAAATTAATTAATTAAGTACAGTAATGGTTATAATGCGTTAACGCAATGAAATAGAAATTTATGCGGATTATACGTATAATATACTTTAATTAATGATTTTTTCTTGTTATTAATATCAATAAATATATTTATTTATATTATTATTTAAGCATCTATATATGTATACATAATATTATTTTCTGTTATTGTTTTTATTGTTTAATATTAAGTATTAATATAATTGATTTTATCATAATAACTGTAATACTATTACAAGTCAACAAGGAATTCAATGGAAATGTCGCCTCGTCCGCGATAAAAATGTTATTCTGTTCTTTTGTTTATTTATTTTTTTTTTTAAATTTTTTTCATTTTATTAATTGAATGAAAATTAATTGCAATAGCTCGAAGCTCTAATTTCGTTACGATTTCTAATAAGTGTCATTTTCTGTTTTTTAGATAGTCGATTTACGTTTTTTTGTCATTTTATACATATACTTAATATTTTTTTGCAATTCCTTTAGTGATTGTTGGGAATATAGAATGGTGGATCTGACAATGAATGAAACAAATGGAAAAATATGTTGTAAGGAAGAACGCAAGACGGTATGATTTTTATTCGTTTATATATGCAGAGCAAAAAACCGACAACAGAATATACGCTTCTCTTCATTCAACAATTTTTATAGCTCAGTATAACGATATTATAATTAATTTTTTTTTTCAGAATATCACGACGTAACACGTTGATATAGGCTTGATATGATATATTAATGACCCTTGCACATGTATAAGAATCAAAAGATTTTTTTACACACAAGTCGGCGCAAAGTCACCTACAATTCTTATTAACTTAGAAACGTAAACAATAAATGTAATATTTATTAATTTTTTTAATTAAGTTAATTATCTATATTTAATTGTATATACATGTTACGTCAAAATTGGTATTTGCGCTTAGACTCGAGTTTTTTTCTTCTTTTAAATTTGCAAATAATGCAATTATGTAACGATCGCATCGAAAGTTTATTATATATCTCACTCACTTAATTTCTCTAGTTCTCCCTCCCACGCACACTCTCTTCACTTATCATACCGTATTTTTTTTTTACTTTAGTAAAGAAGATCAAGGAAATTTATTCAATTTTAACATTTACTTACAGTATTTATATTTTATAGGCTAAATTTTTTTTGTTATTTATCTATAATTTTAATTATTATCTACGTTTACTCTGCTTGGACATCTCCACACTTACGGGCTTCCTGTTTAACGTTTTTCTGTGCTTTATCTCTCGTTTAAATTTTATTAGAATTAATCGTTTTAACGTAACTACTGCAAAAAGACACAGTTTATTCAATTGTATTTTGAGCAATCCTTCCAACGTTTTTGTTTCTTCTTCTTTTATTTGTTTAATTCTTTTTTTTTTAACGTACTTGTAATTTTTTTTCGTGAGCTAAATTTTTTCATTTCACGATGCACGTGTCTGTGTGTGGTATTATGAGTGTTAGCCTCAATTATTTGATCGTCTATCGAAAAGAATTACCGAATAAACAGTCGTTATTGTCATGTGAACAAGTCGCAACCTCTTGCATACTAATTTTAAGTAATTGCTTTACATTGTTTTTTTTTTTTTTGTTAAAATCGTTCATATTAGGTATATCGTTTCATTATTCCTTTTTAAAAAATTATACGAAACAATTTTATTGTTTTTTTTTTTAAGTACATTGGGACTTGATAAAACTGTCATGGCCTAGTTTTTTTTACTATATAGTATAATAACCATCATCCCACATTTCGCGTCAATACTGTTTGCCTCTTAAAACCAATCACACATATTGCTTAAGTAACGCGATATAATATAATTTTTTTTCATGCGTTATAAGTTCTTCTACTATTTTATATGTATATGTATCTATATATATATAGCATGTATATATTTATATATAAATAATACATATCATACAGTTACAATGTACAATGACGACTTTTGGACCCGTGATCAGAAAATTGAAAAAAATACAATTTCTCGCATGTATGCAATAATTATATTAGTTGATCGTGCCTCATCTCGCACAATTTGCTACGTAAATGATTTTTTTATTCTTTTAAATTGAATCGCCAGTGCTTTCTGTTCAATGCCTCAACGTAGAAAACTTTATCGTAATAAAATAAATGGGTACTCTGTTCAACGACCGTTTTCTTCTCCTTTTTTTTCTCGTTTTTTTCTTTTTTTTTCGTTTTTGCTTTTCGGTTCCTTATCACCGGAAAACTACAACAGATTCAATGCATCCTGCGCTTGGAAACTAAATTTTAGTCTTAATAATCAATGTAAAACGTCACTTCGAAGTAAACTACCAAGTCGATATAACAGTATTCAGACAGTGTAACGTACTTTTTTTTTTATAAAGAATCAACAGCTAAACTTGACAAACGCATTATTTTCCGTAATTCGAAACGTTCGCGAATATATCGATGTCTCCTTTGACGTCATTGTAATTTTTTTTATTTTTCATTTACATTTTGTGCACAGACTAGTGGACATTACACACTAGCGCATTGTACAACGCTAACAATAACTTACCATCGTTTTTTTTTTTCGGTTTACTTGTATGTGGAAACGGTAAAGTATTAAAAATTTTTCTGATTGTTTATCATAGAATATTATTATGAATTTCTTTTTATCATTCAGGAAAGCAGGCAATTGGGTATTTGATATGACGGAAGTGTTGTGTGTAATACAAGTATATATGATTATGCACGAGTTAATTTACATTGGAATTATTATATTGTACGAAATATTTCAGTCTGAAAGAAAAATTTTCGTTTACTTATTGTTGAATGAACAAACAAAAAAAATTTATAAATTTCAAGGAGTGTGTAGTTATTGGGCACCCCGCGTTGAAAAAGAAAAATTAACGAATTGGCCTTTCATCACTCGTAAATATCTGTAATTGAAAGAGAATTTATCCTCCTCCAAGAGTAATTGATGTAACATTTAATTGTGTTTTAGTCAAAAGTAAACGATAAATTGTGGATCGCACATAGTATGAAAAATTACGTACAATCTGAAAAAGTCAAATGAAACTTTCAACAGTTATTGCGATAAATATGTAGGCTCTTTACTTTCTGGCGAACTATTGATTTTATATTTTATACTTTGTATAGTTTTCTTTTTATTTTTATTTCGTGTCTTCTGTTGCTTTGGATGTAAATAAACCATCCGACGTTTAATAATAACTTTTGGTTAAAAAGTCTTTCTAAAATTGTTTTAATTCATTTATTCGTTAAATTCTCATTGAGGGTATTTTTTTTTGTTGGACCACGCAAGAAAAGTTACTTCGCGAGTACGCCAATAATTTAAAGCCGGCATATAAACAATTAGCATCCGAAGAAAGTATATATAGACATCGTGTCGTTGCTCATGCTAAATGCATGCGGCTGAGCGATTTTCAATATATGACATTAGTGATTTTACAAGGCATATTGATTAAACCACCGTTATACGAAAACAAAAACTCGTCAGATATTTTGTTATGTTTTTAGAAACTTTCAAATGATAAAATTTAAATTTTCATACATTCGATCACACATTTAACATAGACGATTATCAATTCGGTTGTAAACTTCATTATATTTACCAGATATATAATAATATATTTCTCTTACTAATTGGACTCGAAAACAAGTGTATCAGCCTTTTTTCATCATTATAGACGATAGCGTGTATATGATTGCATCGTATACAAATGCGATAATAACGAAAATTCATCGCTTGTGTCGATAATGTAAGCGTATATAATGTATAATCGTCAAGTCAAAAGAAATCATATCGATCTTTTCTTCGTGTTTTCGTTTACTTTTTTTTTAATAAAAATTAAATAAACAAATAAAAGATATCGTGTACGTTTTTTTTAAATAACAATATCGGGAGTGTTTCAAATTTAACGCGATTACTTTGTAATTCATAAAAAGCGAACGTGTGGCTCACAGTTTGATCAAGTCACTATATTCTCTAATATTTTTCAACGTCCTAGCATGTCTAATACGACAAAACATTTCGTTAATTTTCAATTGTTAAGGAAATAATCGAAGCAGCGTTACAAATGTGTTTTTTCTTTTCTTTTTCTTAAAAGAAAGTGATTCAATGATTTATGAACAGCGAACTTCAGGTACATGTCTGCTCTCTTTTGCAGTTTGTGACTGTCTTTATCAAAGCGTTTTTTTTTTTAATGATTTCGCTTGTCTAAATTAGCCTATAATTTATATAATATAGAGCTGTTCAGTCTTTCCTGAAGCAAATAAAAATTATTCAAGTACTCGGATCACAGGATCCACACTCGTTTACTACTTACAGCTTTTAAATATATCCCTTCGTCCACAATGAAATCCATTCGTAGTTTTATCTTGTAAGCCGCGTTCTCGTTGATTTAGATTTGAGAAAAGTCTTCATCATAAGAAATCCAATATTTTTTTTTCGTGTGTAATAATTAATCGATTATATATTTTTTTCGTATCCTAAGTAAATTCACTTCCTGATTCAAAGCGATCGTTCATGAGTTAGCGAAAAAAGTTACTGTTTTTTCAGTCTTGGGTAAATACTCACCGATTTAGAATAACAGTCTGTGTCATTCCTCAGATATATTTTTTTTTGAGTCTCTAGTCATTCTGAGCGATCTGTCTACTGATAGGAACCGTCACTTCATTTTCATCACTCTTAAATTGCCATCTTAATTAATTCACACAAAGTCTACGAAGAATTATTTATATGTGATTTATTATCCTTGCATTGGTTTGATTGAATAAACTGAAATAAAAATAATTACTTTTAATTTTAAGTAATTATGAAAAAAAAATTAAATCCACTGATTAGAAATTCGCAATTAGTAAATCTTGTTAAAAAAAATGTTATGTCTCACCTAAAGGATAACAGTTATAGTAGGCATTAATTTATCCCAATCAATTCACTCATATTTTCTTATACACTTGTTGGATGAAAGAAATTGCCTCAAGAAATAATTAATACGCACGATGAAATTGCTAGCTCTTCTAGGAAATGATGCCTTCTCCTCTTTATTTATTTTTTTGAAATTTTTAATACGTGTAGTTGGGAAAAAGGACTTCGGCGAACCGATACCGAGGATGTAAAGCACGAGAAAAATGTTTTTTTCTTTCTTTCATTGATTCCGTTACAAAACTTTTTTTTTCCACTATGTTACCCTCCAAATTTGTCAGCTATTTACGTATTTTTCAACTTTTTTAATCAACGCTAAGAATATTATAGATATTCTCCGGCAGATTTTTCACTTCGCCATCATGTGGTCCATATCTTTGCTCGTGTAAATAATACGCAAGATGAATTTGATTTCAATAAAAGTATACGCAGCATTCATACAAAGGATGTATCTTTTTGCAATATAGTCTTGAATTTTTGTTGTTTTAGCTTAATTTTTATCTGAATTTGGCCACAATCAATCCTCTTACTTTGCAAAGCCTGTATTAAATAGTATTAAAACGAATGTATATTTTTCTGGTGGCAAAAAGTGCTTAGAAGAAACTTTTTAAGAAACCAGCTGCCCCAGCCTGTAGGTGTGAAAAAATAAAAATTTATTAGTAGGCTTTTTCTTTTTTTTTTAAATTAATCATTTAAAGAAGTAACCAACCTCCTGTTGTTGCTGCGCTGCAGCTTTTATCTTAGCTTGTGCGGCTTTAAGTGCTCTGGAAAGTAGAAGGGTGCACGTGGTGTACATTTGACTTGGAAATTTTGCTCGATATAAAGATTAAAATTTTATACTCACTCTTGGAGGTCGCGGATTTGTTTTTCCTTAGAATTTTGCTCTTCCTGAGACATTTGCACGAGTTGCAACAATCTTTCAGTCTCCTGAGTGCTGCGCTTAGCTTCTTCCTTAGCCTTCTCAAGCTCCTTTTCTGCACCCTCAAGCGTTCTCTGCAGTTCGGCCACTCTCTTGTCGGGCGATCCTCCGCTCTGAAAATGAAAAAGAAGAATAGCATCAGAATCTTTTGCCGAAATTGAATTCTATCAACTTTTCATTTAGGAAAATATCTTATTTTTTTTTTACAGTAAATTACCCTTTTAATTACGCTCTTAATATTATATGGCAGCAATTCTTTTTTTTTGCAGAAGAAACGTACCTTTTGTAACTGTTGTTCCAGCTGATCCATTTTCGCTTTACGTTTCTTGAGTTCCTGATCCATATTCTGCAAGGCTCTTTCCTTCTCGTCTACCGATCGAGCTTTCATGTCGATGTTCTTCGCCTTCTCTTCGACCTGTTGTCTCTGCTGGTCCAGTTGCCTCTTTTGATCATCAATCATTTTCCTCTCTTGAGAAGTATCACCTCCAACTTTACCTCCCGACTTTTGAGCCTCGTGAAGTGCCATCTGGAAGATTAATGTCGCCAGTGAAATTGCAACTCAATATGGTTACAGTAACAGATTGCCGTAATGCAATTAAAAGTATAGAGTTGGCGATGATGAGATTCGATTTTTTTAAATCTAGTATTATTTTATTTTATTATTTTATGGATGTAGTAGTCATTTACAAAGTATATAACTGTAATAATAATAACAAATTAAAGAATAAGCCACAGGGGTTTCCTAAGATAATGAAATTAATAAAACTATAGAAAAGCTTTCTTTACTACGGTTTTGAAACTTTAATTAACATTCTGAGGAAAATCGAAAGCATTCCAGTTCCTTCATAATCGATAACATGTACTATACTGATGTCTATTTGGATTCTACGGATAGATTAATTAAATTGCATAATTATTATTAAAACCTTTTTACACAGTCTCTTTTTGTACCCTGTTGTTACTTATATCTTTATAAAAATGAAGTTTAAAAAAAAATTACGTAGATTGATTCAGACCTGAATAATAATAATAATAATAATAGCAATAATAATATTTTTATAAAATACAGTATTTACAAATAGGAATGATTTCGAAGAATACGAATGCAATAAATAATACAAGAAAAGAATTCAGAAAGTCAGTCAGCGTAAAAATTGCTCTTGATGATATCAGAGTAAATCTTTAAGAGATTAAAACGGAATGAGTAAGTCATAAATCAAGTGATATCACAGAGGATTACATTGAAATGGCTAGATAAAATATAATAGTAAAATACAAAAAATAAATAACAAATATCGAGCTTTGAAGTTCTTAGTAGGTATGCAGGTCACTGGAAAATTTCAGCGACTGTCCTATATTTAAAAGTATTTTTTATATACCCCGACAAAAGTACCTATTTTTATCCTGGCGCTGGAAATGAAAAACTGATAGTTTCAGTGCAGGTTCATTAAAAAAAATAGTAATTTAATAGCACTTGTTAAATATTTCTTAAAACTAAATTCATCTATATATTTCCAAATAAATTTAGTAGTTTTGAAAAACTAATTCAAAGGCACATCTTTAACAAGTACTATTGCAGTAAATATTTATTTTAAATTACTATAAATTGTTGTCTCAGTGTATATATAAAAAACTCGTACATCCACTACAGAAAAAAAAGAATGCCTTTATAATTTCTCTTTATATTTCCATAATAAATTTATATAGTAGCATAATCTTTTTTAAAAAAAGTTATTGCGAAGCTTGATATCCGTGATCCTGATTGGTATGGCCAAGACACTCGCCAAAATTCAATTTGAAACTGATATTATCTTATCAATTTTACTGATACTATCTCTTGAAAAAATGGCGTTAACAATAACAAAATTAATATACTCTTATAAAAGGAGACTGTAAAGAGGGCACGAAGGGCATTAAAAAAAACACTTTGAGCTTACCTGATTCTGCTGAAGCTCCTGGCACAGCATTTCAATCTGCGCCTGGAATCTCTCGCGCTCGACGGTCGCCTGATTGACCTCCTCCCTGGCCTTGTCCAGCTCCTTCTTAAGCCGCAGCAGCTCCGCGGCGTTCTGACCCTGGGGTCCCTGCTGGCTCTGCTGGTGCTGCTGCATCTGCTGAATCTGCTGCTGGTGGGCGTGAAGCTGGCGCTCCGTCGCCTGCACCCGCTTCTCCGCGGCCTCCGCCCGCTGCTTCTCCGCCTCCAGCTGCTTGTGCATCTGCTCGAGCTGCATCTGCAGCTGCTGCTGGTGGTGGAGGTGCTGCTGCGCCTGGCCCGGCGGCGGCATCTCCTGCAGACGCTTCTCCGCCTGCTCCGCCCGCAGCCGCTCCTTCGTCAGGTTCTGCGTGAGCACCTGGACTTGCTGCGTGAGCCGGTGGACCTCGGCCATGGACTCGGCGCTCGGCTGGCCCCGCTGCTGCTGCTGGATCTGCTGGAGGCGCTTCAGCTCCTCCCGCTGCTTCTCGCCCTCGGCCTCGCTGGCGTTCAGCTCCTGCTGGAAGTTCATCAGCATGTCCTGGGACTTCTCCAGCTGTATGACCAGCTGGTCCCGCTCGACCTGCAGCTGCTTCGCCTCGGACTCGAGCTTCTCGCGCGCCTTCTCGATCTTCTCCGCGTGCTTCTCGCGGTTCTCCAGGATCGCGGCCATCTTGTCGCGCTCGCGCTGGGCGACCTGGAGCTCGTGCTGGATCCGGGCGACTTCCTCGTTGCCCTGGAGCTGCTGGTGCTGCTGGTTGCGGCGCAGCTCCTGCCTGGCGGCCTCGCGCTCCTCGCGCAGCAGGCTGGCCTCGGCAGCGAGGCGCTCGTGATCCTTCTTGCTGGCCTCCAGGATCTCGGCGTTCTTCGCGATGGCCAGCTGGCTCTTCTCCAGCTCCTTCGCAAGGCGACCGGCCTCCAGCTCCACCTGGTCGCGCGCCGTCATCGCCTTCTCCAGGCTCGCGCGCAACCTTTCCACCTCGATGCTCGCGCTCTCTGACCTGTAGGTAAGTGATTTAATCCATTTGTATAGTGATTTATCCACTTGTATAGTAATTTATTCATTTGTATAGTACACGGAGAGAAAAGTTCTAGTAAATATTACTATACTGTCTTGTAACACATCGGTTTGTCGGACAGACGCGACAAACAAAAAGTTTTACTAGTAAGTACAGTAAAATTTGCTAGATTTATAGTAAATTTTGCTGAACTTATAATAAATTTTATTACACTTTTTAATGAAAATTTTGATGCGTTGAGTCTGTCCCTGCGTTACATAACAATATAGTATTTTTTGCTACAACTTTTCTCTCCGTGTAATTTATCCATTTGTATAGTAATTTATCCATTTATTCATTCAAGTCAAATTTGTCATTTGTCAGTCTGTTATAGTCGAAGCAATTTTATAATGCATTAATCGAAGTGATTTGTCATTGTGTTAATCGAAAGTTTATTGTAGTTTATCGATCCTTATTGTTCCAGTGAAAAAAGAATAAATAACTTCTGCTTTTTACACTGTAGATTTAACAGTGAAATTGGAATAATTAAGTTTCCTGAGTTTCAGTAAAACTGCTTTCCAGAAATGTAGATACTGGATATTTTCCCATACAGTTTGAACTTTCTCAGCCGTAAAGTAGATCTTACTCTACAGAAAAGTAAATTCCATAATTTCTCAAAGCAGATTCTATTGAAAATTGGGAAAGTTAAATTAAGTTTCACCAATTTCACAATTAAATCGACTGAGTAAAAAATGGATGATATTTTTTTTTCTTTTGGGTGCAATTTTCTGTTAGGAATAAGACTGCGTTTTAAATGGTTTAGCAACCAATTGAATTAAAAATTTGAGTAACTATAGGAGAATGATAAATCTTTGAATCATGAATTTATTTTATTGACGGGTGGAAATATTTTTATTCATGAAAACTTATTTAATAGAAATTTTATCTTATTTAGAATGATTGAGCTATGAATCTTAATATCAATTGATGTGCAAAAAACAATAAAATTGAATTGAAACCAATTAAAATTAATCGAAGGAAATTAAATTTTATATATTTCAATATGTTATGAAAATGATAAATAAATCGATTGCAGGCGATAGAATTGTAATTTCATTCCATTACATTTAATCTTTACTTTATCGACCCTTGTAGTAGAAATAGGTATTGACATTTACGTCTCAAATCAATTAAATTTTAATCGATATTTTAATTAAATCTTTCTAGTTAAGACGTATTATAAAAAAGCTCTCACAATTTAAACGAAATCCACGATTCAATGACCTTCTCATTATTTTATGTTCTCTTTTGAATTAAAATAGAAAATTCCTAATTATCTTTCATGACTGTACTTCCCTTTGCAAAAAATTATTCTAATTAAATTATTGCAATTTTGCTAAAAAGACACTGATCTTAGCCCATTTAAGGGGGTATGAAAGCCAATTAAAAATTCAAATTTCACGCCATAATGTAGCAGATAAAGAAACACTTAATTGGATTATAATATATAGACTATAAATGAAATATCAAAAAAATCACGTGACATTTGCTCTCCGTCAGCTATCGAACTATCATTTTATAAAGTTGCAAGTTCATATCACAATTCCTGTATGGCAAAAACTTGAATAATTTAAAAAATTATATTATTCGAGCTTTTCATCGTTGAAATATTGTTATAAGAATTTGGAACGTTATAAAATGTTAGATCGTTACCTAACGGAGAGCAGATATCTCGTGATTTTTACGATCTTTCATTTATACTCTGTATTATAAGTGTCTTGTAATTGACCTTCATACCCCCTTAACGTTATTAAATTAGTATATATAAATAAATGAACGAACAAATAATAAAAATAATTAAAATACTTTCTCCACTAATTGTTTGGCCAGGTATTTGACCATTTAAAAGCCTGACTCACGAAGCCACTAGAATTAAAATTCGACGCATAGTTATAAAATACCTCGTCTTGCCCTCGGTCTGCATGAGACGCTCCAGCCTGACGATCTCGACGCGCAGTTTCTCGTTGTCGGCCTCCAGAGCCTCGGCCCTCTGCTTGAGCTTTTCGTGGCGGTCCTTGAGCTTCTCGGCATCGATGCGCGCTCTCTCGCTGTCGGCGCGCGTCCTCTCGAGCTTGGCCGCCTCCTCGCGCGCCCGCTCCAGCTGCAGCTGGGCTTCGTGAAGCCGCTGCTCGTGCTCCTGCGCCTGCGCCTGAGCCCGTTTCAGATCGGCGTCTTTGCTGTCGAGCCGCTCGCGGGCCCGCTCCAGCTCCTGCTCCAGGGCGTACTTGCCCCGGGCGCTCTCCGAGCGGGACTCCAGCTCGCGCTCGCTGCGCCGCGCCCGCTCCAGCTCGGCCTGGGCTTTTTCCAGGCGATCGCGCAGCCGCTCGCACTCCAGCTTCGTCCGCTCGTACTCGTCCTTCTGCCGCTCCTGCAATCGCCGCGAGGCAAGGGGCTATTAGGCCGTTAGCGCGATCTCCCGCTGGCGTCCTCGCCCCGGATGGCACAGTTCATTTCTTCCGGCAATGACTAGCTCGTGAGCACTGCTACACGGAGAGAGAAGTCTACTCTCTAAATCTGAAAATGTGAATAGTGACATTTAATGAGTGAAAAGCCGTTCACATGCTAAATATGTGCACGATTTTTCACGTAAAATATGCCACTATTCACATTTTCCATATGTGCATTTTGCATTTTCAGATTTAGAGAGTAGTCAAAATTACTATACTGTTTAGTAATGCAGGGACAGACTCGACAGATAGAAAATTTTACTGGAAAGTATGGTAAAATGTGCTAGACTTGTAGCAAAATTAACTGCAGGTCTAGCAAATTTTACGATACTTTTTAGTAAATTTTTTATTAATCGAGTCTGTCCCTCCATTAGCAAATGGTATAGTCATTTTTACTAAACTTTTCTCTCCGTGTGCGCGGGCAGAAAAGTTCGCGTAAAAATTAGTGTACTGTCTTGTAACTCAGGGACAGACTCGATAAATACAAAGTTTACTAAAAAGTTTCATGAAATTTACTAAATTTACAGTAAATTTTAACTACACTTTCGAGTAAAGTTTTACATTCATCGAGTCTGTCCCTGCGTTACAAAGTAGTATAGTAATTTTTACTAGAACTTTTCTCTCCGTGAACGAAGTTCCTCAGACATAGAATTTAACGTTTGTATGTATTTAATTTTTCGATTTTTATGATACTGAATGTCAACTAATGATCAATGAATCAATTTAGAATTTATCTTTGAATCCATGTATCCCAAGACGACAATCTACTTATTCGAAAATGAATTCTTTTACACGTTAGCAAATTAATCGTAAATGATGGCCCGCTTATCCACCGCATAAATACGTTTAACTCTATATTAAGTAGATTTTCCAGTGCTATTTAGCGGATTCTTCTACTACTTAGATTAAATTTTTGCGAGTGTTGGATAAACTTTATCCTAACTTAAATTTTTTTACGCTGGAAAGAACTTCAGCAAATCCTTCGTCCCCGGAAGAAAGAAACTGTGCTCTCTGGAGGCCCCCTGGGCCCCGGTCGACTCACCTGGTTCTCCTGGTACTTGCCGAAGCGAGCGGCGTACCGCTCGCCCTCCTCCCTGGCGTTCTCCACCTCCTGGCGCAGTCGCTCCGCCTCGGTCTGAGCCTTGCGCACGTCCGCCTGCTGCCGGTCGTGCTTCTCGTACATCTTCTCCAGCTCCAGCTGCATCCGGCCGAGCTCCTCCTGGCTCTTGTCCGTCGCCGCCTGGGCTTTGTTCAGCTGGGATTGGGCGCGCTCCAGCTCGAAGCTCAGCCTCTCGTTGTCCGCCAGGAGCTTCTCCCTCTCGCTCTGCAGCCGGCGCATCTCGATCTGGCTCTTGTCGAAGCGCTCGCGCGCCATGTCCAGGTCGACGGTCAGCCGGTCGAGCTCCTCCTTCGACTTCTCCTCGTGCTCCTTCGTGCGGCTCAGCTGCAGGGCCGCCCGCTCGTAGAGCTCCTGGACGCGCGCGAGCTCCTCCTGGGCCTTGCGCGCCTCCTCGCGGCTCTTGCTGCCGAGCATCTGCTGCTTCTCGGCCTCCAGTTCCACCCGGTCCTTGTCGGCCTCCATCACCTCGATCTTGTTCTGCAGTCGGTAGACTTCGCTCTGCGCTCTGTGCGAGGAAACGACGATGTCAGGCATATTGATACATTGATGCACCGTGCGAATAGCACCAGACGTTTTTAAGACATTTTAAAAACGGTGTGTGCACTGAGAGAAAAAACTTAATAAAAATTGCTATTGTGGTTGAGAAAGGAGTGACAGTCTTGACAGGCGAGAATTTTTTGTATAAAAAATAGTAATTTTTAGTACAAAAATTATAAATATTACTACTGTAATAATAAAAATTACCTTTTTGAGTATCACAGATTGCTACTTTTCATACTAAAATTTTTCGCTGATCAAAACTTTCATTCATTTCCTACTCACAATAGCAATTTTTGTTAAGTTTTTTCTCTTGGTGTGCTATTCGCGTGAGAGTTTCTTGAATTTTATGGTGAATATACCATGGAAATCTGAAAATGTGAATAGTGATATTTCATACGTGAATGACCGTTCACATGCTAAATGTGTGAACGATTTTTCACGTAAAGATTGTCACTATTGAAATTTTCCAAGCGAATTTCACGTTTTCGGATTTAGTGAGAATTTACTTCGATAGTACTTGTTAAACATTTCGAGTCAATTAAATAATTCACCAAACTAAATTAATTTATTTATTTCTACATAAATTTAGAAATTTCGAAAAAAATAACTACGCGGAGAGAAAAGTTCTGGTAAAAATTACTGTACTGCTTTCTAACGTAGAGACAGAGTTGATAAAATAAAAAAAATACTAGAATGTCCAATAAAATTTACGATAGTCTTATAATAAATTTTACTACACTTTCTAGAAAACTTTTTAATTTTACAAGTACATCCCTGCATTTCAAAGTAGTACAATAATTTTTACTTTTTTTCCGTGTACTTGATTCAAAGAAATATTTAACAAGTATTAGTGAAGTAATTTTTTACTGAAAATTACGAAATTATCCTCTCAGTGTGGGTAGTCTAAACTCGTATCCCTCTAAATATAAATAAGTGAAAATTACTTCGAATAAGTGAATGTGTACTTATTTAAAGTAAAAAGTCTTTCACTTACTCGATATGTGGAAGACTTTACAAGTGCACATTCAAAGTGATTTTCACTTATTCTTATTCACATAAGATTTTATATTTGACACGTTGCATGAATAATTGACCGAAGATTTAGGCGAGTTTCAATTTTTGAGGTAGAATTTGAATAGGATTCGAACGGGAACTTGGAATTTCAAATTTCATGCGCTCGTATAATTTTCGGATTTAGCCGCAAAATAATTCGAAGGATGGTATTTGGGTACTTGCAATTTCTATAGATTTAGTATTAATTTTTTTTATAATTCTGATTTAATTTTGTTTAAAAATGATTTAGCGCCTCACCGGTCGTATTTCTCCAACATCTTATCGAACTCCTTGCTGGCGTTTTCTTTTTCCTCTTGTGCTTTGCTCAACGTGTACTGAACTTTCTCCAATTTTTCTTTCAATATGTCTACTTCGGTCAGTGCGTCGTCCCTCTCAAGCTGCACAACATAAAGAAAATTACAAATTTAGTTAATTCCATATAGTAATATATATATCCCTCTTATAAAAGAAGTTCTACATGAGTTATACAGAACAATTTTTAGTTAGAAGAATTCTGGAAGAAAATTTGCACAAAAATGTTCAAGAACAAAAAGTTTCTGCATATTTTCTATATAATCTTATCTTGAACTTCGACACAAAATATGCGGAAAATGTTTGTGTAGATTTTCTGTAAAATTTACGAAAAAAAATTTCTATAAATTTTTCTTAAATTCTATATGAAATTTATGCATAATTATTCGATGAGGGCCTTTAAGCGCAGACGAAAGTTTTCCAGAACAATATTAAATTCATAGTTAGAAACTTGAAATTCGGTTAATTGTCCAGAAAGATTTGAACGCTCGACTGAACTTTTCAAAAAAAAGTTTATGTGTAGTAAAGTATATAGCACCTTTGCAAGAACATAATCCAAGCTTTTTAAATTCAGCACCTTAAAGTCAAGGAGCCATAAGACTCGAAAGATATAGCCGTGCAATTCCCTTTTGTAAAAATAATATTTCACACTTGGCGAAGAATACGCCAAATAAAAAAAAGATCTCTTCCTGAATATTTTTTTATAGGCTCAATAAAAAGTTTTGCGGCTGAAAATACTTCAAGTATAAAAAGCAAACTAGACAAGCTGTAATAAACGTATAGTAATCCTTTACGAGCACACTACAACTTCTTTAGTACTATACCCTCCTTATTTTTTATATTGATTTTCTCAATTCTGTCAAAACTCTTCATGAACAAATTAAAAATTACTAATTATTTTTAACATACGAACCGCCAATTTTTGTTGAGCATTGTGAGCTTTTTCCCAGCGATCCTTCACCAGTTCCAGCTCGGAGAGTGCATTCTCCTTTTCTCGCTGGAACTTGCCTAGTTGACTCTGGTGGAACTCCAGCCTTTCCTGCAGTTTCTCCATCTCCTCGTGGAAGTTATCCCGTTCTTTTTGCAATCGCTGCATAATAGTCTGTAAGAATTTTTTTTGATAATTTCGTATTACAATTAAGTGCACTAGATAATTAAAAAACAAATTTTAATTCGAATTAATCACCTGAGCTTTTTCATATTTATCTTGCAGTCGATCTATTTCCAATTGTATGGACTCCCGCTCTTTCTGCATTCTTGTAATCTGGCCGTGCGACTTGTCCAACTGGCTTTGGAGATTTTCGAAATCGTAATTCTGCTTCTCCTTCTCCATTTGCATCTATCAAGACAAGAGACTCTTTATTAGCGATTGCTGCACGAATATAGAGGAGGAAGACACTTGGAACTTTAATATGTAAAGCTTAGATAAGAAATTATTTTATTCTTCAATTTTATTTTTCTTATAACGACAATATTATACAATGAATTTTAGGTACATAAGTAGATACAAAAAGTGACTTACCCTTCTGACTTCCGCCTGCGATTTGTCGAGTTTTTCCTGCAGTTTGTCGACCTCCGTTTGAGTTTTGTCCAGGATATTCTGGATCTTGTCCTGCTGCAGCTGAGCCTTGCCGAGGGTAGCCTGCGTCCGCTCAAGCTCCTCCTGAGCTTTTTCAAGCTCCGCGATCGCCTTGTCCCTCTCGGAATGCAATCGAGCTACGCTGGCTTGGGCACGGTCGTACTCCTCCCGGAGGCTCTCCTGTTCGCTCTGGGCGTTCTCCAGGCGAGCCTTCAGCCGGTACACTTCGCCCTGGCTCTTCTCGACCTGAACAAATGACGGACACACGCACGTATTAAAATTAGAAGAAATTAAAAGTAATGTAAACGCCAAATCAGTTGCAGTGAAATCGAGTGAATTTTAAAGACAATTTAACTCCATTGATGGAGTGAAATAGAGTGATTTTTTTTACTTTTAAATCGAGCAAAAGGTAGAAATATAATCTGTAATATTCTATTTTACCTTAGAGGAAAATTTATTCTACTATAAAGTGAAATTATATCACTGTATTCAAATTTGACTCTAAAAAAATCCAATAGACTTCGATAGAGTCAAATTTGACTCTACACAAATGTTTTAAATTGTTCTAAAGTGTTCAGCTTAGGAAAAAATGAGAATGATTTGATAAAATATTTTGTTTAAATGAGATTTTTTAAATAATTTAGAAATAGACTAAATTAGAAAAGTGTACAAGCTAGAATGAGACTTGCATATTCAACTACGAACTAATTCATTCAAACGCTTTACTTTATTCGCCAACATTTCGGCACTTGTACAATTAGTGTTTTAATTAAGGCTGCATTAGAAAGAACACGGAATAAATTATAATTATATCATTTAAATTAACGAATGCTCGAAAAAATAAGTACGTTCAGAAAAAATTCTAATTTACCTTGATCTCGGTATTCTACATTACATCAAGTTAATTATGTTTCATATTTTATATTTTTAGATTTATTAATTTTACCTAATGTATGCAAGGTCTAATATAGTTATCACTTTGAGATTTTGTAGAAGTGCTGTGCCCGTTAATTTTTCAATAAACAAATAAATAAAAATGCGTTTGTAGTTTCAACTTAGTTTTAAGTCGGTATAAACTGAAACCCTTGTAGCGTAATGTATTTCACTATAGTTAATGAAAATAAATAAATAAAAATAGCCACGCAACGGCTAAGTACCTTTTCCTGGAGCGCAGCCACCTCGGCCCTGGCGCGCTCATTGTCGGCTTGCGTGACGCGTAACTCAGCCTGCGCCCTCCTCAGCTCGGAATTGGACTTTTCGGCGCGCTCCTGAATTCGGTCCATCTCCTGGGTGGAGTTGAGGGTGCTCCTGCCGTAGGAGCTCTGCGACCTGTCGATTTCGTGCCGCAGCCGCTCGTTTTCCAGCTCCAGCCGAGTGAGCCTCTGCTTGGCGGCTTCCCAGTCGGCGCCGCTGCGGCCCACCTCCGAGGCCGCTTTGTCGAGCTCGGCCTTACTCTTGCCCAGCTCCGACTGCGAGCTCTCGAGCTTCGCCTCCAGTCGGTCCTTCTCCGCCTGGGCTCGCTCCACCCGAGCACTGAATTTCTCCACCTGATCGAGAGGCAAAAGTAGGCGTGAGATATAAATGTACTCTCTAAATCTGAAAACGTGATATTGGATTATGTGAATAGCGACAAATTTTATGTGAAAACGAACGGTTAAAATATTTTGTGTCTTTGTATTGTATGAGAATAGACGAAACGTTTGAATAAATATCCTGTGGAAATTTTATTTTCCTTGAGATTTTTGTGTACAATTTTACAAGTTATACAGAAATTTGATTTCCTGCAGGATTCTTGTGCGATTTCTGCGCAAAAATTCTATAAGCTAATCTTCTATTCTGCTAAAAAGTGGGAATAAATCCTACATAAATTTGACTTTCTAAGGGAATCTTGTCCGATTGAATAAATCATACAGAAATTGGACTCTCTAGACTTCTGTAAAAAATTTCTACAAGATATTTTGCTATTTTGCCGAAGGTTTGAGTGAATCCTACGGAAATCTGACTTCCTGCAGATGCTTTTAAACTTTACCTCGGACTCAAGAGTGTGGATTTTCATTTTGTACTCGGCGATTTCGCGCTCGTGCAATTCGCGCTCCTCTTGCTTCTCTTGTTCTGCCCGATCCCGCTGCTCTCGGAGCTGGGCCATCTGCTTTTCTTTGTCGCCTATTGCCTCTTCGAGGCTACTCAGGGCACCCTCACTGCTGCAATGGTGTGCCTGCATTGCTGTCAAACGCGCACGCGCCATGTCCACCTGGTTGTCCTTTTCTTTCAACAAATCTTCCAAATTCTCTATCTGCAAGAGTAGAGACAACACGCAGGTTTGTATTGATTAAACATTTTTCTATTCTAAAGCTCGATTTAAAAAAAAAGAAGCTGTTTATACAAATATTCTTTTGCCTATGTATAACTTACTACCTTTAGATCAGCTGAAATTAGCGACTAAATATTTTAATGGAAAGTATCAGGACTCACCTTTCTCTGAAGAACGTTAATCTTTCTATCCTTTATATCCATGTGATCTTTTAGCTCAGTCAACTCGGTATTCAAACGATTTCTTTCTTGTTGCGCTTGCAAAGCCGCTTGAGTTTTTTTCTCGATAAGTCTATTTTTCTCTTCGAGCCTTTGTCTCATTTCTTCGACCTGGAATCCAAAAGAAAAGGTAAACATCAAAGTAACGCCCACGCGAAAAAAATTTTGCCTAAAAATCTCTGCAGAAATTGGTGCAGAAAAGGTCGCACATTTTTTTCTCCTACCGGAGAAAGGCGGAAAGAAGAACCTTTGGGAATGTACATTGATTTTCATAAGGGAGCATTCGACGTGAATTCCACTTGAATTTCACGTCGAATTTGCACGTGGAATTGATGTAATAGTTCTTGCTAGGAGACTAATATTTGATCTCTGGATCGCGGATTTTATTGAAATTTGGGTACTGTTTTTTTTTTATATTAAAATATGAGAAATCTATAAAGCATTTTAAAATTTTCGATACAGTAGGTCCCTAAAATTATTTTTTGCTAAAACTGTAAATTTCATTACTTAAATATAACTCCGAACCCTCGAGATAGCTTGAGAGTCGTTGTGTTAAAAAATTGAATACAAGTGTTAAAAATTTTATGAAATTCTCAATACTTATATTCAATTGTATACACTGAGAGAAAATTTTGTTAATTTTAAGCAAACATTTATTTCAATAATACTTATTAAATATTTTATCAAGACAAAAAATTATTTTTTCGATATTACTAAATTTATTTAGAATCAAATAAAATCATTTAGTTTTCATGAACTCTCTACTTGATTCAAAGAAACATTTAATAAGTACTATTGAAGTAAATCGTTTACTTAAAATTAACAATTTTTTCTTCAGTGTATGATTTTTGAAATGTCTTTTAACACAAGAAAAAAAACTCCAAGATTTCAATAAAATCCTGACAATCTCCCTAGTCAGTAGGGCGAAAAATACTCACCGCCAGAAAAAAAATCGCTTGTTCGTGCGCGAAAAACTTATACATAGCAGCGTTCAAAGTAAGTAAAAATTTCACTTATTTGAATTTAGAGTGATAATCAAGGGAAACGAAGAAAGGAGGAGCACTTACGTCGGCTTGGAGCATATTGTAATGTTCCTCCTTGGCGCAGAGGGACTCCTTAAGTACCGCGATATGACGCTGATAATCCTGATGCTGCTCCTCTAGAGTTTTCATTTTAGCCGACATCGCCAGTAGCTCTTGATCCCGTCGCTGCACCTCCGTTCTCAATTCGTCAAGCTGTGAAAAGAGTCGTGGTCCAGGAAAAGTCAGTCTCGTACCCGCGACTAGCCGGTCGATCGAGCACGCCGAAGAGTACGCGGCGACAAGGCCTTCTTCGTCGCCTTGCCCGAGTATGGAGACGTCGGGCCCGAAGATCATAGACAACTCGTCCTCGTCTTCGTCAACGGCTCCTCCGAACACCTCCTTATTCAGACTCGAGCTTCAAATCGCGCATACTACCCTCTTTCGCATCTTTTTCTTACTTATCAAACATTTTAGTTTCTTTTTTTTTATGAATGCAGTTACTTTGTGAGTTATATTTTGTTTTTTTTTTATATATATATATTTATGTTCGATTAGTATATATATATTTTGCATTTTGTATGTTTGTGATGACTTGATGCGCTTTGATAATAGAGAGAAAGAGAGAAACGTCCATAAGGTCGAATATGAAACGAAATGAGACGTCCTCATACTCGGGCAGGGCTTACGCAGCATGCAGCGGCAGGCCATTAAGACGAATATAAATGATTGTAGGTACAACTGTTTAAAAATGTTTTAGAATGTCTTATAAGGAATATATGTCGATATTAAAAAATAAAAAATAATAAAAGAATTAAAATTAAAATAAGTTATTTTTTATTTCACTCTATATTCTTGCCAAGATTTTTTTTTAATAAGCTTTATTGTCGTCCATTAGTCAACAGTCGTTCAGTCGGTTGAAATACAAACTAATGGAAATGAAAAAAGAATAAATAGCATTAACAATAAAATAAAAGCAAAGAAAAAACGGTCGTGTAAAGGCAGTCTGTTCCGTCTGAATAAATAAATATAAACAACAACTAACTAATTGAAAAAATAAAAATTAAAGTAAATAAAACGAAGTTTAATTTGAATGTGCACCTTCCTCAAATGATACGAATCTCTTTAATTAGATTCTAACTATTTGATGACTGAAAAATGTTAATATACCAAGTGATATCTCAATGAAGAGAAACAATGATGAGAAGCAGGGGAATACTACGACTATCTCTATTCTAATAAACATCTAAAGGGATTTTATGGTAACTTAACCACTTTGATAGACACAATAAAAAATAATGACTTTCGTGGCGCAGTTACATTGTGTTCACGTGAGATCGGAATGGGCACTGCACAATCGACTTGTCCTGTTAATAACACATACTCTTTAAAGTAAACGAATTCATCCGCTTCGCAATAAGATCTGAATATTGCCTTTGCAAATTATTGTTTATTATTATTATTTTTTCAATGCTACTTTTGTATATTTTTTATTTTCTTTTTAAAGTCGCAATATTCTGCAAAATAGTTTTCGGTTGAAAAAAGTTATGCATGTTCTTTCCGACCTCTTTATAGTTTTTCTATGGTAAAAGGTTTAAGTTTGTTAAATTCAACAATTAATCGCGTTTTTTTTTGTCGCTCGCTCGTGACGAAAATGTATAATAAAAATTATTTTAAAACGGAATGATATCGAGGCAAAATAATGATTGAGAGTCATAATGATAAATGATGATTATGGTTCACCCCCTTAAAAATTGATACAATAACCTTTGATGTAACTGCACTTTTAAGTATCGCGTGAGTATATCTGTATATATGAAATGGTGATATTGTCACAATCACATTTATGAGAACATTTCACTTTTTTTTCATCTTTTTTTTTTGACGAAAAAATTACTACGGATTATATTATTAAGAAGAAACTTTGTTACGTTCGACTCGCAGTGAGGAAACGTAGGAAAGGTAGAGAGACTCGCAGGAGGAAAAGTGCGTCAGTGCTGATGAGAGAAATCCTTACCTCCTCAGTAAGCTAAAATGGATTGGGCATATCAGCTTATTGAATATGCTTTTTTTCAAAATGTGCGCCTACCGCTTACGTCTCTGGACAATGACAATGACATTTATCAGATAAACAAAGTCAGCGCTCACTGATATTGCCAGGTTTTGCTTATAATTTTGAGAGATTGGAAAATTGTCAATAAGCAGAGCCGCAACCGGAGCCACTGTACACTATAGCTTTTACATATATGCAGTTGCGTGTAAAAGATTCGGTGAAAGCAGTACAAGTACTTTTTATTGCACTGCAATCTACTTAGCATCAATTTACTGTTTATTATACATTTTTCTATTAAACTTATACGTTTTTATTAATTTTTTAAAAATAAATTAATAAAAAGTGTATTGCGATATTAGCAATTTGCTATTATCAAAATTTTATATTTTTCTGGAAGATTTTGAACTAGAAAGATTTTAATTAAACTACGTTATGTTGATACGTCACTTTCATTCTCATTCAAATTTAAGAAAATAGCATTTAATTTATAAAGTAGTTTGAGTATACAAAATAGACATTTAATCAATTTAATCCATTTAATCCATTTAATACTTAAGCAAAATCCATCATCTTTCATTAAATTTCCACTTTTCTTAAAATCTGTTATCTTATCATCTGCTGGCTCAAACTTTTTTAAAGCTTTTCATCACAACTATTCTCTATTGCCTCATATATAACTAATTAAACAAAAGGCAAATATTTAAATTAGAAATTAGCCACTGATCGACAATTTTAAACAAAAATCTGGGGATCGTGAACACCGTGTCAACATATTTTTTTATAGAAAGATAATGAACTTCTTCTGAGCTTTAGAAATAAGATTAATGCTCATTAAATCAATACCAGTGAAACTTTAACACGCAACAGTATTTAAGTATATAATAATAGCTTAAAAGTAAATTTAACTATATTTCATTGAAAATCTCGTCTTAAAGGCTAACATAGCTAACGAATAAAAAAGCAAAGAGGCGCCTGGTTCATTTTCCTCGACTCACTTAAAAAGCTGATGCAGCTTAATAAATTAGTGTAGTGAAAAATGTATAATCAGTCTACAGTTGGGGAATCCAGTGGAAGAGATCACGCTTTTATTTTTGCCTATATGTGTATATCGATTTGACATTTTTGTAGACCAAGCCAAATAAATGAACCAAACTTCTTGAAATATTTTTTTTAAACACTGCGATCTCTTTACACGACTGCTCTAGTAATTATATAACAATGTACAATGCAATTTAAATTAATTGCGCTACGCTTTAAAAATATACATGCCACATGCATTTGCACTATATTCAATTCTTAATTGTTGTACAATAAAAACGTTATTTTTTCATGAGATTTTTAACACAGCGACCATGATCATTATTTTTTTTATTTAGTCATCATTTTCACAGTCTTCTTAATAATTTTATTCATAACATGATAAATGTTCTATATCATTTCAGCAGCTAACAAAATCGTTTGATTGACGTTAGCTCTCTATACTCAAATTTCAATGAGTTTTCTGTACTCACAGTCGATTTTCTCTTCTCTTTTTTATCTAACAATGAAATTATTGACTTTTGGAGCGTCACAGTTATGAAGCTTCGAATAATAACTATATTTGACTTTATTTTTTATGAACGTGCGAATGAAATTGCATCCCTGATATTTTTGTAGTACATTAATTACATTCAGAAAAAATCAATTGTACTTATAATAGGCGAAATAGTCGCGAGGCAGAGACAATCTTATTCAAGATATGTACTTATTTTTGGCAGAATATATTGTATTATGCGCTTAGTGGAACATTACTAAAAAATAATTTTTCCCGAGATTCTTTCTGTAAAAAGCTCGTAAATTTAATTTTTGTTTATGTCAGTCAACGTATAAGCGCGTACATGTATGCGTTTCATTTTATGCAATGCTATTAAGATAAATGTAATTAATTCTCTGCGAGATTTAATTATACTTTTACGTATACAACAATCACTCATTCTCGTTATGCCAATTTGTAATCCTTTTTCGCTTAACGAATAAATTTTATCTGATATTACAACCAATTTTCAAATGCTATAAAAAAAATTTAAACACTCATAATCGCTAAAGCAGAAAATCCGGATGAATACAAATGCAAATGAAAACGTTTAAACGACAACTATAAGGTTGATTTGAAGAATTAACAGTGTAAGCTCCAAAATTGTTAATTTCCGATAATTTAATAGCAAACAAAAGTATCTCCGCACTCTTGCTATATTAATTTACTGCACGTTGGACGCCGAATATAAAAAAGTACATAAACTAGAATTATTTTGTGACGTATAGAGTAATGTTAAATTTTATAATTTTAACAAACAATTATTTATTTTGGAGTTACACTACCTTTTTACAAAAATTCGATTTGCTTTTTTCGCACGAATGACGGTGATATTTTTAGTTACTTGGATACTTTTGCTCACTACAATTATTTAGATACGTAACGTTAAATAATTATTTTTGTTTTAAACGTAATAATAATTGGCTCTTACGCTTCCATACGTTTCTTAATCAACCCATAATTGTAATTATTTCTTTACTAGAAGACTGTCCTAATATTAATTAGTCACTGCAAAGAGCAATCTTTTTGTTACTATCTAATTGAAATGTTCAAATTTTTACGACATCCAAGAAATGGGCCGAAAAAACTTTTGTTAAAAAATAATGGTTGAATTTTGTTTACCTACGAATTTCATCTAGACATCACCACCTCCACCATCACCACCATCATCAATCGTCATCGTCATCATCATCATCACCATCACCATCACCATCATCATCATCATCATCGTCATCATCATCATCATCATCATCGCCATCATTATTTATATTAATCATAAGCAATAATGTTATAACAACGATCGCATTGTCTCGAGACATACACAGTTGTTTTGTTTTCTTTTTTTTTCGTTTTTTTTTTTTTTTTATACAAATACGTTTTTTTTTTCGTGCTTTCGAATAAAATAGTTCCTAGGATCGTTATTCGACGCCTTTATTGTTGAGCTCGTCCTCGCAGAAACTTACTTGACGTTTGAAGTTGAAGTCGTGTTTGTTGAAGGTGTGAGTATGAAGTGCTAGGGCGCCTTGGGCGGCGGGTTCGATCTGCTTTAAATGCCGTTGCTGATGAAATTGGTGCGGATTTAGTTGAAAGTATGGGTGCTGTTGCTGGTGAGTGCTGTGGCGCAAGTGATCGGCTAAGGGATTAGTGACACCAGTACCGGCGAAAAGTGGCGATGTGGATGTGGGTCGGGGCTGTGGCCTCTGTGCGCTACTGCTGGGCACGGCGACCGAGCGCAAGAGCTGCTCGCGCAATCGGCCGCCGCTCTCCTTTATCCGCTGGAGCTCGGCCTCGAGCAGCTGAATCTGCCGCTCGAGGGTCTGTATGCGCGCATCCTTCGTCTCGAGTATGGCCGTTAGTGTACTACTTCCTGGCACGCCGCCCGGCACCGCGACGCTTCCACCTGCTAAGCACGTCGAGGAAGACGCCGTCGTGGCGTACGCAAGCTCCAGTTGCGTCTGCAAGCTCTTCAGGGTCTCGTTCGTAGCTTTGAGCTCCTTGACATAGAGAGAAGAGAGAGAGAGAGAGAGAGAGGGAGTCAAACAGAAGGAAGGAGAAAAAGAGAGAGGGACAACAAACAAGCGTTGTATTATAAGATTTCTTATCTTTAGGACACGCACATTGCGTTTACGGCTAATCCGCTGCTCGTCAAGCTCGATTTGTGGTCTATTTTAATAGAAACTGCTGAATCGATAACTATTTGGAATCGCACTTTTTTTCCAGTTTTTTGCAAGACACAAGCTTCACAGTAAAGGGAAACTGGAGTAGTTAATATTCAGAGACTTTGAGTGGTACAATCAAAAGTGCCGTGGAAGAGAAAACGGAACTTGAGCAAACGGAGTAGCATAAAACGCGTATTTTACAGCTTCTTGGTCGACGAAAGAAAGGCGACGCCGCGCAATATATAGTCATTTTTTTTTCATCCTTCTTACAATCTCCTATTTAATCTGTACATCTAATTATTCTCTCGTATTTCCAATATTAACTAGTTCTTTTTGCTTACACTTCCCTGGCGAAAGTTACTTTTATTCAAAAATGCACAAAAGAGATTTTCACAGTATTTAAAGACCACGTGTTTCGACACTCGGTTTTTAAACATTTTTAAACATTTTCGAAGATAAACAATTGTTTTGAATAATGTCCCTACAATTTCCGTCGAAAAAGAACGGGAAATGGGTTTCAATGTTTAAAAAGATTTTCTAAATACTTCGGAATATGTTTGAACATTCGCAAACAAAAATTTCTTCCACCAGGGCTGAGAAAAGAGTATTGAGAAAAATTACTATTTTTTTTTCTATTAATGGGACGACCTGTGTGATCATGAAAATTTAAATAATTGTTGATACACCGCTACAGCGACTACACCAGTACAATTTATCAGTATGTATTCTGCAACAAAAAATTTTCTCTCAAATCAATTAAGTCACCCCTTTACTAGAAAAATAGTATTATTTTCTTAACCAGTTTTTCTTAGTGCATAAAAAGAACTTTACAAATTCTTTTATCAGTACAACATCTTAATTTAATAGTATTATAAATATTTCAATTTTTTAACGATATTTTCCTCTATAATGGCTGAACGACAGGCTCTCGCAGTGCTTTAATGCCGCAGTTCTTTCGCCTTCCGCGAGCCAAGGCAGAAATTGCCCATCGCCAATAAAAGATTAGTAGCGGTATTTATACATTCAAAATGTCCGCAAATTTTCCTTCCACTTCTTTATTGAGTAGTGGACTCATTGCTATTCTGTTATTTACATAACTGAGTTTTTTTTTGCCAATTTCAGGTACAACACTCACGATGGACAATATCGTCATATTTATTGATTATTATCATATTTATCATTAAGAGTATAAGTATGTCGTTGCTCAAAATTATCCATAATAACTAATGATTATATAGTTAAAAATAAAGTACGTTAAAAAGCTGTAATAAAAAGTGCTCAGATAGGATAAAGTTGTAACGTTGCAGTGAGACAATAAACAATTTTGGGAATAATGCAAATGGTTTTGAAATTGTAGCTTTGCTTAACATTTCCAGATAAATAAATTTATTCAAAAGTTTCACACCGGTCTCCTCTTTTTTTCTCGTTTATCTCATCCCCGTATTGAAATGTCATTATACTTCGTTAGAATCGTTCACTTATTTAAAAATCAACGTTCGTTTATGATTGATTCTCAATCTTATAATGTTTAAAAAAAAAGTAAATTTAGAAAATCAATTGATATTGTGTTTGGTAATTGTATAAAAAACGTTGTGTATGGTTATTAAATCAAACAAATTTAATAACTGCATCACAATTTGTCTTGTTATTTACAACACGTAAACGAATTATGGAATTAAAAAAAAATTCATTATTATTTACTTAATTAATACTAGCGACTGATTCAATTGAAATATTGAAAATGTTTGCATGTAGCTCAATTAACAAGATGTAACATTGTGTTAGAGACGTGCGATATTGTGTTCGAGTTTTGCATATGTATATGGTACGTGAAACAACAAAACGGCCGAATGAAGGACCGCCAATAACCGGCAAGAATATATTTATCACAAGACTTTTTTCATTAAAAAAAAGTGTAAGCTACTTGGTAACGTGCTACTGATATTTTAGTGGCTATATTTTTGTTTTAATATAAAAAAATGACAATAATTATTACAACAGCTATTTTGGTAAACTATACCCTATATTTCACCTGCAATTTTCTTTTTTGTTTAAAAAATCGGAATGTCGCCTTCGAAATGTCTAACTCGATCGTTAATTGCAGGTCTGTACAATAGAAAGAATATATCGCCACTATAACAGTGATTTTTTTCTAGCTATGCTAGCGCCAGGCTAACTAACATAGTGATTATAAATATGTACAAACAAAGAGTTTTTTTTTCATCTCTGTATACTAATTGTTATTATTCTTTCCTGAGGTGTATGAGGAGAATACTTTTAAATCGAAATAACTCGTCAAGAAAATCCGACCTTTTCTTGTTTCTTTTATATATTTTTTTCTCTTATAATTTTTTTTTTCAAATTTTCTTCAACTTATGATTGTGTGCTGTGGAGTAGATCAAATTTTGCCTATATACCTGGTCATGTCTCCTAGGCGATCTGCTCAAGCGTTTTGGATGCTGACGGCATATGGATTTTTCACATACGTGCCGATACTATACATAGTCGACGTAGCGGTAGATGTTGATGTTGATGAAGATGATAATAAGATAGTGACGATGACAATGACAGCAACGTAGGGGATGATGATGGTGATGATGACGTTTAAGATGACAACGTATATCAAGGTAAATAATTAAATCATATATTTCATTTTTTTTGTTAATAATATGAGGGTGGATGCGGGTGTCATCCTTTCAATTATTGCTAATTTTCATCGCCTACACATCCAAAGCAGCTCATTCCACACAATCGCATATTTATTGCCTCGCTTGAGTCGTCATTGGCTTAGAACAGATTTTTTTTTAAATGCCATTTGCAAATGCTTTCACAATAATGAAAAATAATAATGTATCTTTTATCTTTTATTTTTTTTTCATTTGAACCAATAAATCATTTCAATTTGATAGCATTCTATATACTGATGCTCGTACGAGTAACTTATAATTTACGATCGCTATATATATATATATATAAATGTATTATTTAAAGTAACATTTCGCTCTCTACTATAAGTGTTTTTTTTTTCTATTTGCATGCTTCATTAGACAGGCAAGTGTGCATGTGGCAAGTGAATCAAAGATTGGTAAGAAAGTCTATATGTATTTCTCTTCATTCAAAAATCGCTCTTTTTAGCAGCTCTGTGTATTTTTCATTATGTTCGTGGATCCTGTCAAATTAGCTAATTTTTCTTTTCTTTTTTATCCGACCACGAGTTTAAGCACAATAACGAGCTCGTGAACCCTTGGAAGCGAGTACAGTTCCTCGCATAACAGTAACATTATCAACAGTACTAAGTTTTGCAATTTCACAGTTTACACTTTACCAGGCATTATTATTATATAAATAAATGAAACAAATACCTAAAGAAATTTATTTTTGTTTTATTAAGAAAGAATATTGCGTAAACTTTTATATTCTTTGCTTAAAAATAAATAAATAAATTATTTACCAAATTTAAATATAATTATATATTGTTGCATTAAAAAAAGAAACATACGCATAAGAGACGTGTAGAAGCGTATAGAAAGTATAAAGTCAAACAGTGAAAATAAAGAGACATTGACGGCTAAATAGTTAGTGCAAAAATAACTAATAACTCATATTTAGTAGAATTATAGTGAATATATAGTTATACACTATAAAGTTATACTACTACTGCTACTCTATTTAAAACTACTACTTTACATTTATTTATAAAAAAAAAAGATATATTTATTATTTAACACATTTTATCTGTTCTAATAAGATTAATGAAAGCAACTTAATCGGCTAATAAAATTTTAATTTCTACACAATCCAAAAAATAGAGTTATTTGCTACGTATCCAAGAATATGATCGTATTGTAAATTGTTTTTATTAATAATAGATAAAATCTGTTAAAAAATTGTTCTATTACCACATAAACTAATATTTACTTTCATAAACGTCTTATTTATTAGGTAAAAAAGGTAAATAAATAATTTAATGTGCTAAAAGACTTATTTATATATTTATTATAGATAAAGAGATTAAAGACCTGCTTCTGGGCCATGGACTGCATTTGTTGGAACATGATGCGCTCTTCTTCTTTACCTGTAAAAATAAAATTGCATTAAAAAAGTTACTGCAATTATAACGATAATTACGATTGAATATTGTAATACAATTCTCTGGGATGAAAAAAAGTCAGCTGACAATGCAACAATACTATATGACTTTTCAGTCGCGCGAGATATCGATCGAATGCGCGAATCTCCGAGTCTGTGCAAAGTAGGACGAATTTTTTTTACTCGTGTAATGCGATCTAAATAAATAATGATAAAGAGATTTTTTACAATTTGAAATATTGCCTATGTTCCTTATCATATCAATCTCTTAACTTTTGCAAATTCAAGTTTGATTTTTCTTCTACAAATTTTTATATAAGAATTTTCCATTCGTTTCTTTTCTGACTTTTGTTTCGAATTTTGAAAACAAAATTTCATATAAAATGGAAAAAAAGTGTAAATTAATTGTATTATAGTAATGAGCATCCTTAGGTCTAATTAATTGACAATTACTTAATATAATCAATAATGTGATGGTCCGTTTAAAACTTACCCATTCCTTTGTTCTGCAACATTTCAAGGAGTTTTTTTATACTTTCATCGCGAGCTTGCAACGTTTGTTTTTGGGTCTCTATTCGCAACTCTAGCTCCTACAAAAAAATATAAAATACTTCAGTTCAAAGTCGTAAATTGTGCGCTGTATATATTTGTTTTTGTACCCTGTTGTACATTGAGGACAAAAACAGCGGCTTAAAAATAAGATCCCTTAAATATATCGTTGATTTATAAAAAATCAGGTTCCATTTTCCTTGTACGCCGTTTCATAAATACATTTATTGCTCTTAGCGTCGTTTTCTACGTCATTACTGTATAAAGTCTTAAATATATTTATCGCGCATATACACCCGCGGATAAATAATTCGGTAGCATCAGTTCTCTTATAAAACACGCATTAAAATTGATTTTATAGATGTATATATTTATCGTCAGGTGTACTTAGAAATAATCTAATCAATTCAGAGTCTATAAAATTCGCGACAGTTTCATTACGGTTATTTGAAAATTAAAACCAATTTGCAAAAAATTCATTTCGATTTTAGGTAATATCCATTCATAACTCTAGATGAAAATTTTTTGAATAATTTTATCTGCACTGAGAGAATATTTTAGTAAAACTTAAGGAGTAGTTTTTCAAGTATTTTATAGAAAGCTTTATATTTTTAACAAGAGAAGTTCTCTAAGGAATGATTTTACCATGAAAATTATGGAGCTTTTCTTATAAAAATGGAATAACCTCATCTACTGTCCAAGATTCAGGTAAAAATTTAAGAAATTTCTCGACTACCTTACCCAACGTATTTTTTTTTTTTTTTTTTTTGTGGAAAACTGCACATTAATTTTTACGAGAAAATTCACTGTAAATTTTACGAGAAAATGCTCTCGATGGAAGCGTATAAATATAAAACATTAATAATTTTTTTAAATAATTAACATCCTTCTACTATTACGAATGAAATAATTAACTTAAAATCGAAACCAGCAGTATTCTTCTTAATTTTTAAACAGTCGATAAAACGTTGACGTTAGTAAGGCATGTCCTTAAATTATAAAGTATGGAGTGACCGTCCAGCTGTATTCAAAATTAAAGTCGAAAATTTGATGGTCATCCCAATTTACAAGCCACCATGGGTTTTTATTGTAAAACCATCACAATAATATTTTTAAAACCAAGCTATATTTCGAAAGTTTTAGTGCATCACCCTTTTCATACCAGTAAAAAATAACGCTTTATCAAAAATATCATTTATGGAATTTTTTTTATTGAGGCTATCGCATAATTAAAAAAAGGCAACGTAACCCACTCGACCGTTCGTGAATTTTAAAGTTATCATCAAATTAATGACGTTATCATTGAATTATTTAGGAAAAAATTCTCGATTCAAAATTACACCTGTCAATTTTTGTAGCGTCTTATAAAATTGACATTATTACAAAAATTACAATAGTTCCCGTAAAATTTTGCTACATCTTCAAACATTTATGTATTATAGCACTAATAAATTTCATAACAATTCGACATTTTCAAGAGAGAATCTTTCTCTTGCAAATTATTTCATTATGCATTTAAAGTTAAAAAAAATACAGAGTTTCCTTTCATTAATTTTAAATATTTCAACAAAAAGAAATTGAAAGACTTCGGATATAGAGCCCTGCATGCCATATACTTTAAACGCTTAAGCCAAACAGCTTCTGAATGAAAGCTGAAAAAGCTTCGAGATCAATTGCATATATACATGCGGGAAATATTAATAAACAAAGGCCGCGTATAAAGGGACAGGTCCAGGCGAACGAAGAGAAAAAAGAAAGGTATGAATCGAGGGACTGACTGACAATGAAATGACAGGGTTTTCTTTTATGAATGAAAAAATGAAACCTTTATCGTATCACGAAGTATTGCTATTTCGCGAGTTAAGTGCTCGTTCTCGTTGTACAAGACTTCCATTTGCTGCTGTACTTCAAGGCTCGGACCTCGCATGCGCAATCTCAATTCTTCTTCCAGTTGCCGAACCATCATACTCTGCTTCTGTAACATCAAACATTACGCCAACTCGTCAGACGACTTCGAATTGTCTGCAAAGTTAAATAATTATTGCCGTTAGACGGGCATCGGTCTCTAATCGTTTTAAAGACCCTCCTTTAAACTGGACTCTTAAGTGTAATCTTCTTTGCTCCTGAGCTTGTTACGACAATTGCGAACGTCCAAATTCTTTCAAACGTCAGTCGCTGTTTTGTATGTTCTCTCATCCGTGTCATTCTTTATTAATGTATATTTATGAAGCTAAATCGTAATTCCAGATGAGTATAGTTGGATATAAGTATGCAGTGTTTAGTAGTGATTAAAAATGTGTCGATGGATTTAACGAACATCAGTCCTGCGTTTTCATTTGTATTGTCCTTTGATTCTGGAGTTTAATTTTTTCCTGCATGTGTATGTAGTTTGATAAACGTGCGTGGAGATTTTTAACGATTAGAAGACTTTTTAATCATTAAAATTTCATAAATGTCATTCATTTGTGTCCGTCACGGTGTTGATGTTCTTGATAAATTTGCATGTTGTATATGGAATTGAAATGTTTTCTTGGTGTGTGTAGTTTAAATTTGAGTGTCCAAATGAAATTTGATGAACGTCAGTCATTCATTAGCATCTGACACGATATTGTTGTTCTTGATAAATTTGCATGTTGTATGGAATTGAATTGTTTTCTTATGATGAGTATACAGTTTAATAAAGTGTTAACGCAGAAGTTCTTATCAATTAGAAATGTATTAAATAATTTTGAGTATCCAAAAGAAATTTTATGAACGTCAGTCATTCATTTGTATCTATCACGATGTTGTTGTTCTTGAAATTTGCATTCTGTATACGTAATTGAATGGTTTATGTTAATGATTTTGGAGTATCCGAACGAAGTTTTATGAACGTCTGTCATGAACCAATAGCTTTGTATCTATAACAGTTTTGAAAATGCATGTTACATGGAGTTTAATTGTTTTTCCCAGTATGTATAATTCAATAAGTTATACATACACAAAGATTTTTATTGATTATAAAGTAACGATATGTACAGATGAGTATGGGTGCAGTCGAACGTAATTTAACGAACGTCAGTCGCTACGATATATCTTTCATGGTGTTGTTCTTCGTAAGTGCGTGTCATGAGAAACTGAATTGTTTTCCTGGATGTGCAGTTTGATAAGTACGTATTCGCAGATTTTTTAGTGATTAGAGATGTATTGATGAGTTTGAAACAGCCACTAATCGCATGCTGATTTTAACTGACATGCGCTCTTGCGTGTTTGTGAGATTTTTTATTACCCTCAATGGTATAGCCACCAGGCCACGTCCTTATCGTTTGCGAGTTCAGGAGTACGTAACTGGCGTATTCTTTATAAATGGTCTAAAATTACGTTGGGAAAAGAAAGGAAGTAGTCCGTACAAGTCGTAGTTTTTTTTTCAGTAAGTAGAGACTGTAATATTTTTCGGTAACTACAAGGTTGCAGATGCATTCACTGTGTAGAGAATCACACAAGTGCCGAACAAAATGAATATAACTCTTTAACATTTCTATACATGGTACAAGTATACAATACCCGGTGTACTTATTCCAGCGGAAATGGCCATGTCGAGTTCACTGATTTTTATCGAACTAATTCTCCGCATAATTAAGTAATTACAAGAGACTACGGAATTGTCAAGGCACACAAGAAAAAAAAATATTATCGATCTAACTAAAAAAAAATTTTCTTCCAATTGTCATTTAGTTTATTTAACTAAAGCATTTCGTTTCAGCCTGCCAAAGTTTTAGCTACAAAATATTTAAGTATATCGATTTTTGCAATCAAAAATTTTGTAAAGATCTAATTATTCGACAGAATAAAACACTTTTGGATGGGAATGAAAACTTTTTTTTTCAGTGCGCTAATTCAGTAGCCTCAAGATGTCTAATATTATACACATCACTCCTACCGTTGAAAATACTTCGATTTTCTCTCGTCCGCATTGATGAAGTCGAAGGGAAAGAAAATGTACCCTTTCGTTCGCTTCTGCATGTGAGTCTACGTGATGTTCGTATAAGTAAATGTAATGGGTAGCTTGGCATGTACGTACACATCGATTGTAGAAAATACAGTGCACCTCGTAAACAGACAAATTAATAGGTATTCTTTCGTGTGTGTATGTTTTTTTTTTTATTTTACTTTGTTCACTCACTTGGGCTTGATGAAAAAGAATGCGTGCCGCCGTAATCTACCGCACTTAAAAATAATCAAGACAAACTGAGCGAATTTAAAAGAGAGAGAGAAAAGAAGGGATATAATCCTCAAATAAATCAAAATTTTCATGAAAAAATCTCGCGTGCAAAGGGAGCATAGTGGCTGGCTTTAGTGGAGAATAGTGGAAGAGTTTGTGCCGCTCGATAAAGCTTGCCACCTCTCCGCTTTTTTTTCTTTTTAGTTTTTTTCATTCTCTCCCTCTCTTGCCCTCGCACGCAAACACAAGTCGCTAATTATCTCCGTGTGTTCATTCTCGGATCTTTTCAGAGGGCCGCCTCTACAGTCCTCGCTAACGGTGCGACTACACAATTAGGGGAAAATCGTAAAATGTGAATGATTATCATCGATCGATCGGACGAACAGGAGAAAGAGTGTGTCTATCGGAAATGCAGTTGTGCTGTAAGGAAAAGCGTTAAAAAGAAATGTGTCGCCAGTAAAGAGTATACCAAGAAAAGCAATTGTACACCCGGTGCCGATAATTTTTTTCTCTCAGCATTTATAAAAAGAAAATTACAACCTACTCTCCAAATCTGAAAATGTGAAATCCATATTGAAAATGTGAATATAGTGTCACATTTTATGTGAAGAAAACGTTCACATTTTCAAATTTACATGGTAATGTCCTCTGTATCTTGTAACAATAATAATAATAATTTTATTACGGTACTTACTACCTAAAATTAAAAAAAAAAAAGAGTTTAAAAGAAACTGTTGTTGCATAAGTTCTGAAATTTCATTGAAAATTAATAGATCAGTACGTCAATTTGTACAAATTTTAGTCATTCACTAATTCAACTTATAGAGGGTAGAATTACATTAATCCCTGCATATATTCCTGCATTAATCTCTGCATAAAATTATAATAATCTCTACATACAATTATATAATTACAGCATTATCAACAAAGTAGAAAGGACACTGTCGTTAAAAAAAAAAAAAAAAACAAAAGATGATAAGAAAAAATACTACGGGCACCGAAGGTGTACTACGACGGGGGGTGGTAGAGAGTAGAAATCGTGGCCGATGGCAGAAGTGCAGCAGGCAGGCGAGCAGAGGCGGGTGGTCGTCGTGTCCGGAGGGGGTTAGGAGAAGGAGGCTAGAAGTGCATCGGCTGCACGTGATCGTCGGTATCAGGAGCTGGCTCCGCTCCCGTCGTATAAAAGCGGTATATAAGCAAAGGCGGCGGGGCTTGAGAGAGCGGCGCCTGAGTTGAGGAGGACGTACGTATATCGATCGGCCTAAATATAAGCTCGACGGCGCGGCGCAGACGGCGTGCGCTCGAAGCCAGTTGGGGGTTCACTCGCATTTTAACGGACCAGCCAGAACTAACGCGATGAGAGGAGCGACCCCCATGAACGAGAGGATCGCGCGAGCACCCCCAGGCGCCAAGCCTACCCTCGCGTCTCTTTTTTTTTCTATTTTATTTTATTCATCTACAGCGTCTGTCCCCTACGATGCATTTTTTTTTAAACAATCAAAAAAAAAGCCACGGCTCACCTGATTCTCCGAGTTTAAGAGCTTGAGCTGCTCGTTTATCAGGCTGTACTTGGTGCTCTCCTCCTTGCGCAGCGCCCGCTCCTTCTTGAGCTCCGGGCTCCAGAAGGTCTTGATGCTGTGCATCGAGCTCCCCAGCTTCTGGTTCGTCAGCTCCAACTCCTTCTTCAGGTTACCCAGCTCGCGCTGCAGGTCGTTGTTCTGGTGCTGCAGCTCGCCTATGTAGCCGGTGCCGTCGCGCAGCAGGTGGGGATTCGGGCTCTGCCGCTGGGAGACCGCCCTCATCGCCGGCCCGTACAACTCGTCCTCCAGGTAGCGGGCGGAGCGCGACAGCGGCTCCCTTATCGGGACGAACTCGCGCTCGTGGTCCAGGAGGCCGACCGAGGCCCGGTCGAGGCTCGCGTACCGCGGGCCCGACACCAGGGGCCGGGAGGCGCTGCGCGAGCGATGCTGGCCCGCGCCCTGCGACATGCTGCGCCCGCGCTCCTCCAGCATCAGCACCGGACTGCCCAGCTCGTCCTCGCGGCCGTAGTAGGGGCTGCCGGCGCCGAGGCCCCCGACGCCGCCCACGGGGCCGAGGCCCTGGGGATGGGGCCCGTAGCCGCCGAGGCCGTAGCCGAGGCCGTGCTCGGGGGAGCTGTTGCCGCTGCGTGTACCGCGGCCCTTGCGGGAGCCGAGGGGGCTGCCGCGCCCGCTGGCGTAGCCGGAGCCGTAGCCACGCGAGGGGCTGCGGTCGACGGTGGGCAGCTCGCCGAGCCGGCGGCCGCTACGCGGCGAGCGCGTCCCACCGCCGGGGTAGGCCTCCCTGCCGGACATGCTGCTGCCGCCGCCGCTCCGTGCGCACTGTCCGACACGCGCTGCTGTTTCTCCTAACTGCCGCCGATCGATCTAGCCCTCCCGCCGCCCGCCGCCACCCCCCGGCCGCCTTCTCAGTCGCCCCCACCACCTACACCCACCCCCGACTAGGGGGCGTCGCGGCGATCTCCGGACGTCGACGATTCACGGGGTAGACCTCGACGCTAGACCTTCCGTTGCTTCTTCAGTTTTTTTTATTTTTTTAAATTGTTCCTTTCGAATGAGATTGTTACATGCGAATGCGGACTGCTTGATAAGGAATGCACGTGGGTTGAGGGGACGGAGTTACACAGTTAGCGAGAAATGTTTGTGCTCGGTGGTTTTTGTAAGACACAGAGATTCGTGTTTTTTTTTTACGGAGAGAAATGTTATAGTGAAAATTATACATAGGAACTCTTGGATATTCTCGAATTCTTTTTACTGTAAAATGTAGTAAAAATTGCAGTCATTTTTACTCTTCCCATGGAACATAGTATTTCTTACTCTAACATTTCTCTCCTACTATTGTAAATTTTCGAATAGAATCTACAAAGTTTTCTACATAAAATTTGTGAATTTAAAAAAAAGTCGAATTTTTCTAAGAAATTTGTGCATTTTTCCTAGAACAATACGCAATTTTCTGCGAAATTCGTGAATTTTTCTAAGAAATCTACGTATTTTTCCAAAAAAAAATCTTGTAAAACAAGAAACTCAACGTACTATAAATGTATTACTTAATTTCTTTTCGTGTGTTAAATCAATTTTTTTTCGTGTCATCGTTTCGATACGATTGTTCAGTGTCTTCGTCAGAAATTTAATTTTTTTAGTTGTAATTTACTTGGAAAAATAAAACAACGTCTAATTTGACAAGGCACAATTTGCTGCTTTTTTATTGATGAATAAATTCTGATATTTCGAGTGTAATTCTCAACATGGTATATAATAAAGTTCTAATGAAGACACTAACAATTTTCTGAGTAGACCCTCACCCCAAAATCTTTTTATACTTTTTTATAATAATTAGTATTTCGTTGTCTATTTATAATTAAAACAGAAATCAACTAACGTCATGGACATAGAACACTTTAATATAGGCAAACTGGTTCGCTAGACCTCCCGCTGCAAATTCTCATCCCTGACACTCGCTGTATTGCGCATCCTTATTTTCCTTGTGCTCCTTTTGTCTCGCCCACGCTGGGCAAAAGAATGTAACTGAACTAATTTAGAGAAACTTCAACTAGCATTTACATCGCTCTTTCTCACACGAGCAAAAGCGAATTGATGAAGGCCTTATGAGTAACATAAAAGATGTTTTCAGTCTATTAATACCGAGTTAAACATTTTTTTTATAAACATCACGGAGAAAAATGATTAGTAAAATTTACTGAAATAGTAAATAAAGCGTAATCATATAAAGTTTACTCATATGCAGTAAGTGAATTATACAGTATTTTATAAGCAATGTTTACTTACTTGATTACGATGTAGCTTAAAGCGGCAAATAAAATTTGTTTAAATTATTTAAGATAATTTTACTTAAGCAAAAATCACTATTTTTTTTACTGGAAGTTTTAAGAAAATTTTAATACCTTTTTAAATAAGTGAATTAGTATAGAACCAGCCTACTAAATAAAGGCAAAGTAAAAAACGTCCACCGGAGAAGTCATAGCAATAATAACAATTAAACTGCCAAATAGTAGTTTCCGATAGAAGCGCGTGAAAATTAATTTTCGAACGAGTTTAACTTTAGCGTCTGAGCGGAGTATAGGGACGACAGTCGCAAGCGTCCGGAAATAAGAATAAAACGATATTTCTAACACAGAATAATTGTATAAAGGTGTTAAAGCACGACGGTTGAACAAAATTTTGAAAAATTTCAAATCCGCTCTATCAAAGTCATTAATCACTGGTATATAGCTGCCTTACTTACAATTACAAACTTGCGTGACTCGATGTAAATACATAAGGCTATAATGAAAGTTTATATATAGTCCGGTAGGTAAATATTCATTAAAGATTTAACAACTGCAAAGAAAAATTTTATTCTTTTGGCATGCCATTTAATATTAGCGTTAATGGAATAAGCCTTCCATTGAGCTTTTTAGCTCGACGATTACAATTTTATTATTAATTATTAGATTGTTATTAAAATCGGCGATCTTTATCAGATTTTCAATTAGCCGACACCAACATTCCTAATTAAAAAATGTACTTTGCTCCACATTAAACAACACTGTTCTTCTGATATTATCGGGTTCGAAAAAAAAATCAATGATATCCTGATATAAAGTTAAATATCTTTTATTATTGTGCGATGTTATATCGAATAAGTAATTCGCAACAACGAGCTTAACGTTAAATAAAAATAAACATTAATTATTTTCCTTCATAAAAACGCCAATAGATAATTCGTGTGGTCATTCTGACGAGCCTCGAGAGCTAAAAGATTAAAGAGATACGGAGATACACACATGTTGCCGGTTACAATACGAATACAACGAGCGCGTCAGATTGACGCCATCTAATAAAGCGACTTGTCGGCTTCTGTCTTGGTAACTAATAAATGCTTAGTCCATCAGTGTCGCGTCAACTCTCCAACGACGTACACTTTGTGCAGCCAAGTTGTGCTCTCCATGTAGTGTAATACAACGTTGTAATTAAATAAAAAAAAATCATTTTTTTTATTCGTTCACAATTACAACAGTGATGCTTTCGTTGAGGGACTTGTTGCTCGGCCTCGTCGTCGTTAATATTTTTTCGTCGATATTTTACGTTAACGGCGAATGGCACGACGGTTCTGGACCGTGGGTCATCGCTACGGAGGGCGAACCGTGGCCCTTGCCCTTTTTCAGAAATCTCGACAAGGATTACTATCAAGTGGACTATAAATCCTTCAAAATTCAGGTAATGTGGTTAAAAAAAATTAAAACGTTTCCTCCGTGAACGCAGAGTTATAATATTGGTTCATTAATTTAATAAAAATAGCTTGTTTTTTGATTTTGTAAATACAACCGTAACAAATTTTAATGCAGCATTTTTTCTGTGTCTAAATTGACGTATAAATTGTACGGTATCTTGTTACAATTATTATTTTTTTTTTTTAAATGAAAAGGGGCATTGTCGAGATTCCGTCAAATTTAATTTATTTAAATAATTTGGTGATATGACGATGGAATTTTGGCAATGTTCTCCGCATGTTTAATATTAAATCCCCTATATTGATAGAAGCAAATACCAACAATTTTTTAAATTATTTTATACCAAGCAAAATTTTTATTGCATTATGAGTATTTTAAAGATAATTTTCACAACAAGAAAATTATATTTTAAGCCGTGAATGAATTAAAGAATTTAATAAACCAATGAATTGATAGCAAAATAAATAAAGGTGTATCCAATAGTTTGCGCCTTTGTAAGAAAAGTTTGTGTATGTCTTATATAAAAACAGAAATCATTAAACTCTTATATATAGACTCACGCATCTCACGTTTCTTTATCACTGGCAGATTATGCAAGAGAGCTGTGATGTACTCGAGGAAGCAGTTAATAGGTACAAGCAGATTATTGCAAAGGAATCGCGTATCGCTAAAAAATTGGCTCATTTTCGTAAAACACCAGATGCGGAGAGGAAGACTACTTCTGTCGATCAAACTTTCCTAATTGGTCTCGATATTTACTTAAAAAATAAATGCGAATTTTATCCTCAAATAAATTCCACCGAATCATGTTAGTAATTCTTCCGATTAAATTTTCTTACTATCTTAATTTTTTTTTTTTTTGCAAATGTATATAAATAAACTATTTATCACTTGCGTTCACAGATGAGTTAAATATACCAACAAATGACAACACAAGAACTGCTTTCTTGAGCTCTGAATCTATTTGGGGGATTCTTCGTGGTCTCGAGACGTTTTCGCAGCTTTTAGTGCCTTCGACAAATGGATCCGCAGGTGTACGTAGTTTTCCTGAATATTAAATGAAAGAATACACTAATTACTAAAGTGTAAATATCAATATTACAGTGAGAAAAAAATTACTATGTTATAAAATACTATAAAAATGTGTGAAGTTTTGTAAAATCCGATAAATTATTTATCAGGTTTTATGCAATTTTTGCACCATTTTGTGGAGTATTATAATTTTTTCTACGTATTCTCTAAATTTGAAAATATGAAATTCACTTGGAAAATGTGAATAATGACATATTTTATGTGAAAAATTGCGAAGAAGTAATTCTCTATTAGTTAACAGTGAGAAGCCAGAAAATCGTAGATCGTCCGAAGCTGCCTCACCGAGGACTTCTCCTGGATACCTCGAGGCATTACATTCCCATGAGCGATATTCTCTTGACTCTCGACGCGATGGCTTACAACAAGCTCAACGTTTTTCACTGGCACATAGTTGACGATAACAGTTTCCCCTACGAGAGCGCCGTATTCCCCGAGCTCTCGAGTAAAGGCGCCTATTACCCGACGATGATTTACACCGTCGACGATATTAAAAAGGTGATCGAGTACGCCCGTCTCAGGGGCATTCGCGTGCTCCCCGAGTTCGACACTCCCGGCCACACGCAGTCCTGGGGACTCTCGCATCCTGAATTTCTTACCCCTTGCTATGGTAAATAAATAGATTAAAAATTAAAAAATTTAAATTCTAAATTACTACACTGAGAGACTAATTTTGTAATTTTCAATAGTTATTTACTTCAATAGCGAGAGAAAAGTCTAGTAAAAGTTTTATAACGCGGGGACAGACTCGAGAAAAATTTTACTAAAAAGTATAGTAAAATAGTGCTAAACTTTCAGTAAATTTTACTACAAGTCTAACTAGATTTCTCTCTTTTTTTGAAATTAAATCAATTTATCGGTTTTTAAATAAATTTAGCAGTTTCGATACACGCGATATCCATGTGTGCAGGTGCCGACGAGAAGCCAACTGGTAAATTGGGCCCCATGAATCCCACCACACCCTCGCTATATCCCTTCCTTAGAAGTCTATTCACCGAAGTCGGGCAGCGATTTCCGGACCAGTACATACACCTGGGAGGCGACGAAGTACCCTACGACTGCTGGCAGAGCAACCCCGAAATTCGAAATTACATGCAAAAGAACAACATCAGCCAGAAGTTCGAGAAGCTGGAGGAGCTTTACATCCAGCGAGTGCTGGACATCGTGAACGAGCTCAAGGCCGAGCCGATCGTCTGGCAGGAAGTCTTCGACAACGGAGTAAAAATGCACGAGGGCACTGTGGTCCACGTCTGGACGGGCAATTGGCGCGGAAAAATGTTCGATGTCACGGCTGCCGGGCATCCCGTTCTACTCTCCGCCTGCTGGTACCTCGATCACCTTGCATCGGGTGGTGACTGGCTCAAGTACTACAACTGCGACCCTCTTGATTTTGCCCCGACGACGCCGAATCAAACTAGTCTAGTGCTCGGTGGCGAGGCCTGCATGTGGACCGAATTTGTCGACAGGTGACTGTTACGTCTTTTTACTTCCTTTTTTTTATTTGCCTGAATTTACTATGTAAATTTAAATAAGTGAAAATCACTTCGAACAAGTGCGTTTACACTTATTCGAAGTTAAAAGTCTTCCATATATCGTATAAGGTGAAAGACTTCTTACTTTAAATAAGTGCATATTCACTTACTCAAAGTGATTTTCACTAAATCATATTTAAGGGGTAGGAATCTGCTTTCTTCCGCCTTAACAAAGGTCTCTATTTTCTTAAAAGTTCACAGTGAAAATTTCACTCTTTTGTATTGTGAACATGGAGGTTCGTTTTATACTCCGTGAATAATTACTATTCAAATAGTGAAATTTTCACTCAGAACTTTTAAGAGAATAGCTCTAAAGTAGAATTGAAAATGGGCTTATTGAATATGTCAAAAGTCTTCCACGTAGAATAAGTCAATAGTCATTTATTCCATATATAATAAAATAAGTGCACTTATTAGATAAGAGAGTAATTTTACTATTTAATTAAGTGAAATGCGGAACCTAAAATCTTAAAAATAAAAAAATAATTAATAACTAACTAAATTTTTAACTATAATATTCAGTTAAAAATTACTGTGATTATCCTATGAAAATTTCTACCAAACTTTACCGTAATATCTGCGAAAAGAATAATTTCCGCGTACTTGTTCTGGATAATCTACAATGGATATAAATTTCAGAATTCTCGATGCTGTTTATCGATTACAGTGATTAATGCTTCTTTCAATTTTTCTTATTTTTGCGTACTTCTTGCAGAAATAATCTTCACCCAAGAGTCTGGCCTCGAGCATCCGCAGCAGCTGAAAGGCTTTGGAGTAACAGTCGTCAACTGGATAAAGAAGCTGAGAAACGCATGGAAGAACACGCCTGTCGCATGAATAGACGAGGAGTACCCGCACAACCGCCTAACGGCTCGGGTTTTTGTGTCGCATAAATTTTTTATTTTCTCTCATAACAATTGAGATTTACACTTCAACCAATTCATTACCCTATAATTTATAAACGGAAATATAATGAAAATAAAATTAAAAAAGAAAATAAAATCACGAAGATGCCTTGATTATTATTAATTATCAGCTAAACAAAAACTCGTGTATTTTACAGTTTCACTTGTTTTTTTTTCTTTCTAATTATCCCGCAAAACTCCAACTTCGGCTCGCTCAGGTCTTTCGGTTCAGACCATTTGTTTTTCATTTTTCGATGGACTCCGAGTTCTAAACTTGGATAAATTTTTCACCAGTTCACTCCTTCGACTAGCAAATCGAAATTGCTCGTGACAAATAAATTTTTGAGCTAGTAATCGAGTCTAATCAATCATTCACGTATTTACTTATTCTGCTTGCTAACAAAATGAGGAAGATGGATGAAAACGCCGAACAACGCTCCTGCCGCTGTGCCGCTTATCAAGAAGCCACACCAACTGGAACTGCTACGATGCATCCTGCAGCAAATAGTCAACCTAATTCCACTACCAAACCTGCTACTGCTTCTGCTTATCCTGCTAATACCATTTCCGGTTATTCTACTTCTGCTTATCCTACTGATACCCAGCCTATTACTTCTATTTCTGGTTATCCTTCTGCTACTTCTGCTTATCCTACTGCTACTCAGCCTACTACTGCTACTTCTGGTTATCCTTCTGCTACTTCTGTTTGTGTTACTGGTAGTCAGCCTGTGACTACTTCTGCTTATCCTCCTGGTAGTCAGCCTGTGACTGCCTCTGCTTATCCTCTTGCCACTCAGCCTGGTACTACCTCAGTTTCTCCTACTGGTACTCATCCAGTTGTGACTTCTGCTTATCCTACTGGTACACAGCCTGCTGTTGCGTCTGCTTATCCTACTGGTACTGCACATCCTTCTAAAACTCATCATCCAGGAACAACTCATCCCCATTCTCAGACAATGGTAAGTTGATAAAATTATTTTATACCCTACATAAAGTACTCTCGTGAGAATTACACGATTATCAGTCGAGAATCATGTGAATAAAATATTGTTCAGATTTTATATATATTTTTTTTAATCTATCGTACTTTGTAGCAGAGCCCCAGTACGAAAAGTTTGCGCTTCACCCCAGAGATGATTCGAGATCAGGAGATGCTCGTCTCGACGATGAGCCAACAGGGAATATCTGAAGACCTGATCAGACGGCAGTACGAACGTCTACTTGAGGAGCAGAGCAAACAATTGCGATACATAAAGGACGAGCCATCTGCGCCAGTAATCGAGCAAAAAGAGCCTGTCGCAGAGCTACACAACCGTCCAAAACAAGTACCAGAGACTCAGCTCCTTCAGCAACCCCACGTCCCTCCAGAAGGAACTTACGCATCTCCTGCGTACTATCAGTACGCGCTTCGACAGCAGGCAGCGACAAATCAGCAGCAGGCAGCGATGAATCAACAGCAGGCAATCATGAATCAACACCAGGCAATGATGAACCAACAGCAGAGGAAGCATCCAGCTTCTGAGGAGAAACAAGAAAAAACACAGCCTGACAGTAGTGCTCAAGAATCGACTCCTCCTCCGAAGATATCGTCGTCGAGTCTGTTAAAAATTCGCTTAAAAAAGGAGGCGCTCAATTCGTCGAAGAGGAACAACGGACTGCAGGAGGCCGCAACTGCGCTCAAAATAATACAAGAGTCCAGGAGTAAAATTGCGCAGGACAGACTAGCTGCAGAAGTGGAGAATATGATCAGGCTGAACGGTACACAGGACAGAACGCCAGGCGAACAGGCACAGAGTAATCACGACGAGGGAGAGAATCGCGGAAGAACGGCATCTGCTAACGGCCTCGAGAATTCAAGAAATCAAGATAATCCACAAATACGCAGGTACCATCCACATACGGCGGCTGCGACCTACGGTACGAATTCAACATTGCACGGTACCAGGCATTCGGATAAATCAGTCGAACCTCGTCATCAACATCACCAAAATCAACCTGCAGAGGGAACGACGGTGAATAACGCTCCTCCGGCTGAGCCTATACCTCAGCAGATGTACAATAACATTTATTCCGAGGTGTACGAGCCTAAGGTTATCGGAGGTTTCACTTATTTCGCCAGAAGGCACAACGGTGCTCCACAAGCAGCCTACAGTTATCCTCCCGCTGGTTACGCTAGTCAACAAATTCCACAAATTCAACAAATACAGAACCAAGCGGATCCAAGGACAGTTGTGGCAAGCACGAATTAATAAATCCTCAATAAAACGCATAACAAAAAAATACGAAACAAACTTGTTGATATTTTTACTTTCACTCAAAAATTCATTTTTTAAATTAACAGTACAAACTCATTTTTTTGAAAAAAGGACACTTTCATTCCTATATTTATTATTATACAATAACAATAACATTATCAGTAACAACAATAACCCTTATAAAAATACTATATAAGTTTAATGAAATTGCTTGTTGGAATAGTTCGACTATAAATAACAATTATTTCATTTCACTGCTGGCTATAAAGTAATTTTCCTTGAGCTTATACTTATTTACAGACATATTTGTTTCTTTATATAATGTAAATCGCGACAGAATCGAATCCACTGTCAACGATCTTACTAGCTACAAGAAAATCAATGGTACGTAGCTTACTCTAGATGTACGCGTTAATCATATGTCTGGCTTTGAACTAAGTAAAGTATGGTGCCACTTGTAAAGTTTTCCTTCCTCATGGGACGGTGGAATGAACTTCCGACGAACGTATGTACAGGTGAGAAACGGACAAACAGAAGCAAGAGAGAGAGAGAGAGAGAGAGAAAGAGAAATAAGGAGACGGTTCAAGGATCCTAAGGCGAAGAGGAAGAACTGGAGTCAGCGTGGGAATCCTGCACAGTTCCGGCGGCCGACCCTGTCGGCTCCAATTGGGCCAGCGAACGCTGAAGCTCGGCTCGCTCTTGCGGCTGCAGTCGATGAGCGATTTCGAGGACTGCATCTAGCCGAACCTCTGGACAAGTTTCCAGAGCTTCCTTCACCCGGCTGACTACGGCGTCCTTCTTCACGCAGCTCATGTTTCGCAACAGCACGCTGCTCTCACTTCTCATCTGGTACTCGAGCCAAGAGGCTGCTGCCTCGTCTCGGTCCCAGAGGTAGGCGTCCGTCGCGCCCTTGTCCTCGACGAACCAGCGTCTCAGCATAGCGTCGAACTGACGCACACCCAGGCCTGGCTGAGTCTCCAACACCTCTCGTCGTACCTGCTCTTCAAGAAGTCGACGACGCAACCGCCAGTAGAAGAAGCCTCGAGCCGAGCGCCAGGGCACGATCTCCTGAATGCAGCCCTTCTCAAGCATACGCTCGGGCGTGTCATGGAGGTCGGCGAAATGCACCGCGACCTGGTGGTACATTGGCTCGAGTTGGTGTTCGCGCGCACTTAATTGCGCCTCGAGCGACGTTCGCTCCTCTGTAATTCCAGTGCAGCTGGGCCCGCAGGCAGTGAGCGATGCCTTCAGTCGTTGCAGTTGCGCGTCCTCCCTGTACATGGTCTTGTGAACGTCCTTTTGCCGGAATTTTATTTCGACTATTCCTTCGGGCTCGAGTACGCCACCTCGAGAACTGCTGTCCGCGAACATTTCCATGTAGTGTGGGTTAATGCTGGGGTCAACTACCGCCCAGGCTCCTCCACGCAGCTCGCCGTTCGGTGGTATATAGACCAACACCGGCCGGCTGTACTCGCGCAGTCCGTCCACGATGTAGGCGCCAAACTTCATGATTTGCTCGTACATATCTGCAAAGCAATTTTTTGTTTAAACGAAAAAAAATTAAAAATAGTTGATTAATAAAATTTCTGATTAGTACACCCTCATAGGCATAATAGTAGATTTCGATACTAGTGCGTCAGGCGTGATTCTCGGGCGAGTGAGAAGTCAGCGCCCGAGCGAAGCGAGCATATAACTACTAAATAATAAGACTACTAAATAAATAATTTTTTTTTTAATTTTATAAATTTAACCATGCTTTAGTGAATATTATGACAATTCTTGATGCAACATTTTTCTCCGTGTATTTTAAGATTAACAGTACCTTTCATGCCACCAGAGAATCCACGCCAATTAGCAAAGATAAATAGGGGTAGCTCCTCCCGTGCGAAATCCTTGATAGCCTGAGCTGTCTTATAAGCGCTGTCTGGATACCAGACTTGTCCAGCTTGAGAAACCGTCTTGGCCTCGGAATCAAGGTTTGCAGGATCAGCTGGTAAATGCAGCTCGACCGTTCGTGTCTCAACAGCAATGACGCCACAAGGAATACCTCCAAGTTTTGCACGGCCTGTGACTACAGTTTGCGCCCAAGGTCGCATTATTTCCTGCAAAGCAATAATTAACATTAGTTATTATAAATAGATTAGCAATCATAGAATTTTTTGGCGTATTACCTGCCAAGAACCACGATCGAAGAAGCCACTTTCCCAGACACTCGACTCGCTGGGCAGAGGCCTGCCTTCCAGCATCCAGCGCGGATCGTAAGGGGCTTTAGTTGGCAAGTAGGCTATTTCTCGGTCAATGGGATCAGGCAAAGTTGAAAGTGCCATTACTGGTAAGGGGCATCCTTTCGCTTTGGGAACGTAAGCCAACCACCTGAGGAGGGTGGCCACTCCGTCAAGATCTCGAGGCTCAACTGCGTGCGATATACCATTATTGTGCATTATCTGGATGCCACCCAGTTGATTATTACTCGCGTAAACCTCTCGGCCGAGAACGGTATTTAATGCCTTGTAGCCGGTAAGGATAATGTGTGAATTCTCTATTTGGATGACACGCTGACCGAGTCGGACAAGGTAGGAGCCTATACCAATGGCACGACACGATACCAAAGAATACGTTACCACCTAAAACCGTTATAAATAAATGTATTTATCATCAAATATCGAAATTCAAAATTTACATATTAAAATTCCAAGTGGATATTAAAAGTAAATAATATTTAAACGAAACTGACCTCCTCGTAAGCTTTGGAGGTCTCGCCAGCAATCATACCCGCATACTTAAGATTCTCCACTCCAAGACCATCGTCCTGACCAATGATATCAGTTATCTTGTAACGAGATTCACCGGCGTCTTCGATGAGCGCCGCTTTCACGGAGTTGAGTGGAGCCAATCGAGCGTAGTCGTCGGGAGTTAAATAAATATACTTGAAGCCTTTCTCAGGCTCCTTCTCGTCCTCCCAGGCTATTCTGAAGAGACTCTTCACCTACGGATTTTCAAAATAATAATAAGAATCAGACATTGAACTATTGTTTAATATTAAAGAAGCTAAAACATTGAGAAAGTTGTATGCATTGTTTTTGCAGGATTTTCACAAAGTCTGCAGAAAAGTTTTTCACTACATATACTGCAGATTTTTCTACCGAATTAAAATAAAATGCCGACAGAATAAATGAGTATTAATTCTGCTTAGGTACAACATGTTTACCTCTTCAGCGAGACCTATGCGAGCTCCTGCATTTGCCTGAAAAGAAGATTCTGGGAATGCCCAACAGCCGGGCCCTTTCCGATGCTCTACAGAAAACTAAATCCTCTTTCGGTCCAAAAGAACCAATGGAGCAAGTGAGATCGTTTGCTATCAAGATGATGTCTCTTCCTGTGGGATATTCTGGCGTGTAGAGAGTCAATCGCCAGGCTATCATACCGACGTCATTCTCTCCAGGTAATCTTTTCTGTTCGACAAGAGTCTCCCCCTCGAGCACCAACTCGACGCTATCCAACAACGGGCTTGGAATGGTTATTTGTTCTGCATAAAAAAAAATAAAATAGTTTAGTATACGCAGTACACAATACACTGAACAAGTTGTGCAATAAATAGTTAACTCACCAGAAGCACTGGATGGCAGATCCTCGAGATACTTCGCCCAGGCTTTTTCGATCTGCTGGCGGAACATGTCTGGTAGATCATAAACGTAGGTGGTACCCGCACTCTGCGCCTGAAAACGTTTCGACTGCAAGTAGTCCTTGGTGAGGTAGGGTGTGGATATCGGCAGGCCGTGCATAGGACCAGGCCTCCAGTTGCTGTTCTGATGGCCGCCGTTCGGTACGTACGACTCGAATCGAATGACGCCCGTTTTCGGATCGATCGCTTCGCTGTACAGATGAAGGTCGATACTGTAACCGCTGTCGTTGGCGATACACAACCGGACGTTACTGGTAGGTTTCCCCGGTGCCGGTCGAATTGTCATCTTGATTTCGGCCTGACGCACTCTCAATTTCCAAAGACGGGGACCGTAACGTAGCACCATACTCGTGACGCTCTCTTCGATACGCGCCGGATCCATGATGACTGTCGGTACAAAATTCAAAAAGATGTGATTGCAGTCGGTACGCTTGGCTAGGGGATGGGAGAAGGCGACCTCCAGCTCGTCCATCGCCTCCAGAAGAACTCGCTCTCCTTCGTTGTGCAGGTAGTCGAAACTGGCCTCCTTCGTGATGAGATCGGAGTGTCGAATGATGGAGCGAATGAAGAAACGGTAGTCAGTCACCTGCTGACCCTTCGCCACCTTCGCCTGTCCGAGGTACAGGTGCATCTTTTGGTTCGACGTGGGCAGAGCCTCGAGATCATACGTCCGCATGCGATTCAGCTCGATGTGGAAGGCGCATCCGGGCTCCAGGTGTCGGTAGATTCGGTCCTCCACGAAAGCGTCCCTCTGCCTGAAGGTGAAGAATCGCGGGAACTGGCGCTTCTTCAAGGCAGCAAAAGTGACTCTTCGAATTCCTCGAGCCACGAGCTCCTCGCGGTTCGCCGCGCACCACTCGCCGAAGCGCCGAGCCATGGTTGCGTCGTCCTGATTGCCCTCGTCTTGTACCGCTATGCTAAGGATATGCACGGGTTCGAGTTTCTGTTGCTGCTGTTGCTGGGGTTGCTGCTGCTGAACCGACGGCTGGCCATCGGCCGACACTGGCTGATCAACGTTGATGGAGGTACTGTGGCGGGACTCGCTCGTCCCGACTGCTTCGACGGCCTCGAGAACGCGCGCAGATACGGAACTAGGGCGAGGAAAGGTCCTCCAGGAGGTCCAGCACTTCGTCGGCAGTACTGGGAGAACTCGGCGAGATCTCTGAAAGCAGCCATGGCGCCTGTTCGGTGATTGACCAGAGAATGATTCTGTCGATTCGGATGGTTGCTGGGCAGCATGAATTGGAAGTGCACCAGTGGTATCTCGCCCGAGAGCTCCAGATGTTGGAGGCAGGTGAGCTCGTAACTGATGTACGCTCGGCGCACGTAAACCTCCAGCGCTGCGTTGCAGACTGCTCTGTTGGAGTGGTAGAAAAAGTCGTGGAGAATGTCGAATATGCAAGTTTCGGAAAGTATGAGTTTCTGCAAATTCTCTGGATGGAAGTCGTGCCCGTACATGTCGACAGCCGAAAGGAAAATCGACTCCATCTGATTGTGACGCAACTCATACGCCGGTTGATGGGCCGCGATGAGGACCTGACGGGCTCGCAGTGCCACTCGACTGTGCTCTTGACGATTTAAGCTTGTTAACTCCGTGAGAGTGGAGGCGAGTTCGTCCGTTAGGCCAGGCTCGTTTGCCCAGAGATGATCAACGAGCATCGCTACAAGGACGTTCTTCTTCAAGACTTGACTATGACTGAAGATTATTCCGGTCACCTGAGCAGCGTCGTCCTTGTACTGTTCAAGAAGCGCCGATACACACTTGTCGTAGTGTCCCTGCTGGAATTGCGACTCGACCGTATAATATTGACGGAGAAGCTCGTGGACGGCGGTCTTCATGCGGCCTCGAATACCATTCCGGTAGCGCTGGACCAGCTGAACAATTCCCTGCGTCGTCAAGAAGAAAACGTCGCGCTCGGCCCGTTTGGAAAGAGTAGCCGCATGCCCATCTATTACCGCGGCGATCTGCTTGGCTGGGGAATTGGGCGAGCACCGAAGTGATGTTGCGCTCGTACAATGTCATCAGCTTGCGTATTTTCTTCTCGACGCTCAGAGGTATGCGTCCGGAAATCGTAGCGATTACCTCCTGGAGTTCAAGAAGCGGTAGGGATGGGTCCCGCAGTGAGCCCATGAATTTTTCTACGAGCTCGCGTAGCCGTGGCAGATGATACGGGTCCGGCAGGCAGTAGCCCGCCAGGCAGTTCTCCAGCGCCGCTCGATACTTGGCGTGCAGGTGGTTCAGTTTCTCCGGTACTGCTGGACTGCTCGGACCTGGGAACTGGCCGGCAAATTCCTGAGCTTTGGTTACTAATGAAGGATCGTCAAGCTCCAATTGGGCGATCAGGCTGCCCGCCTCGAGAACCGCTCCAGGACGTTTCACGAAGAAAAGGCTACCCGCTTCACTGGCGGTCACGCTCATCACCATCTTCATGACTTCGATCTCGGCGTAGGCTTGACCAGCCTCCACGTGACCTCCGTCCTCGACGAGGAAGCCAATCAGTTTACCGGCTGATGGGCAGCGTAACAAAGATGGATCATTGTCTTTCTCGAAAACGCAGGTCTGATTGCCGATGACTATACGGTAACGATCTACCTCCTCGCGCATGTACGTCGTGAAACTCGCTCCATCGAGCGACAGCAGGAGGCCACCATCGATTAGCCTGTGTATCTCAACTTCTTTGTATGAGCCATTCATCACGAGGAAGTAACTGTTGGGGCCGGCCTTGGTCGCCTGCACTTTGTACTTGTATCCGTCGTTTATGAGCTCGACGTCGACGACGTTGTGAAGATCGTTGCTCGCTTGAATCTGTCCTTTCTCCAGAGCAGTCTGAAAACCGCTGAACGCCGCGGTAATGGCTCGATCGGCTATGTGGAGCGCGCCACACGTCACCGCCAGCAGGACATCCGGCTTGTCGCTGCGCACGCGCTCTGAAATGAGTAGGTCCAGCCAAGCGGTGTCGATGTTGTTACTCTGAAACGCCTCCGTCTCCAGCAGCGTGATCAAATACTCCACTGTTGTGCGGAAGTCACCGCGAATGCTCAGCTCTTTCAGGGCGATCACGAGATTCTCCCGAGCCTGGTTTCTGTCCTCGCCCCACGAGAAACAATGTCCGAATTGCGAGTCGGCAAACTCGTGCAGCCCTCCTGAGGCGCCAACCGAGAAGTAACCCCAGACATTTTTGCTCGAGCGGAAATTTAACTCTTGCACTGTACCACTGCTCGGTTTAAATCCTACAAAGAGAAGAAATAAAGTTATAAAATGACAAACAAATTAAAAATATTAAAAAAAAAGATACATGAAATATACATTTAAAAAAAGGGACAGAATACGACAGAGTTTAAAAAAAAAAGAGGCTGACCTTCGTCAGGATTTTCACTGGTGATACGGGCGGCTATAACGTGACCCCAAGGTTGAGGTTTGTGACGTGGCATCTCGAGGTCGATCAGGCTGTCACCCCAGGGACTTTCTCCATAGAGCAGTCGAATATCTTTGATGTGGTGAAGAGGCAGACCCATAGCGATTTGTAGTTGGGCAGCTGGCAAGTTGACGTCCGATACCATCTCTGTGCAGGGATGCTCGACCTGCAGTCGGGGATTCAGTTCGAGGAAATAGTAACGACCCGAGGTATCGTAGAGGTACTCCACCGTTCCCGCGCTGACGTAGCCGACCATCTTCGCCAATCTTACGGCTGCCTATAAACGCAAAAATCAATGAATTACCAGTTAATTACACAGTTATTTATATGCATTCAATTGTAAATCAATCATAGCTTACTACAATTCTTTGGTCTAAGTTAATGAACACTTCTTTCGTGACTTTTATAAATACATATGCAAAAGCCATTTTTATTTCGGCACTACAAATCGTACAAAATTCGTACAAAAAAATTAAATAAAGCGCAACACAAAAATTCTACATTCTAAGACTTGTCATATAAAATTTCTTCATTTCTAAGCGTACGTAACTTTTTAAGCAATAAAAATATTTTAATATGACATAGATAGATTTTAATTTTTGTTTTACGCCTAATTTGAATATTTGTATGCTAGTGTTTATAACATAAACTAAACATAAACTAAATTAAAAAAATCCTTGTCCTTTTGTCCATTGGTGCTTACTTTTTCCATCTCTTCGAAGACCTCAGGCTTGGCAATGACGGCCGGTGCCTCCTCAATGATTTTTTGATGACGACGTTGAATGGAACAGTCGCGACCAAAGAGCGAGATCGCGTTTCCGTAGTTGTCAGCCAACAACTGGACCTCAAGATGACGGGCGCATTTGGCCAGTTTCATGATGAAAATCGGCGAGCCGGGAATCTCGGCCTGCACTTGTCGGAAAAGCGCCGGCAGTTCCTCGGGGTTTTCAACCTTACGAATTCCTTTACCACCTCCTCCCTCGCTGGCCTTGATCATGATGGGAAATCCGATCTTATTGGCAGCTGCCAGGCACTCTTCGACGCTCGAGACGCAGCCCTTCTTGAATAATTCCGACGAAATCTTTATTTTCTTGCCGCTGTACTGTGCCTTGAGATCAGAACCAGACCAAGGAAGTGTCGGCACATCGGCCGTTTGCGCAACGATACTCGAGGCTATTTTATCACCCAAGGCCCACATCGCCCTCTCCGACGGACCTAAAACCGATGCATAGCAAATGTTAGTACAAGCTTTTTCACAATATCTTAGCTACTTAAGAGTATATTGGAGCTGAAAGATTTAAGTTCATCGTAATAAAAGATTTTTATATTCAGAACTTGAAATGAATGTTTCTACTCACTATATGCGTCTAACGTAAAATACAAGTTGAGCTCTCATAAATAATGATTTTTTTAAATATCTACAAGGTAATCCCTACTCTATTCGCAAAACTTGCCATCAATATAATAAATTTTGCTGGACTGCATTCGAAAGAATTCTATGCATAATGCAAAATACATTTTTGTTATATTTATGATGAAGTACGGTAATTTTTATCTTAAAGTCTAGAGTATGGTCACGTTTTTACAATATTCTTTTCGTGTCTCAATCAATACTATAAAAATATTCATATTTCACTTAAAAATTTAAATAAATATTAAAACTTTCGGACTCTCTTTTATACACATTTCAGCTATTTGTATACATAAATTTTACAAATTCATCCCTTTAGTCGCATGAACATGCCCGTGCTTATCAAATATGGACATTATTTTAAGTACTCCCAGAGAAACTTTAAAATAAGCCAACTATTCCTCTTTAAATTGCATTAAATTTTCACTAATTTAAACAGTGATTAGCGTCTTCACTAATTAAATGGCAAAATTTTACTAATTTAAATGGCGTATTCGTTTTTCACTGAATGAAAAATTAAATTTTCGTTTATTTAAAATCACTTATTATTTAATTCACTTATACATTAAGTGAATATTCACTGAAAAATGGTGAACGTTCACCGAATGAAATTTAGAGAGCAAGATTGAATATTTTACGATGACCGCTCCTCGAAATATGAAATTTTTTACATTTTATTAATCTTATTACGGTGAGTTTAAACATTTGAACAGTAGGTTAAATTACTGCTTCCTCACCAATGAATGAAATATTATTTTTGTGCAAAAGCTCCGGTAGTTTCGGGTTCTCGGAAGCGTGACCCCAGCCGGCCCAGACGGCTTGCACCTGCGTTCGAATGGCAATGTCGACGATGAGCTCGACGTTGGCATAATTGTTATTATTCGTGCCTCCGAGCACGGGCACGTACTGGTCGGCCATTTTAATGTACTCGGCGTTAGCTTTCAGATCCTCAGGTGTCACCATCACGACGAAACGGACGGCTCGTTCGTTCTTGAACATTTCGTACGACCAGCGGCGAATCGATCGCATGCATTTTACAGCTGCAATTCCGTTGTTGGCAATTAGCACCTGAAATATTTGAAAAGAACATTCGTGAGTCGTAGCTTTGTTGATTTTTTCTTTTAATGAAACATGTTTAAAAATTGAGGTACGATTCTTCGCGTATCAAACATTAAACTTAGTTGAGAAGAATTCTTTAGTTATTGATTTCTTATTATTTAGCATAAGAAATCCTTTGTTTTTTATTGTTATTCTTGTTTAAACCTTGATGATTATTAATTTGTCATTAGTTAGTTTGCTAGTGCCACTAATCACAGTATCTATGATTGACTACGACGTGCGTGGATAAAAAAATTTACTGTTTTGACGCACGTGAAGATGTTGAAAGGTCCATTATTTTTAGCCATCCTCAGCAAAAAAGTTTGTGTATTTATCAAAAAAGTCTGTCTCCTGTGTAGTCGATAAAGAAATGAATGAAAAAAAAAATGACGCCTCACATATTTCATGTTCGTCAAGCCGTCCGTGGCATCAAGAACCAATCGTTCTTTCCTTCTTTTATTACTTCCTTAGGTGCGTAATATATTTAAATTTTGTGTGTACAAATGACACTGACGCACGATGGCTATTTATTTCCTATTTCAACTAAAAATGAAAATCTTATAGAAGAAGTCCAAATACACGTACCCAAGCTGAATAGCAGTTTTTAATAGAATAATAGTAATTTTTCAAAACGTTTCTCTCGGTGTATATATAATTTATTATATAGATTTAAATTGTATCTTATAAATAATGTTAAATAACTTTTTTCCAGAACGTCAATATATAAATACTTTCCCCACCAGTATTGACAAAAATTTTTCCTAAAACAATTCTCTCAGTGTAATTTATTATTTACGCTGTGCATGTATAGGCGCATATATTATAGATCAACATTTACCTTATTAATGACGTGTGAGCCTCCAAATCGACGTACGAATTCCTCCGGCGTGGCCACTGTAAAATCCTTCTCGAGTTGCCGGCTCTGCGTCTGGATCATCACCGTGCCCTGAGACATGCTGGGCCTGCCGATCAAAGAAGAAAAAAAGTAGTATACACTCCTCTCAAAAAAAAGGAAGGAGTATCAAATCTGCCACGACGATCGGAATCAGAAAACGCTTTTCCCAATAGCCCTCCCCACTCCTCGGTCCCCAAAAATATTTCGAATAATTTGGCTGTAAAAAAAATGATTACGTCATGCCGTGATGGTGAGATATCATCTCCTCCTCTTTTTCCGACTTTCTCTCCATCGTATTCTCTAGCTCCTCGCTACTTCCGGCATCCTCGAGGCTGTTCAGCCTCGACAGCGCGGCCGTCAGGTTGTCCGAGCTCTTCCAGATCGGATCCTTCTCGCTATTCTCAGCGAGGACGAATCTTTTGATTCGTTTCATCCCGAGGGCATCGACGATCCAGCTCATGGAATATGCCAGCGGTGCGCGAGCATAACCAATACCAGACTCGATTTTGCTGCTCGTTTCATTCAGCGGATTGATGGAGGAACGTAAGAGTCGCGCGCGCGGCTGACTAACCGTAAAAGTGGAGTGACGAATGCGACGTCTGCATTTCCTTTTTGTATTTTGCCAACGAGACACGCGCGACCGTCGCGCGTCGGCGTCCGTCGCGTAACTGCCCAAACTTTCGAAGACGAGGGGGACCGTATACTCCTGGCTGCAGTGTCGAGCCTCGTGTCCGCGTGGAAGGAAAAAGCGGACCTTGTACACAAGATACCTGACGGCTCGACCGGTACTTCCAAGCAATTAGCCCCTCCTCCTGCGGTCCCCCTTCCAACATCACCTCGACGTAGCCATATGTACGCAAGATCGACGTACGACATCCTCATTTCAGCGTATATCATCTTATTTAATCCTTCTCTAGGCTCATTCACTCTTTAAGTCCTTCCCCTGAATGATCGTGAATTTTTTTTCAATATCCTACTTGAATGTTTTTTTTTCTATTTTTTATTGATTTTTTTTATTTCTACACTGAAAAAAATAATAGGGCTAAAGTTTACAATAAATTTTGTAATATAGAGAAAGAATTGACAAGTCAAGATAATTAGTATATAAATTATTTTGGAAAAATTACAACTTTTATACTAATAATTTATAGAATTGTGGCTAATTTTACCACAAAAGTGGTAATTTTTCCAAACTTTATCGAATTTTTTTTTCTCTGCAGAATTCATAAATATACGTTGTTTCACAAATTGCACAGAAGATTCCGTCAATTCTGTCCACATAATATTATAAAATTTATTGTAAACTTTACCATATCATTTTTTTCAGTGTATATCTTCTCCATTCGTTTTTTATTCTATGTTCTCTTTATTTTTTTAGTTCTATTTTCTATACTTTTTTTGGGTTAAAGAATAATTATATTCATTATAAATTTACATGACCTTAAACACTTATGCGTTATTAGGAAAATTGTCGTATTTTATATTGGAAAATTTACAAGACCGGTTTAGCAAAATTCGCTTACAGATATTAAATAAACTTTTTTTATATAACTGTAACAAGTTATTGAACCATTTTTCCGATGATGGCATTCTGCGAGGCCACTGAAAATGGCTATTTAAATTTTCAATAGAGAATCTTTCTTAAAATATTTATTTCAGAACAATAAAAAAATTCGTTAAATCTTCGTGAAAGATATATTTTTGATGAATATAAATTAGTTTTTTTTTGGTTTTTTGTTTATTATGCACTTTGCATTCTAAAATTATTGTCAGGAATATTTTATCGTATGCTGTATAATAATTTAGTAATAATTGTTAAAAAAAAAATTTAAAACAAAAAAAAAGGTTTCTTTCGATTTGAAAAAAGAACTTAAATCTGAAATATAATGCCGATCCATATAAAAAATCAATAAAAATTATGAACAATAACAATAAAATATAAATATCAATAAAAACTTTTTCAACAATTTCGAATTGAAGCAGTCCGGAAAAATGTCTGCGTTTCTGCAAACGCATTGCGAGAGCTGAATCGGTGAAAATGCTCATTTGTGGTGATATTTGACATTCATGGAGGAAAAGGTACCTTCGAATTTACTAAATTTGAATTCGAATGATAAAATCTTGTTTATCGCATGCGACTATAGGCTTATTTATAAATTCAACAAAACATTAGCGGGGCGTTCGCGCATGACGAATTTGATGATGTAATGTCCAAATAATAGCAAATATTTATATTTACGCAACTTTTATACAGCAACGATTTATTTCAAAAACTTTCAGCGATAATTTTAGGAGCAAATATAGTAAACACATGCGGCGGACAATATTGAATTGCAGACAGAAGAGAAGAAATAAATTCTTTTTCCCACCATAAGCGACAATGGAAGTAAACTGGACATATAAAAGAAAAAATAGAGAAGTCGCTATTCTCACATGCTGAATTACTAGCGATAAAATAGATGGAAGGTATAGTCTTTATTCAATAGGGCTCATGGTTCCTGAAAATTTAATAAACCAAGAATATTCATCGACTGCTGCGCGTACGTATTACGTGAGCGACAGAAAAACTTTACTCATATTGAGCAGTGAATTACAAATTACCAATTAACAACTGCAGCTAAAATTGTAAAAATATTTTTTTTTATCATCGCATAAGTTAAACAACTTGCGATTCGCTCGACGACGAATGGATTTTCGCTCGACGTAAGTAATAATTTACGCGGAATAAATGAAAAATTGTATATTTAAACATTACATGTGTACTGAATTCTCGAAAAATGGAACTTCGGACTTGATTTGATTATCGATTGTGTTATGGAGGCACGACACGCGTTGTCGTTGATCGTAAAAATAAATCGAAATGTGCTAGTCATCTACCTGAGGCGTTTGCGCCGCTCGAGCAAACCATTAGCATGCTGTTGCTGCTGCATTTGCTGCTGCTGCTGTTGTTTCTGTTGGTCATCGCTTGGAAAACTGTCTTCAGTTTCCAACTCCTCGCCGACTTCGTCCTCAGTCACTCCCAGGACAAAACTCACGGGCTCTGCCATTTTTTCTCGACTCAAAGTGTCTACCTCGCTTTGATCTCGATCGCTATCTTTTAGCAAATGCGTATGCGCTTCTTCTTTAACGTTACCTTCAATTTCAAAATTTACCAAATTTTTTTTATCGTTTAAATTTCCTCCAGATTAACAGATGCATAGTTTCAACGCGCCCAAAAATTAATTATAGATTCATGCACTTTTAGAAGAGAAACTACAGACTTTTCTATAGATGCAAGCCCTTCGCCACCAAGTAACGCGATTATAGGTATACATACTTGTGTTTTAAAATGTTTTACTCTCATCGCATGCAGTTATAATTCTGATTCAAGAATTGTATTATACTTCATAGCCAAGTGTTCAACCGACCAACCAGTAGAATAACATAAATGGTTATATCGTCAAGATTTAAAGACACCCAAGCACCAACCAAAAAAAAAAGAAATATCAAACCAATTCTCTCGGTTACCACGGTTAAATACGTATGAAAGATCAGATGGACAAAGGAGATTTCGAAAATGGTCAAAGGGAATGATAAGCAAGCAATCGCTTTGAAAATTTGTTCTACTTCGCGATAAAATTCTTTACTATTCTTTTATCATTGAGCAAGTATTTTTTTTTATAATTTTAATCGGTGAAGGAAGGATGAAGAAGTGAATGCAGAGGACGAGAAGAGGCTCGCGTAGTTTAGGTCGCGTGTACCGATAAGTGTGTCCAGAAGGGCCCGAAGCATACCAGCACTTGGAGCGCACGCGCGCATACACCGTCTAAAGTGGTCGACAAAAAGTTCCGAGTGAGAAAAAAAATCGGACACCGCCGGCTTCCAGGCACGAGACCGCGAGGGCGACTGCACACTGCTCCGGGAGCTGCGCTCCGTTTCAATTCGTCGCTCGTTACCGCACGTATAAGTCGAGACTGTCGACACTAGAGCCCGAGCTAAAGTCAAACTCTTGACTTCTAGAGTAAGAGAGAGAGAGAATAAATTGGACAGTGTCCGAAGAAGAGGGGGAGAAAAGAGACAGGCTATAAGGCAGATCAGACTTCCCTTTGCTTCGACTTATTCAAAGTTCAAGGGTCATCGCGATCAACGGATTCTCCTGACTTAATCGAACATCGACGTTGATAGCACTAATCGACGAACGTATGCAGTTTAAAACGTGCCTATTTACCGTCATTCACCCCCTCCTATCACCTGTTTAGCGCAATCAGCTACACTACTACTTGTAACAGTGCCTTATAATAATATATAAATTAATTCGCTTTTTTGCAAGATTTTTAAGGAATAAATTAATGCAGTTTACAATTTTTAAATGCGAATAATCATTTTTTTTTATAAATTTATACGTAAGTACACTACTTATAATATCACCGAAAATGTGTATCATTAATCCGCTTTATTGGCAGATTTAAATAAATAGATCAACGAATAATTGATTAAGCTAAATATTTTATTTTTTCAACGTAAAGAATATCTTCTTTTTTTTTTATAAATCTACCGGTAGATAAAATTTTAAACGTAATTACTTATTACAGTGGTACCAAATTAATACGCCTTGAATCGACAGATTTAAGAAATAAATTTTAATAGTGGAACTGAATTAAATGTTTAGGTTTTTTTAAATGTAAGTACCTGTAGGGTACTATACCAGCGTTTGATGCATCAACAAGAAAATTGAATTGTGAATTTAAAAAAAAAAAATAATTCACATAATTTCTTCAGTGGTAAATGGACTACGATTAATCCGTAATCGCAGCGAGTCAACGTGCATAAAAATTCTTCAATGTCAAGATTACAATTATGTAGTCTTACTACGAGCTATTTATGTAACGTAAATTTTTTAAATTAAAAAAATGTATTAAATAACTTAATTATCCTAATATTTTTATACTACCGAAACGAACTACCACTCTCCCTCTTCATTTTTTTGCAATACTTGCACTGAAAAAAAAAATAAGTTTGAATCAACTATGAAACTTTGCTAAATTCTTTTTAAAAAATTAATTTATGTTGATTTATCGTAACATTTTGTTGAATAAATAAAAACTGTTTATTTAAACATCGATTCTATGAAATCTTCTAATTAAGTTAAACAAAATTTTGATGAAGAAAATATTTAATTAATTATTAAATTTGAGAAATTAATGAAGTCAGAATTAAACAACATTTTAATTCAGTTGTATCTGCATTATTTTTTCAATGTAGGTACATCACACGTTGTTTATTACAATAAATATAAGATGAAAAAACTAATTATTTTGAAAAAGTAAACGTTACTTTCAAAAACATTTTTTATATAATCAATAAATTATTTGATGGTGAAAATAATAATAAGATACAAATACGAAGTAGGAGAAGCAAATAACTCAGCATTTAGATTTCAATTAGGAAATTTATTACAAACAATCATTACAAAACGAATTATTCTAATAAGTCTGTATTTAAAAAAACATTAGCAATTGCTTAATTTCACATGGACTGAATATACTCAATTAAATGATAATAAATAACAATAACCGTGTGCATTTCATTATTTCCTAAAAAAAACAAGGTCTCACTTATCAACCTTCTTTAAAATAATTGCTATCATAAAAGGACTTTAAAAAAAAAACATATATGCATACGTACGTACAGTACATAGCGTATAAAAGAAAAAAATCGTTCTAATCAATAACCGACGCACGAAAGTGATTACCGCATCGTAAGATACGCTTCTCGAGGAAAATAAGAAGGGTGGCTGTGATGATGTACAACGAGTGAGAGAGAAAAAAATGTAAAAAAAAACATAAAGATAAATAAAATCCACGCTGACACGAGGAGAGCACGAGATGGGATACTGAGCTCCGCAAAGGTAAGTAATGACTCTCCACGCGGATTCTCACACGGGGGAGTCGTACAGTAGTGTAAGTACGCAATCGAAAGACCGAGGGAGCGCGTGGATTGGCCGAACTCCGTGTCAGGCGACAACCAGCCAGAAACGCACGCAGTCGCGAGCCGCGAGCACGTTTGACGCCTCATCACACTGGACACATAAGTAGCCGGTGTTTTCTCGCGCCTCGTGGCAGTCGTCGTTTTCCGTCCTCTAACCTTCCTCGCGTGTCCGTGCACTCGCCTTCGTTTCTTCCGTTCGTTATTTATTACTGCACTCAATATTAATTCCATAACCATATCCGCCGGTGTACTGCGTGTGTACGTATACGCATGCATAGATGGACGTACATATACGCTTGCTATATGTGCACGTACATCTGGACGTATACATACATATAAAATACACGGCGAGTGAGTGCGAATGATATCAAAAGCATGAGCAATCGAATCGTCCAAATGGGTATATACATACTTATAGCAGCCGACGCGAAATGCCGAAAAGAAAACATGCGATAACACCGTATATCCCCTTCTTTTATTTTTATAAAAAAATTCTCATTGCAAATATGCAAGCGTGCGTATGTTTATTTATGAGTTTCGTTAAAAAAAAAAAAAAAAAAAAGGTACAGGTTATGTTGTATTACGTAGAAAGGGCGAAATTCTGTGGAACTTACCGATGACGGATCTTCCGCGGCGCAGCCAGAGGAATGTTCTCCTGCTGCTGGAGGTTAGACTCGTTGTCCCTGTCGCCTGTCATTCGGACTCGTTTTTTTTTCTCTCTACTTCGACTCGACGACTTTCAAAATATTTCTCTTTGCCACTCGATTGTCCGTGGCAGCGAGCGGCGATCTTTTAGGTGCACTATACTCTCGAGGCAAGGGCAGTGTACGTATAACGACGAGAGAGTTGCACTGGGCTCCGACAGCCACTACTCCTCGTAGGTCTGCGTGGACTGCGGTCCTGGCCCTTGAGTCGGCAAGCGGAAGGCCTGCGAGCCTCACGCGGTCGAACGCATCGTGACGGGGTACGACGGGACGAAATGTGCATCACCTGCGACGTGCCTCCTTCTCGGTTTGTGCCGCTTTCGATGCGATGCCGCACTTCGTGATCATTGCCATCACAAGCACACTATCGAATACGAGTATAACCGAGTAATACACTATAGCAGTTTATAAGCTCGTGTAGTATATATGAAGTTAGAGCGGCGAGTGCACATCGCTTTCGTGAATATAACCTGCGCGAGCCACCTACAAAAGGTGCACTCCGCGGCTATCGTACTCGTGCAGCATCCTACTTTACCAACATCTGCCATTGACACACACACACACATATATATCAGTATACATTCAATTAAAATATATAAATACTTTTTCGATTGTCGCGCTTTTATCACTTTTGTAATTACCGCGTGAATTGAGTGCTACTGCAAAGATTAGGTTAATTGATCATGGATTTAATCGTTACTCCCGATGCACTTTTAGATATAGTTACAGTGGTATAAGTGATGGATTATTTATTATTATTTTTGTTTACATTTATTTTGTATTTGTTTTATAATTTATTTTACATTTATTTCGTACGTGTTGGCTTTTAGCTAACGGAAGGATTTTTGGTAAGGAGATTCGAGTGCAATATTAAAAGGTACGAAAAAATCGATTTTGCTATGATCGATGACGGCGACGAATGCTTGTGCATTCAATTGACGAAATGCAGCCCAGGATATCCGAATTTAAAGTTTTTATTGACGGAAGCGTTGAAGACACAATTACACTCGAAAATTATAAAAAAACGCACGACCGTCGCGTTTTTGGAGACGAAATCGATGAAATCCTTAAGACTGCAGAAAGTCGTTTGCTCGAGAAAATCCTCGTTCTCTCTGATCGACGATAATCAAACTAAACAAATCGACGTGAAAGAATTTCACGTGTTAAAACATTACATTGCCATTAAACTATTGGTAATTGATTTGCTCTAATCTTTTAAATCTTTTTTTTTAACTATACTACAATAAAACACACGCACACACGGAAATAAAAATTTATTAAATTATTTTCAGATCAAAATAAAAACTACCGATTGGAATATATTCGCATCGCAACTTAGGTGCTACATTATGGGTATAGAACAAATTTATGCAAATGTCAAATTCGTTTTCAGAAAGAAAGACAAGAGAAAAAACACGATCATTTATAGGAACAAAATTAAAATGGATGACATAATATTATCGTGCATGATTCTCAGTAGCTCGTGTGAAAGAATATTTCATGCGAGTCAAGACACAATGTTTCAAGACAATATTATGAACAAATTGAATCGGAAAAACCGCAAAGATTTTAAACGCACTCTTAGCGCTTTATTGTATGCTCAAGAAAATCACAATTTTAATCGTCCAGTAATTAATTAGTTATTATTTTATTTCCATTATTTCCTTAGATACATTTTCAAAGACGGTGAAAGTTAGGATGCACAAATAAAATTTGTATACGGTGAAAGTCGAACGTTTGAAAATTATCGATTTTATATACGCAACGGTAATCAAAATGGCTTCTCATTTAAATGTGTGTATATCCATGTAAATATATTCTATTTGCCTACAGTTGTAGAATTTTTAACACAAAAAATTAAAATACAAGGGCCAATAATATTGAAATAGTAATGTATTTTTTTTTGTTCTTTTATAATCCCACGTTTAATGTCTTACATCCTTACTCATAATATTAATCACTATATAATTTAATTAAATAACTAAATAATCAAACAATTAACGCTGTATATTATTATCTACCACACAGTAGTACGTTAATATTAAAATTTTAATATAATTTTGTTATCATCCTTTTTTTATTTAAACGTAAATCGCTCAAGTTTTGCATTTAAATTAACGCTACATAAATATTTATTAATACTAATTAAATTAATGCAACAGAAATTACGAAGGAAATAATGCAATTTGTCATAGATTAGTAACGTGTAGATAAATTTAAAAAAGAAATTATAAAAGAAATAAAAACAACATATATGAACGTATCGAAAAAAGAAGTTGCATAACAAGACAATTCGTCTTCCCAGCCTACATCTGAGCTTATAAACTTTATCTTCTATATAAGTACACAGGAATTAAGCCACTTGCTTGGGAGTTTGGATCTTTATCACCCGCAAGACTGTAAAGAATCTGCGGAGACTACACATACACATGATTCACTTATTTCCCGTCTCCCTCTAAAGTGTCTTGCCCTGTTCTATCTTCCTCAGTTCTCTCTCTCTCTCCTTCTCTCTTCCTCCCCCCTCCCCGCCCCTCAGTTCCTAATATGACTAGCTCACCAGGAGGGTGCATATACATACTGTACTGTGGCAGTGTGGCCGCAACTGGCTGCATTTACACGCTGGTCGCTAGCCTCCCATTACGCCTAGTGTCAAGAAGCGTTTGACCGATGGAAAAGACTCCGAGTGTACGTTGCAGATAAAATAAAGAATAAATGAAGAATAAAGTGAGAGTGAAGGAAAAAAGCTGTCGCGAGGCTGCATCTCTCCGGCGGCGGCCCCGACGGTAAATCCCAAGTGGCAAATGTTCCGTGGGATCGGGGAGCAGCGTGTGAAACGTTCCATCTTGCGGGGAGTAAATAAATATGATGTAAAATCAAAAGTTCATTGAGAGAGGAGGTTCAAGGCGGCTCGTGCGAAGCCGCGGCCCAAGTGCGCTGCCTCGTTAACTCGATGTCCCAGTGTATGTATTTACTTACTCGAGCGGAGTGCGGAGCAGTTAGACAACATGTTGAATTGTCGTTCGCTAGCAGCAACGCTTGAAGGTTATGTCCGCGAGGAGGACGAAGAGGAGCAGTTAGATGGGATGCCGTTGCGAATTTAACACCTCCGGACTTTTCGACGCTGCTGATGAAATTGCTCATCTCCCCGGGCCTTATCGAGGTATCCTTGAGCGAAATGGCAAATTTTATTTTTTCGATTTGGTATTCACCTCGTAACGACCTTTTTCCTTTTATAATTTATATCGTGCGTGCTGCGTGTTTACAAACGCCGTCACATGCGTCACAGCTGTTGTGCTTCATATTAATTTTCTTACTCGCCATATTCTCATCTTAACGTCTCGTTCGTAAAGTGCACCGTTGTATCGCTATTGTAGTCAAATGGTTTGATCGAACTGATGTTTTTTTAGTTTCACTCTCTGTTCGCACAAGACTCATCGACTGGTTGACCATTTCCTTTTTACACCTTTAATTGTTTTACTGCTTGACCATGTTCTGTTTCTTGTATTGTTCTTATAGAATGTATCAATTCAGAAAAGTGTTTAGCCTTAGAAAGAAATAATTGAAGTAAAATGTTTTAACCGCATAATTGAATTTACAGAGGATTACAATGGAGCTCAAGTCGGAAACAAAAGTGACAATGAATATGCAATCTATTACCTGGATCTAGCCTAGAGTAGTGAACTTTGTCTGACTTTGCTCATGAAGAAAATTCAAAGAATGCCAGGAGCATCGTTAGAGAGGCCTAGGACATATAAGCTCACCGAGCTAGAATCACATACTGCAAAGGTACTTGTTTAATTCTGACAAAGAACTATTTGATGGAACAGTTTAATATTTTAAATGCTTTTGGGTTTTATAGGCAGGATGCAGTCGTGGAATGGATGATCCAACTAGTCCTTTAGGTACTTGTGCCAGTAGCAGCATGGGAAGCGTTGCACGTTTCCCCAAGCTCGACGAGTGTGCTCATTTTCATTACGAACATGTGGAACTTACAAAGCTTGAAGTTTCGATCAGTAGCGGCCCTGATGATGAACAACAACCACAGCCTTCAAATCCAGTTGGATCCGGGAATTTTGCAGTTCGCGTCACTTCTGGAGATGCATGCTGGATACTGCAACGCTCTTATGAAAACTTCATCATGTTTGATCGACAATTGCATCGTTGTATCTTTGATCGAAGCTTTTCACAGTTAAGCAATCTCGGTGAAGAGAGTGAATCAAGCGGGATGGTGGACAGACTGCGCGAATACTTGAGTCGCTTTTCGGCGCTAAATCATGAGGGGCTTAATTGCGGCCCTGTTCTCAACTGGTTACAGTTAGATAATCGAGGACGTCGCATACTTGTACCCGAGGCTGATTCCTGTCCCATCAATACACCTGCAGTTGCAGCTGCCTATGCAGTCAGGCCATACCAGGCACAAGCACAGGACGAGATCTCTTTCCAGGTTCTTTAAATATAAATATAATTAAAAAAATGTTTTGCATAGTTTCCTTTAGACTCTCTTGATTGATAATTAGTAGAAATTACTTTTTAGCATTGCATCTACAAAAATGTTGAGTTGAAAGTAAAATCTTATTTCAATTTATTATTTTTGAAGATATAGACAAACGCTTATGTTTACGTGATAAAAGAAAATTATTAAATTGCTTATTTATTGCAGGTCGGAGACATGATATCCGTTATCGATATGCCTCCAGCCGGCGAAAGCACTTGGTGGCGAGGCAAACACGGCTTTGCCGTGGGTTTCTTCCCTGCAGAGTGCGTCGCAGTAATCGGAGACAAACTACCAAGGCATTTGGCTATCACGGCAGTGCAACAACGCGGCAGCACGGGTATTGATTCAGGACAACCGGTGAAGCCTGTGCTTCGAAAGCACGGCAAACTCATTGCTTTTTTTCGTTCGTTCATCTTGAACCGACCATCGCGTCGACGACTGAAGCAATCGGGTATCCTGCGCGAGCGAGTTTTCGGCTGTGACCTCGGCGAACATCTCTTGAACTCAGCGCGCGACGTGCCCCGCGTTCTCACCTGCTGCGCTGAATTCATCGAACGTCACGGCCTCGTGGATGGCATTTATCGACTAAGCGGTGTCACCTCCAACATTCAGCGCCTGAGGCACGCCTTCGACGAGGATCGTGTGCCCGCTCTGCATTCAGACGAAGGCATTTTACAAGACATCCACTCGGTGGCATCGCTCCTCAAGATGTATTTCCGTGAGCTACCCAATCCTCTTTGCACGTATCAACTGTACTCGAGTTTTGTCAGCGCCGTTCAGTCGTCGAACGATGCTGAGCGCCTGGAAAGAATGCGAGACGCCGTGCGAAAACTACCACCACCTCATTACAGGTGCGATTATCGTAATAGCCGTAGCAGTAGCATGCTCGTATTTATTGTAATTTATCTTGACAACTACATTTTATATTTATAGGACCCTCGAGTACCTCATGCGGCACTTAGTGCGCGTGGCAGCACGCGGTGACGAAACAGGCATGACCCCCAGAAATGTGGCTATCGTTTGGGCTCCAAATTTACTACGGTGCAAGGAGCTCGAGGTCGGCGGAGTAGCGGCACTCCAAGGCGTCGGCGTGCAGGCCGTCGTCACAGAATTTCTCATCTGCTACGCTGAGCTCATCTTCGCTACTAGCCCCAGCGAAATGACGAATTTGCCCGTGAGCGGCGGTCAGAGGCCCAAGTCCCTCGCAATTGCAAACAATTCTTCTAGACTGCTTAGCTTGGAAGAGGCCCGCAACCGTTCTCTCCTCGCCGAACCGGAGCTGATAGAGGTGGGCGCTGGTGCAGCCGGTCTGCCGCCGCACTACCACACGGTCATCGAACTGCCGCATTCGCAGCGAAAGCGCAATGGTTCGAAGCGTTCGCCTTCTCTAAACTGGCGTGCTCTCTTCGGTGGCAAGGCCGCGGCTGGGCCGTCGAGGCTTTCGGGTAAGGTGCGTGCCCCCGAGCCGAGTGCTACTATTATAGTGCATCAGAATCCAGGAGCAAGCGTGCCCCGTCCCCCAGAGCAGTCCACTCGATTGCGTCCAGCCAAAAGTGCTGACAGTCTCGAGGGCAGCCAAGAAGACGCTCTGGGACCCCTTCTCGCTCCGGGAACAGCGCGCGCTTGCGGCCACAGCCGATCCGTCTCACACGACTCGTACTTCGAGCATCTCGGCGACACCGGGAGCGGTCCTGCGAGTGGTCCAGCCAGCGGTCCGGATCCTCCGTCTCCTCTTGACCTCTCGGAGATTCAGCTGAGTTTCGAGCTCGAGGAGCGCGAGATGCGCATGTTGTCGGGAGAGGAAAGCGCTCGACAGTCACTCGAGGCCTCGCCTCGTCGGCAGCGTGCTCTTAGTAGCGCGGACAGTCCTCCTGACTCTCAGGATCCCATTTCCGAGCCTACTTCTCTTCACGGTCTGGCTCTTGGTGGTTCCAATGGTCGTTCCAAACGCAAACGTTCCAGACTCGAGGAACGGCTACACTGCGACCTCGAGCTTCGTTTTATTGACAGTCAAAGTCCCGATCAGGTCAGTTTGATCATTTGTTCATTAAAATCTGTAATTTCTGAAAGAAGAAATGGCGGGTTCTTTATTAATGAATAATAAAAATGAATAATGAATAGGTCCCCAGTTGTTAATTCATTAATTCAAGTATTCAGTTATTCACTCGTTCACCCATTCATTCATTTATTCATTCATTCGTTCATTCATTCATTCATTCATTTATTGATTTATTCATTAAGCTAAACGATACTGTTTTACTAACAGGTAATGGTATCGGCTGAAGTACACGAAATGGAAAGCCCTTCGCCATTAGCGACACCCGGCTACTTGCCGCTGCTGTCCGAGAGCTCGACGCCTTTAACGCCTACGCCTAGCCCGGCAGCCATCAGTCCTAGAATTAGCTTCAAAAGCTTTCTACTTCCGCTGGAAGTGAACGAACGAACGAACGATGCAGAGACTGAATTAAATGATAAAACTGGCCTTCTTCAAGCTGTTTGTTCGAGCGAACCATTAAGGGAAAAACTACCGTGTTTCGATTTAGATGCTAATGGAAAAATGCATCGCAATAAGCCAACGAATAGAATGGGAGAGACCAACGAAAAACTTCCTGAGCTACCGGCCAACTTGATGGATTCCCATATTCCTCGACATTTGAATTTTTCCGCAGTTTCAGACTCTCCAGAAATAGTTGATCAAGAGATGACACCATGTGATAAATTGCTCGATTTGGATTCCTCTAACGAGATGAACGAAGACACGTATCATGGGTAATTTGTTTTTTCCTAACTAGCAACAGATTAACGATCAGCGGCTAAATTAACAACTTTCCCCAATCGTCTCACCACCGTCTTGCCAGATTAACCTCGTTTATATAAATAGCAATAATTAAAAATACGACTAAAATAATTTTAACGAAGAATTCAACGTTTTTTCATGTAACTTTCATTTCAGCCTTAAAGTTTCTTCGTTAGTGTCCAGCATTCTTCCGGAAATTGTGGCACCGCATCCATCTTCGGACATAAACAATTTTGTCAAAATAGAAGTTACTAATGAACTGAGAGATAATTCTGAAATAAATTTAAACGATTTAGATTCTCTAATGCTTTATGAGCAAAACACCAATATTTTGGATGACTCGGTAGAACGAAGGTCGGCTTATAAAAGTGATAATAGCACTTCCGAAAAATGGATATTAACTGACTTAGCCTCAGGTCTGTATAATTATTTAAAAATATAAAATTTTAAAGTGACACCTTTGATTCTCCTCTATATCTTAAATTTTATTTCATTTATGAATGTATAACACTATTTCCAGATTTAACAAACACTTCCAGTGAAATACTCGAGAATCAATCTCAACAAAATTCAAATTCAAAGATAACAGCAGATTTAACCAAGGAGTTAAGTTCACCATCTCCTAAGAACTTTAATGATTCTCTCGAAACGTCGTATTTTCCATCTGCTAACGCGATTCACAGTGATGATTTGCAAAATAATGAATCTGCAAAAATAAATATTGAATTATCTAACAAAGTTAAGGAAACTAATACATTGCATAATACTGACGTCGATCCCCTCGCTTCTGCAACAATTTTTAACTTAACATGCTTAAAAACAGAAGCAATCTCTACGGATTGTAACTCGGATATCAACGAGAGTATTTCTGACAATTCAGATAATAAGTGTGTCAGTCTAACGAATAATTCGAATACCCTAACCGATCAAATAAAAATTCCAATGGATAATTGGAATGCTTTTCTGAGCAGTAATATGAGCATAAATAATCAAACCGGTAACTGTAAAGATTTTAATCAACATCAAAATAATAGATTAATGAAATCAGAAAAGAGTGACAATTATCAACAAAGTCAACAAGATGTAGCTGAGCAAAATAGTCTTAATAAAGCGTTAATTGTCCAAGCCTCTCAGTGTGAAAATATTTCACTTACTTCAAGCGAATTTAACTCAGAGCTTATGAAACCAGAATCAAATAGTTCTGATAATATTAAAGCTGCAAATCTGCAAGACGACTTAGACGTAGTAATCCCGTCGGAAAGCGCAGCAGTTGAGCCACAAGAAATGGCTCACATCCCGACAGAAAATTTAACCTTGAATTCAAACTCTATTTCTTCTACTAATAGTTCAAATCAAGATTCAATAGTAAACAAAGATACTGCGGCAATTTTGCAAGAATTAGCATTACAACGATTGTCTGGAATTGATCGAATGGACACGACACCAATAAGAAAAAGATACGATTGTGATTTCACGCGCGACCGAAGAAGCTTTGATTCGGAAATAGGCAGAGAAATTGTACGTGAACACAAAATGAAGCAGGAACTCGCGAACGCGCGAAGTAAATTGGATGAATCTCTTGCTAATAGTCATCAAATGTAAGGCATAGTAATTCTACATGTTTTAATCGTGATAAATAATTATTTTATTTAAATTAAAAATATAATTTTTTAAATGCTTTCAGCGTTTCGACTTCCCACTTACCTCCATGTTTGAGAGCTCGTCATGCACGAGCTTCTAGGGCAGCGCTAAGTCGTTCATTGGATGAAGCAAAATTCAATAAGATGACAAGTGGATGTTCTGGTGTTAATTTGGGGAGTGGAAGCATAGTCAGACGACACAAAGCAGACCTGCATCCACATGGTTCGACACCCAATGTTGGCAGCAAAGTCGCTTCACAGCCAGGAAGCACTGAACGATCGACGCAATCTCTCAACAAAAATCTTGGTTTGGACCTCGACGATCCACGTTGCCGTGAAAGAATCGAAAAGTACAAAGAAGAGAGAAGGACTTTTTTGAGAGATAAATATAGGTCTGAGAGTTTTCGAGCTGCCGCATGTCCTAGTGCGGTAGAGGCAGCAAGCAGTGAGCAGAATGAAGAGCAAGCCTTGCTGGCGAGACTGAAACAGCGAGCTTCCAAACCTTCTTTGCTGTGACCCTAGGCTCTATAATCTCATTTCATTCAGCAATTAATTCATCGTTGATTAATCTACCGAGCCACGACATATAATGTAGGAAATACCTAATTGTTAAGAGTTTCGTGCAATCAACTAAGTATAGTAGGCAAATTTTTATTAAAGAAAGACTATACTGCACAATACCGTTAATATGTTGTCAAGTTATTAATCTCAATTTTATATAAAAAGAAGGTGCAGTTATTAATTGTTTGTATATCAAAATCTTGTTAACGCTTTCTTTTCTTTACTTGGAAACTACGTTTATCGCTCCATTATACTTGGAAAACGTCTTAAAGCGTCATTTTCAGAACTGCGTACTATCAGAGCTGCATTAACTTTCTGAAAAATAATTCTATTTTTCAATTAATAAGTCGAAAATATTTTTAGTTTGAATTAGTAGAGATTCATAATGCTCATTAATAAATATTAAGATTTTTTTGTCTATCAATACTAAAAAATTATTCGCAATTCAATCGAATTTTGTATTACGGTCAGGTTTGTTAAGAAATAAACTATCTTTTGTACATGTTAGTGTTTTTTTAGTACTTTTAAGTTCTATGTTATGTTAACTTATATTTTTGACTTGAAACTGACGAACATTTTATTGTAACTAAAGTGATAGCTATTACGTTTTTCAAGAAGGTATCACTTTATTGGTGATATATTTTTAAATAATAGTTTGCTACATGTCAACGAGTCCATAGTCACTTTCTGTAGATTCTTGTAGCACAAAGGACTCAGTGATTGACAATGGTTATTTTAATAATTAAGTGATTTTTCCATTAGTCTCTTTACATTAGATCTGGCAGCAAATAAGACGACAATACTAATGTAGAATATTTACGTGAATTATCATAAAGATTCACAAAGAAGCATTATTGTATCTTTTAATATTCTCTAGAGATATGCACTAAGTCCTAAAGTAATTGCAAGAGAATAATTGACCCATTTGTTGCAAAAAGAATTTGGCGCAATGGTATTCCACTTATTTTAAAGAATTTTATTACATTGTATAAATTGTTAAAAATTATTTATAATATTCTATAGTAAAAATGAAATTTAACATTTGTAAATAAGTAACGTTTCAAAATCAAAATATTAGTTAAAATTGCTGAGGTATTTGAAAGTATTTGAATCTCAATAAAGTATTACTTAAGTATGTACTTTTCCTTAACAAATACCATAACAAATGGGTTAACAAAATATAGTCGTCTGTAGCTGTTGAATGGGAAAAAATTAGTAAATTATATAAAAACGAGACGTAAGAAAATGAAAAAATGTATAATCCTCACATTAGTTAAAACAAAAAAGTTGTTAATAAAATAAAATCAATTATTTCTTATTAGAGCTTATATCCGTGCTGTATTGGATTTACCAACACACTGGGCAGAGATGTTTCTTGAGACTTCTTTTTAAAATTTTTCAATACTATATATAAATATATGTCTGTGAGTCTAATGAAATAATAAAATTTTCAAATGCATCAAAATGCTAAACCATGCCATGTGTTCTACAAATAAATGAATTCTCAATTAATTTATATACTATTCATTTTTATTTATGTATTACGCGACTTTGTTCATATTATTTTTTTGATTAAAAATAAATATTAAAATATAATGTATGGAACAACTCTTTATTAGATTCCCTCCTTAATAGTCCTTATTTAAATAAAATTAATTAATTAAAATAAAAGCTAATAGATGATGTATGTAACAAAAATTATTTAAAAAATTATTAAAAATTAACATATCAAATATATACTATATAATATCTTATATATATTATATATATAAGATTCAACTGCGGCAAGTGCAAAATATATATAAACAGCAGGTGATCAGCGGCTTTTCGCACTGACCATCTACATTGAACAACTAAACTATGGAAGAGAGCTGAGAGTGTGACATCGAATCCGAAGTGCGAACTGCGAGTGTGGATGTGTCTATTCCATTTTTGTGAATGTGAATGTGTGATTCTACTGTCTGCAGTCTGCATGTATTTAGCAGACTCGTTGTATATAGATATATATATATATATATAATGACTAAGTGGTAGAGTGTGTGGACCGTCAGCACTCAGCAGTCAGGGCGTCAGTACCGCGAAATTCTCTCTTCTACCAGAAAGTGGTAAGAGCGTGAGACGATCAATAATTTATTGTTTAAAAGAAACAAGACAATACGATCGAATTGAAAAGTGGCATGCTGAACCGGGGAAAAAGCCGTAAGTGTCGATTGGCTCGTGCTGACTTCAAGAAAGCAGATTAGAGGCTAAAATTTGATAATTCATCCTGCTTCGCTGAAACACTTGTACGAATGACAGCGACTAGCCGACGAAAGTGGTATGTACAATGTGCGGAGTGTATTGGTAGTATTTTGGTAGTATGCAGCAACTTCACATAACCACTGTAAGAGTTAATCAGTGTCCACTGCTAGAAAGTAAAAGACACTTTTTCATGTCTGCTTCGCTTGAAAAAAAAAGAGAAACTTGTTGTATCGGTGCCTACCCCTAATGAGTAACGATTTTATCTTTTTTGTCACACTCTACGGTCCCTTGTGAGTTGACCATTGTAATTGTAACGAGTATTTGACAGGTTATGCATATGCTAGTGTTTGTCATGTGTGTGAGTGTGTGCAGTTGAGTGTAGGTAAAATTTATTTTGCGCTTTTGTGCATTTATGTTTCAGAAAGTCAGAATTTGGAATTAACATTATCATCCATTGGTGCTTGTGATTTTGTGAATGTGAAGTTGACAATTGACACTTGAGTACTTGACAGACACTAACTTGGTCACTCACACTCACACTACGGCACATTCATCACTGTAGTGCTGGTAAAGTCATGCTTTAGACAAGTTGCAACTTTGCAAGATTACAATTTTTAATGCATCGCATGAGAACTTTCACCAAATTTCATTAGTTTATTTATTTATTCTTCGTTTAGTATGTATAAACTTGATGTTTAACTTGATTGAATGTGTAAACTTGATTTAATTATAACAAAGTAACAATGGATATTGTGTCTCACTGTATATTATTTATTAAGGTGGATAAAAATGAATCAATAATAATATGTGACGGCTGGAGAAAATAATGTTATTATTCAACACAATGGAAGTTTGTGTCAAGTTAAAGTATTTAATTAGCGCTAATATATAACAGCAATTACTATACTGGGAAATAAATTAAAACATGGAGTATATTTATGATGTATTAACTTTTACGAAAAGAAAAACAGGTATGTATCTTATTTTTATTTGTTTACATTTATTTTAACTTAAAAAAATTTAAGAAAATGATATTTTTTATTTCAGATAAAACTATAAAATTCTAATTAAATAATTTACTATTTATAAGGTACTGACAAATGTCAAAATGAAAATTTTATCCAAAGTCAGAAAAATATATAGAAAAATATTAATATAATTTACAGGTTGCTGTGATTGCTTTATTGTTACAAATATCTTAATGCTTTATGTATAATTTAATATATCCAAGCCACAAATAACTGAATTCTTAGTATATTTGAGATGAATAATTGTTTATTTCTCAGCTTTAGCGCATTGTATGAGCAAGTAAAATTTATAGTGGAAGTGTTAGCAATCACTTAAAATATTTTCTTGAAAATGTGACAAAATATAATTTAAATAAAAAAGCTAGCTTTTATCAGAAATGGCTGACTCCGAATTAGAATCAGGAGCAGTAGTTAACCCTCAAGAAACCTTATCTGAAATTGTATGCTCTGAGTTTGATGAGCCAACTGAATTGGCAGCATCCATGAAAAATCAATGTAACTTTATTGATATTGAACAAAGTAGTTTATCAACAGAACCTAAATGTTCAACAGATGAAATTTCAGACTATGAAAATCGTGTATTAAGTGATCCATTTTATGAATCCAATGAAGAAAGTGACGATGACAACAATCAAGCAAATTTTCAATTCCCCATGACATCCTTAGAACAATTCAAATCGATTTCATTATCTAAAAGTACTCAGCATGAAGGTGAAGAAAAAATTTCTGGAAGGGATGTAACTCAAAATGGGAAAAAATTAAATACTTTAAATCAGGTAAGTTTTTATATAATTCTCATTAGTTTTATTTGATTTGAATGACATATGAACATTTATTACTTACTTATTAGCAGGATCTGGAGATTAATAACTCATCGTCAGCCAGCAGTAATTATTATTTTATAGATGCTTCCAGTTTAAATGATGATGTAGATGTTATAACAACAAATATTGTTGGATACCCAAACGATCTTAATGGAAGCTTAACTTGGTCTACTAATATTACACAGTTAAACAGCAATGGTTACATACCCACTTGCAGAGCAAATAACTTTTTTCTTAAAGATGATTCTTTTAAAAAGGCTAATCAAAAGATGGGGAATGCTCAAAATGAATTAGATGAACTTGCAGGACTTGATCAACAGCTTAAATTACTTGAACCATTTACAGAAGTCAGAAAAGCTAGAAGATTGGATAGTTTATTAGTAACAGACAACTTGAGTGTCTTAAAAAACACTAACAAAGAGTCTTTGGTTGTTGAAATAAAAGAAGCTGATAGTGGAGAAAGTACACAACATTCTCCATGTCCAGATAACACAAATATTGATAACTCGCGAGAAAAGCAAAGAGAGTGTAATAGTCATGAAGCACACGAAGAAAATGCGGATAAGAAACCTTTGCTTATTAGAAGAAACACATTTGAATTGGATGCTAATGATGAAAAATTATCCAGTCTCAGGCAAGAATATGAGAGGAGGCAAGGAAGTCTCGTTTTTCAAAATTCTATTACTCAGTATTCTCAACATCGTTTAGATGGGCATCCATACTTAGATGGTGCTACTGAAGCAAATTCCATACTGACAGTTGATTTAAATCTAAATACAGAGTCGCAACTTGTCGTAGACAATAGTAATTTAAGTAAGTACGTTGTAGATAATGGCGAAAAAGAGATCGACGAAAAAAATTTAACACGTTACAAAAATGGTAAAAGTGAAACAGTCGGTTTATTGGCAAGAAGTGCTAGTGATAAATTCCTCGTAAAATATGACGATAGCGATGATCTTTCTTTTAACAGTTTACCAGTAATCGGTGCTGACGAATTGGATGTACCTCAAGTAAAATCAAGAATCAGACGTAATGAAGCAGCACCAATAATTTCCGGTGGAGCAAGTTGTTCTGATTTTCAGAAGCCAACCGACAGTCCAACAGTAAAACGCAAAACTGAAGCAACGCCAATAGTTTCCGGTGGATCGGTCATCATCCCTGTTCCCCCCGAAGAAGAGCAGGCCAAGGTAAAGAGAAGAACGGCCAGTATGTCTTCCTCAATGACGGCTTGGGTCGTTGACATGAGCGATTGTCGAGGCAGCAGCGATAAGCAGTTAGGGTCGAGAAAAGCTCGAGATTCGCTAAACCAAATGTCATCCAGTTTTTCCCCGGCAGCGAATGCGGAACGATTGAGGGAGCTTGAATGTGAAAATGAGAAGCCTCAGCACTCTAGCCTCGGCTATTTTGTAAATCTGGACAACGTCACGAGCCCCAGGGAATCTTCCAAGCATCCAGCCAACAAGCATAAGCGGCGGCCGAGTGATCTAGCGACCGAGAAAAATTACTGCGAATTTTTCGTCGATCTATCTGAAAAGCCGGTGCCGACAAAAGTAACGCACACCGCCAGCAGAGCCGAACTGCCTCTCTCGAATGAAAAATCCCAAGAGAATCGAGAGATCCCTCAAGAATCCCCCAGACCAGTCGCACCGAGCGACAGTAAGAAGAACATTTTCTCCATGTTTATAGAGTTGAACGACGCTGGATTGCGACCAGGCCAAGTCGCCAAATCGAGCTCCTCCGCGAGCCTCGCACAGAGGCGCTCTACCGATGATCAAGGAGATAAGGCTAAGACCGAAAAGAAGCCCAAATCCGGGGTATTTATGTTTATAGAGTCCGATTCGCCGATTGTCAGGCGACGCACACTCTCAAGCTCGAGGCCTGCCTTCAAGCGACACTCTTGGAACACCGACAAAGCTGCCGAGCAGGGTCCGCAGTCGTCCACTGACTCGGAATCACAAAAACAAACCGACAGCAGTAATTCTGAGAAGGAGCCAATGAGAGTGCACAAACGGGCACAGAGCCTCTCGGTTGAACGGCCCGTAGAGCTACGCCGGTTGCTTAGCCAGAGGTCCAGCAGCTCCAGCCAGTCATTGAACGAGATGGCAGCTAAGGAAGATCTCAATCCTACTTCGGATTACGACATGAGGGACACGCCGCCGAATTCCCACGTTGAACTCGCGAGCGACGAGTTGCTGGTCAGCCTGAGGAGTCGCAATTATCAGGAACTCGACGCTATAAGTGAGCAGACCACGACGAAACCTGCCCTGGAGAACAATCCTCAGGCAACTGAGTCCTCTGAAACGGTGCAAAATTCATTGTGGGACAAAACGCCAACCGAAAACGACAGCACCGAAAACAATCAAACACGCAAAAGCGAGACGTTCGACATCATCAGCAGCAGTGCCAGTGGACCCTCCTCCGGCAGCGATAATCTTGACTTGAAGATTAATCAATTTAATCTGATAGACGCTGCGCAGCCGAGGTATTGAATACAAATTATTAGAAAATTAGGCTTATCAATTTCACTGTTATATGACTTATAATTATTTGTCTTGAACTGTAATCATAAAAAAATCGAGTTTCCCTAAAATCTATTTAACAAATGTATTCCTGTTTCAGACTATCTCGCAGCTGCTCAAAAGCTTCCGAATCTCAACGTGAGCATAAGTCCAAGAAAACCATCAGACCGACTGCCTCGGCCAGTTTTGTTAGATTGTCAGACTTGGATAAAAGACCAGTCTTAAATAACGCGCACGCCTCTTCGAGGAGCGAAGAAATGACACAGCGATGTCTGAATAGTAACATCGCCGAGACTTCCTGGATAGAGAGTAAACTGGTAATGTCGGCGAGGAGTAACGAGACCATTCACAGAGCCGTCAACAAAAAATTTTCCATCAGTCTAGCTGCTGGTCCAGCGCGGTCGGAACATTTCGATGATTTTAACATTGAGGGAGACGGTGAAGCTGTCATCTCGGAATCCGACATATCCAGTTTACAAAGCAGTATGGGCCGATCCGGGCAAGGTAGCCATCGCCATATAGAACACTTCCGTATTAATTAACTCACTTTTTTTTTCATAAAAATTAATAATGTATTTTTCTCTTTTAAAAGGGAGTACAGAAGAAACTGAGACGTCGACAAGTTTTGCACTAGGAAAATCTTACAACCGTTTAGGAGAAGATTTGCTCAGAATGTTCCTTGAGGAAATAAATCCCGATGTAACGATCGACGTGGCAGGTCGACGAATAAGAGCTCATAAATGTATTCTAAGTTCTCGGTGTCAATATTTTGCTGCTATATTAAGCGGCGGTTGGGTTGAAAGCGCTGGTAATGTCATCTCGCTACAGGGGTAAGTTTGATCAGAATTTTCCTGCCTCATTATTGACAATTCTTCATCATTTTCAAAAATAATAATATATTCGAAATTTAAATTTCGCAGATATTCTTATAATGCGGTTCATTTTGCACTCTGCCATATATACAGTGGTGAGAGTTGTATTCCAGATAGTATAAGTATTGTCGAATTAGCCACATTAGCTGACATGCTTTGCTTGGAAGGACTTAAGGAAGTCATAGGTTTTACACTTAAAGTAAAATATTGTCACTTGTTTCATAAAGTAAGTAATAGTACCTTTACACCGAGGAAAAATTATTGAGAAAGAGATAACAAATTTAATTTATATTTTAGTAAGGTACAATTTGTATAAGGTACGATTTTACGCAAATGATTTTAAGCAATTGTGCGTAAAATCATACTTTGCGTACGGACTAAAAATTAGTTTAACTTACTGGTTAAAATTTTAAAGTCATTAAAAAGTATTAATGTACCGTTTTTTCCGCAGCCGTGTAACGGGTGTGCCGTCGGCGTATTAGAATGTATGCCCTTAGCTGCAGCTTACGGACTGGACGAAGTCTATCGAAAGTCATTGCGATGGATAACGCGACACTTTGTAAGAATATGGCCAAGTAAGGAATTTGCAACTCTACCTCGGGAATTGATGGATAAATGCTATCATCAGCACATAGTTTACATGGTGCGTAAAAATAAAAAGATAATTTTAATCTATTCATTCTAATTGCAAGATTCGTTGTAATATTTATGTCTCATAAATACTTACATTACAGTCGATCGACAACGTACTGCAAACCATTATGGACTGCGATAAATTATTAACTATTTTACCAAATGTACGGTGGGCAGAGCCAGTTTTCCGATTAGTCTCGAATTTACTCGATGCTTCCATGAAGTACCTAACCGATAATTTTGCTGGTGTATTGGGAACGGATAACTTTCAAGGTCTTGACAGGGAACTTACGTGGAATATTAGCCGTCTTGAAGACCATCTCCTAGCGGCTGCGGAACGCTTACCCCCGGAGCAAGCCTGTCGAAGTTACTCGAAACTCGATAAGCTTTTCACAGCTGCAACTGATTCAATTGAAGCTGGCGATTGCATTAAATCCACTAAATGGAGTACGCTATTCGCAGAATTAATGAATAAAATAAGAGGACAAGTTGAAAAATGTCTAATACGGGATGCCGCTCGAGCAGTCAGAAGCAATGCTTGGCTCAAAATGGATCTGGAACTTCGGCGGCGTATTCAAGAACTGGCTTGTCTTGTTATTATACCAAATGAAGCTCCAACTAAAAGACCTTCCAGGCACTCCAATTTTTTAAAGGTCCGTTTTAAAATACATAATATACGATAAAAAAGCATTTTAATTATAAATTTTAAAAAATTATTTTTTTATTTTTCCGTTTTTTTAGGAGCCGAAAGAGCGACCAGAAGTAAAAATGCCTACAAGTCGATTAACAACAAACAGGACTTTAGATTTACGGAAAGTTAAAATGAGTATGTCGGAGCACAACGAGAGAACGCAAAAACAAACTCCTCTTCTGCAAACGAGAAAAATAATGAACAAACCAAAAACTGATCCATTGGAGAGAAAATTACAAAATGATAAAGTCAGTGACATGTCTAACGTTTTGAGACCTAAATCATGGCCCAACAAAATAGAGGTAAGAACATTAACACTGCATTAAATCGTTAAGTGAAAAAAAATTATCTATAGAAATTTTTTTAAATTGAACTAAACATATTTGTTCATCAGGTGAAGTCCCGATATCTCGAACCGCGAAATAGACCGGCAACGAAAGAGTCGTCATTGCACGTCAATCAAGAAAAAAGCATAAGTCAGCAGAGAAAGAAAATAATGATCTCATCCTCCGATTCGTCACGGACCTCTAGTCCAGCTATGAAGCGAGCCGCAGAAAAGAAAGCTCTGAGTCAGCCGAGCAAGGTGCCTGTAAAAAAAGATGGAAAAGCCCTTTCCTCGGACAGTTTATCCGAAACGAATTATCGTGGAAATTTGAAAAAAGAGATCGCAAGCAAGAGTTGCGGAATCACAAGGCCAGAGTCGCCCTCCTTAAAACCAAAGGAAATCGAATCTGGCCTCTCAGTAGATTCGCTGGCCGATTCGAAGAAAAAGCCTTTAATCAAGACTGCGAGGATAAACAGAATGGACACATCGATGTCCACGGATAGCCTGATGACTGACATTACTGCAGTAACGACGCCCAAGTCGATGACGACTAACAAGTCGTCCCCTACTCTGGGCAAATCGTCAACGAACTCTAATGTTAATCAAACGCGAGGCTACGACAGACTTAAAAAATCGTCGCCTCCGTCGCAACAGCGCAATACACCGACTGCAGCACGTAGACCAACCCGATCTCTTGAAAGCTCCACGGCAGCTAGCAGGAGTAGAGCAGCGGCAGTAGTGAGTACATACAATGGATCCTTAAGTTTACGAAAAAGCCTTTTAGACGCAGCAAAGGCTCCCGACATTCCGAATAAAGCGTTAAATAGCGCAGCAATAACTAGATCTAGCCTAAGACAAACCTCTTATTCAGTTAAATCATCGGTTGGTAGCTTGAACATGAGTAAAAATGACAAGTTTGAGAAGAAAGATGATACGGTGGCTCACAATCAGCGACCGATTGTCAGTCCTGGAAGTAAAAGATCACCCAAGGCTAATATCAGCTCTAGGCTTGTTAAATCAAGTGTTGCTTCAAACAAACAAAAAATTAACAGGCTCGACGAGAAGTCATCCGCTAAAAGTAAGGCCCAGATTAGTAACGCAGACAAAGATGGTCCCAAGTTCCTCAACCAAAGTTCTAGATCAGGTACTTTCTTAAAAGATGAGCCGACAATTTTAAATAAATCAGACATTGAGACAGCAGCTATCGATGTTTAATCAGCTCGATTGTATGTAGGTACGTATGCATATAAGCGCGCGGTAATAATGGGTTTCTACATTGCATTATCGATTCTATAAAAATATGACAAATTCCATTAAGCAAACTTTTGCGCCGCCAAGTGATTTATCTAAAGCCAAGTGGTGATTATGTGAACGGTTACTTAAGAGCCGTATTTTTCATAGTATTCGTATAGAGAGTTATATCATTGTAAGAGCAGTCTGGTAATTTGAATGACGAAGAAACGTGAAGTCGCTACTCGAGTAAACATCAATGAAATATGAATATTGCGACCTAAAAACTTTTCTACACAAGCTTTTGTTAATCTTACTTAAATAATTTTAATTCATATTTCGTTTTGTCAACAATCATTGAAATTAAACTGCATGCAACGCTTCATTATTCTTTGTTAAACATTGGATGGTAAATGGATTTATTATTGTTACAGCAATCACAAAGTGAGTATGACTAATATAAAGTATAAAATATAAAATAAAGAGCATTGCATATAAATAATAAATCCATACTTGTTAATAAAAAATTTGTTGCATCAGTCTTATGTAGACGGATCTAAAATTTGTAAGAGAAAAAGAGATGGTCATTAATGCAAATGAATTGACAATTATACCTGGGAGGAGTGCTGATTAATGGACTATATATACAAGGTCAAAAGTAACTGAAAAATAAAATTTCATAAACATCATATCATAGCAGTTGATTTTAAATAATCGATATAAAATGACAATGAACTTTTAATTTATATATAAAATGGTTTACCTTGTAAGTCCAATCATTGCCATTCATACTTCTATATAAATATGTTAATATATCTTTTAGTAATTAATTGTTGTCTCAGTTTTTTTTTTTTTTTTTAACTCTACAATTTAGTTTATTTTATTTATTCATAAAATTTGTGTATTTGTAATATTTTACAATGTACATTTTTATGCAATATTTATGTCTAGTCATTGCGATATGTATTTTAAATATTGACTTTTATGTAATGTTAATAAATAATTTGAAAGAATGTTTAAAAATTGTCTAGTTATTTATTTAAATGTATGTACAAAAATAATTCTATAATATTTCAATTCCTATATATCTAATAATGTTCCTCGTGTTTTCTTAGTATCTGAAGTTGGAGCAGGTAATGCTTTTCGTTTATTCATTCCTTTTCTTTCTAACTGCTTTTCTATAATTCTTGCATTGTTTGCATAAGAATCTGCCACTTCTCTCTATTGTACATAAAAATTTATTTCAATGTAGTATGATATATAATCTAATATATTATAAATTTCATAGAGAAATAAAAGTTCACTTACCGCTTCTATTTCATCTTCTTCTTCGTCAATAGTTGAAACAGTAACAGAACTGAATTTGCCCATGTTTTTAGTGTGTTTTGTAACCATGACCTTCTTAGGTTTTTCAACTTCTACTTGACTATAAATATCAGTCATGGGACCTTCGCCAGAGCTTTTGACTATAGCTCCCTTGACAATAAACACGACGTTTGGACTTCCTTCGTGCTTGTAATAAAGATAAAGACCGCACCTAGACCATAAATATCAAGACAAATCGATTTAATAAAATAAAATATATTAAAATAACTTAGTACTGACAGATACATACTTTTTGCATTTTTGTCTAAACTGTTTTTCTATTCCCTCAGGTCGTATTAAGAATGTAACTTCATCTTGTTCAAAAGTTATTTTATGGGCATGTTTACTTCCGTCAATAATTCTAGCACCATCCCTCCGTCGCAGGGGTAATTTCTCCAAAGGGCAGTCTAGTGTATAATAGTACAAAAAATTAAATAAATTTTTACAAAAACGTAGAGTACACTAAAAAAGATAAACAGTTACCTAAGATAAGGGTCATTTGCCCACATAAACAATAATACGTATGCAATGGTTTTTCTTCACTGTATTCCTCTTGGTCTTTGGTATCGGAGCAAACAATGCTCCTCGAAACAACTTTTGGCATTGTTTTAACTTTTTACAAATAATTAAAATAAATTAATTCTGACAGAATTGTGTTTACAGAGTTTGCATGAGTGTACAACTGATGCTATGATCATAAAGTTCCTGTAGAAAGAATAATATAATGGTCATCATGGTTTTCGTATACAGATAGCGCCCCCAATGGGCATTTAAAGAAATAACTTTAAAAATTATTTGTTACTATATATTCTATACAGCACATATTATCAAATAAATTGGATTAAAATCCTGAGAATATAATCGATGCTTTATAAATTTTTACCAAAGAATGCGGGACTTCTAATTTATCAAGTATCGAACTACACTGTGGGTATTAATAGTAAAGTACAATAAATGTCAAAGTACATTTGGTTAAGTGTCATAATGAAAACTAGCCAAAATTTTATAGTTCCGCTTATTCCGCTTATTCTGCAAAATACTCCTCCGCGTACGAATTCGTATAAAGATTGATAAATTAAATTTTATCTTATTTCTTCAAATAGTTAATAATATTTTTTACATTTTATCAAATTGAATTATTTAATAATATATAACAGTATCTAACCATTAATTGCGAAAAAATAGGTTACTATTCTACTTATATACTCTGCTTATTTCGTATATTTAAACGAATAGGTCCTTTTTTTATTTAATTTTAAAAAATAATACTATAAGCTCTATAAAGAATATTGATTTAGAACTATTAATAGTCATTGCATTTCTTGAATGACTGTCAAGCGTACAATATATAATCGACGTATTATATACACGTATACTACACGCACAAATGAAACATACGCGTATATCGACGTACGCGAAATTGACGAGGTCGGTACACCCGCACTCGCAGTTCGGTTTTCGACTTTTCCGGTAGTTCAGTCACACTATATATACACATGTAACAATGTATATATTATAAGTATATATATACAACAAGGGACGCTGACGTCGCCGATAAGTCGGCGAGTGCCTTTAGACCGCGACGTACTTATAATAGTGGTAGTGATATCAACGCAGCATTTACAGTTTTACACTTTACAGAGCGAATCTAACAAGTTTACACGAGTACGCGGAAAAAACGTCAGTATATATGCACATACACCGAAGCGTAGTACACGCGACAGAATGAATGGGAAGGTATACACGTAGAGTCGGTAACTCGATCCGTCGGTACTAGATAAGCGGAGTGTGCGGCTCTGTATGAGGCAATATAAGCCGAGGGAAGCCAATTAGCCGAGCGGCCAACAGGTTTTCGATAAGCTGGCGTACGCTCGCACCGGCGCCGGAGTGACTCCGACGGCTTTTCTCTCCCGTGGGGGTCGCGCCACATAGCCACATGTGCACCGAGTCCGGGAGCCGTCACAACGCCGCTGGGGAAGTGCAGGGGACGATAAACGCGCACGGCAGTCACGGCGGTGCACGGATGAGGCTAGATTGAACGTTTTTCGAGCGGATCGTCGGTGGCGGGACCCTGATCCGATGCCTCGATGTGTCATTCGTTAGGCATCGTCTACCTGATGCTTCGTGGCTGCTGCATTCTGCCCAGTGTCAGTGGAGTTTGCTACTGACTGTGCAGTTCCTCCTGTCAAGATGGCAGCTGCCTTGTCCATTGAACAGGAACAAGTGAGTTTTTTCTTTTCATGATTTTAGCCTTATGATAATAAATTTTTTATGACTAATAGAAAAAAAAATCCCCTGTGTTACTGTATAAATTTTGGTAAATTACACACTGGAATTTCCGGGTGCGATGCTCAAGGCAAATTGGTCGTCTTAGCCGGTTACTTGGAAGTTCTATTTAAAAATAGAAAATTTTGTGTGTTTCAATAAATGTTTGGCACTACTAGTTTTGCTAAATAGTAGTAAGAGTGAATCTAATGTCTCTGTTGAACTTTATTTAGGCAACCAAGGAATTCATTGAGACTGTAAACAAGTGTCGGGCAGGAAGACGTGCGGGTCCTGTTTCTTGGGGAACTGCGGTGAAATTTTTGACTGCCAGAAAATTTGAAGTAGCCAGAGCATTAGCTTTGTACGAGCAGCATGAAGCGACTAGGAAAAGAGAAGGTTTAGCACAAATGCAGCCTACAAGAGAGCCACTGCTTAGTGAATTACGCACAGGCAAATTCACAGTATTGGTAGGTGCTAATCTTTTTGCTATTTATTATTGCTTTTTGCTTTAACTAATTGAACTAGAAATTAAAAGAGAGCAAACAATATTTTAGCCTTCCAGAGACTCCAGTGGAGCAGCCATTGCCATTTTTACAGCACATTTACACCTTCCTCAGTGTACCACTCACCAAACTACATTACAAGTAATACAAAAGAACTGCTCGTAAGAGTACCCGTAAGTAATACTGACTGATTGAAAAATCTTCTTGCAGGGAGTGGTATACCAGTTAGATGCTGCTTTAGAAAGCAAGGAGACACAGAAGCACGGACTTATCTTCATTTATGATATGTCCGATAGTAAATATCAAAACTTTGACTACGAGCTGTCGCAGAAAATCCTGAGCTTGTTAAAGGTAAGAGGAAAATCTGCAATTCGAGTGATCAATTACAATTGCAGTAAAGTAGTCCACCCGCTGATCGTTGGCTGCACAACAAAAAACGATTAGAGGCTTTGTGGCGCTCTCGCTGGTGCTTGCGCAGCTCAAGGGACTCTCTCAGCTGGCCAGCAGACGGTTGACGGCTTGAATGCCTGTCAGCGGCGCGCGCAACCTTCCAGGATAGAATTGCGCTCCCTCCCTCGAACAGAATTGATCGCGGCGGGCCAATGGTCGCGCTCAGCTCGCAGCAGTGCCGCGTCGCCGCGTGCGCGGACGTCTATCGATCGGCTGCTGCACCGGCGCGCGAGCGTGCTCTCTACACTCCCCCGTACTTAGTTGCGCAGGCAACGCATCAGCGGCGCATCGTCGAGGCACCGACATATCAGTATCCCAAAGTTCGCTCGACCTTTATTCACCCCCTGCCTCTTTTGACAGGGTGGCTATCCGGCCAAGCTGAAGAGGGTCCTCATAGTGACCGCGCCGCTCTGGTTCAAGGCGCCCTTCAAAATCCTGCGACTCTTCGTGCGAGAAAAGCTGCGAGAGCGCGTCTTCACCGTCTCGATTCCGCAGCTAAGTCTGCACATTCCGCGGGAGTCGCTGCCGCGACGCTTAGGGGGCAGCTTGGAGGTGCATCATGAGGCCTGGCTATTACACTGCCTCAAGTCCATGACGAATCGGGGTGGGGCCGAACTCTGCGAGGTACCTTATTTTATTAATTTTCTTTTTTTACTGATTTTATTTTACAATCAATTTCAGCAGAATCAAATTATATTACATTTCTTTTTCAACCCTTCCCAGGTCGGCTCCAGTCTTCTTGGCAGCACCGAGTGCAACGCCGAACTCTCCAATGGACTCTGCAGCATGGCAAAAGAGGCTGGTGCGGCGGGCAGCAGCAGCGGCGGCAGCGCCGGTAGTAGTCCGACGAGTTCCCTGCCCGAACAACGGGCCTCGTCGGGGGTCACAGGTGCAACAGTCGTTGGATCGGCGAATAAGCTGGAAAACGGCAGCATTGCTGCTGAGACTGAACTGAACAGCAGCAGCAATGGTCTGAACGCCGACGAGGCACCCTCGCCTCTGCAGCCACCCTCCTCTGCCAGTTCGGGCTTCAGCGACGATGACAGCCTGCACGGGGAATTGGGCCTCCAGGCAGTCAGCATGGAGCAGCTTATTGAGACAATACACGCGAGGGGTCGGGCTGGTCTTGTCGCCGAATATACCGAAATCAAGAAACGACCCCTTGATGGCTCTTTCACTAACGCCAAGTACTTACGCTTCTAAACTCTTTGTGTGACTCTCGCTTTTTTTCCTTGTCTTATGCTTGTCTTCTTTTCATTTTGCAGGCTGAAGGCTAATCTCTCCAAAAATCGTTACACCGACGTGCTTTGCTACGACCACAGTCGAGTATGTCTTTCTCAATTGGACAATGAACCCTCTTCTGATTATATCAATGCGAATTTCGTCGATGGATACAAACAGAAGAACGCATTCATTAGTACGCAAGGTCCCCTGCCCAAAACTTGCGGTGATTTCTGGCGAATGGTTTGGGAGCAGCAAACGCTCGTTATAGTTATGACAACAAGGTATATAAATACAAGAGTTTTTACTATTATTTTCGTATTCGTTTGAAAATTCTAAACTTATTTGAGATAATTATTTTATTTGAATAGGGTCGTAGAGCGCAGTCGAACCAAATGTGCTCAATATTGGGGCCCGGAGCCTGGTGATCAAGTATCAGCAGGCGGTTTCACTGTTACAAGCCTTGATGTTGATACAAATCCAGACTTTACTATAACCAAACTACTCCTTACCAACAATAAGGTAAATATTATTTTCCTAATTTAGTGTGCAAAATTTGACTACCCGCTTGATTTTTGCGTACGAAAGTTAATTTAGCACGCGCAATTATATGAATGATACTTAAATGGAATTGTCTAATAAATTAAATAAAACAAATCGCGATTGACAATTTTCTTTATATCTTTTATTACTGATACATAGCGATTTTTAACAAATTAAATTACAGTCGTATGACTAGCAAGGGATACATACCAATTAATTGTATTTCATTACATCGAAATCACGGAAACGAAGATTACAAGATTTTTTTTAAAGTGGCTTTGTACCTTTGCTATAATCAATGAAACTGTATTTTAATAATAATTTCAATTCTAAAAATTAGGATATAGTTTGTAATTAATATTATATTAACATAGAATTTACTATTTTTTCTTTTGTATATCCAATTTTGCACACTTCCTATAAAAATAATATATTCAGTACCTAAATAGGTGACTCAAGTTCTTTTTCACATATTAAACTAATAACACCATTTCTTTATGGATCTACCTAGCAATTGATTAATCAAATATTTTCATAACTTTATTTAGACTGACGAAACAAGAGAAGTGTTTCACATGCTTTATACCGCTTGGCCGGATTACGGAGTGCCGCAATCAGCCAAGGCTCTCCTGCAATTTCTCTCCCTGGTCAGGCAGCAGCAAAATAAACTACTAGCTAACCGAGGCGATACATGGGCCGGCCATCCGAGAGGTCCCCCTATCATAGTGCATTGTAGTGCTGGTATTGGAAGAACGGGTAATTGAAAAACAAATCTTTACATCTTTAATAAACGATAGTCGAAATTTTCTAATATTCTCTTTAATTTATTAGGAACTTTCTGTACTCTTGATATTTGCATATCTCGACTAGAAGATACTGGCACTGTAGATATTCGAGGTACAGTAGAAAGAATACGAGCGCAAAGAGCTTTTAGTATTCAGATGCCAGATCAATATGTTTTTTGCCATCGTGCACTCGCCGAATATGCAGTATCGAGAGGAATGCTTAGTCCCCAGCATCTCGCTATGTTACCACCGACCATTGAAGAAGACTCTGATTAAATTATCAATTTTCTATTACTCATCTGAACAGCAAAAACATGGATTGCCCCAAGTATGTGTGACAACATATTTTATACTTTTCTCAATTTAACTTTTATATCTTTTATTCCCATTCAATTTATTATTATTTTTATTATTAATATCTTCACCGTCGTCATTATTATCATTAGCATTATTTCTGTTACGATTACTATTACTATTAGTATTAATATTAATATAAATATTGCTATTACTATTCCATATAGCATTAATACACTTATAAACAAATATAAGGATATTGACTAATTTCATAACCATAAGCTTAACTTTGTCTGACTTTGTGATGAAGAAAAATAAAATTTCTGACACATTAATCTTTTCAAGTAGATTTGATACAATATATATACACGTATTATTTTTAAGTTTGTTTATTCTCAAAATGTATATTTGATGATTAAAGTACCTTATTAGTATGTGCATATTACAATCAAGAATCAATAAAAGATTCCTTTTTTAATTTAAACTTGAGAAGATTAAACTGTCTTTTACAAGACCCAAGTATTAATTTACCGAACAAATTTAATAAATTTAAAAAAAAAATCATAAATAATTGTAATAATATACAATAAACATTTTGGTAATCAAATAATTTTTTAAATATTTGACAATGAATTGAAAAATAAATATTCTAAAAATTTTGCATAAGATGCAAATTAGTTTACTCTTAAGTAAAAAAATCTTTATAAAGATCTGATTGCTCATGTTTGAAGTGTCATAATAAAGTAATGTACAAATGTATCAATTTAGCTTCAGTGTAATTTAACGTTGATAACTTCCATCAAATTGTGAGAAATGTTTTTATCAAAGATGTGCAGATTATTTATAAAATTGCTAACACTTAAGAATTCAATTAAAAGTAATGTAACGAATTTTATATTGGAAATTTCTGTAAATTCTTGCTTGCAAGGAGAGTGTTAGTTCATAATAAAATAGATATTTTACATGATTGACCAAAGATTACATAAAAAATTTTTGACGATTCAAACATTTTCTTTATTTGTAACATTCATTTAGAATGATGATGGTTCTTTGTGCAATTTAGTATTTTTATAAACATCACTAGAGAAAATAATAATAAATAATCCATTGAAACGTTACTTGTTGGCCAAAAAAGAAATTGCACAAAGAATATGATAGCAAAACCAAGCAGAGCTTTTATAGTAAATTTTGTGATACTACTAATCAGTCGAGCTCTTCCAAACTCATTTATATTACTTTAGATTTGGAAGAAATTAAATTTCCTTATGTAATTATCCTTGTGACAGTATTAATGTTAAAGATGCAGATTTCATCGTTATATTACCTGGTATCTCTTTGATTTTTTCTAAGGTACTATTTTATTACGATTGGTTTTTTATACTTTTTTAATACAGTTTTTAAAAATTATTTCTCATACCTACTTTTTTAATTTATTTTACTGCTCTTTACATTTAAACTTTGCATTATGACTGAAAACATAAAATATTGTGCAATTTGCCTTTTAATTGATAAAAAAAATAATAATAAAATTTCTTTTACACTTTAAAAGCATTACTCCAATAAAATATCAATCTGATAATCTGTTTTAATTAACCACATTATGACTCGTGTAAATACAATGTTTCATGAACGTTTAATGTAAAAAAATAAATAAATAAAACGATTTTAATATAATTTATTTTTCGTTTTTGCTCTTCGGTGGTAATTATTTCAAAGAGTAAATTTAATTTAAACATACTACAGAAATAATTAACGGTATTTGGAATCATAGATTTAAGTAACACTTTCAGAAACTTTTTTAACTAATTATAATTTATGCCAAATAGTCATAGTTTAATTTCATAGATCTTTGACTGCTACTGTACTAAATTATTTTATAATTTTTAAACAAATTATATAACAATTCATGATTATGCTTACTTGACCTTAATTTAAGCTTGCTTAAAAAATGTTTGTTCGAATTTTATTTAAATCCATGACGCTGATTTTTAAATTTATTTTCATTTATAGTGGAATAGTAAATTAGTTAAAAGTATTTTGTGCATTCTTCCTTGAAAATAAATAAATAATATGTAATAGAAAGGTTAAGGGTATAATTAACTGCTAACAATAAAATATGCATATACAAAATGCTTAATAAGACAGATAATGTAAATAATAAATAATCTAAATGTATAAAAATCGTTCAAAATTATCCAGATTGCTATTGCAAAGAAACTTGTTTCGTTTTTATATGATAAAATTTTATTATTTGCAGCAGTATTTAAACTTTTAGAAAGACGCACATTTCTGTAATTAACCATTAATTCTAAAGGAAAATTAAATTTCTGAAATACTTCAATTACATTTTAATATAGAATCCTATACTTTTTCATATGAACAATTTTGAAAAGCCTCTAAAACCTTGAAATCAGAACCCCTTACCATGTGTATCGAAAACCTTTCAATTTTTTTGCAAAGTGTCACGCATTGCTTGATGTATTAAAAATAAATATATTAATAACGAATAAATGATCGAAAGTAAGTTTGTTGCAAAAGCAGAAAAATTACTTTGTGTAATAATTGTCAATTAGGCAAATCTCATATATTAATCGAAGTATTAAACACTTTCTGCGCTCATGGCAGTCCAAGCTCATGTCCATGAGTTTTTTTTATCCTTTTTAAGGTATGCATGTGCGTGCGTATTTGGCTATATTTTTGCATACGTGTGATCAAGTGTGTTCACAATTGAGAGGAGAAGTATTAATAGAAAAATAGAATTAATTAATTGATTATACAAACGCTGTTAGATGCAGAATATATTCGTCACGTCTGACAAAAACTAGCACGTTTCAGCTTTTCCGCAGAGACTAAAACATGCGACACACTTAAAAAAATGTCTTTATTTAATAATTTACAATTAATACGAATAATATTAACACATTTATTAATATTAATGTTAATAAAAAATCTGATTAATATTTTTAATCAAAGGAAGAATTTTGCTTAAGTGTGCATTTCAGAATTTTGATCATTCTTTAATATGCTTGTCGATAAAAGCAAAAAATGCTAGTTTTTGTGACTTGTATTTTTCCACTTAAATGCTCCAGACACAATGAAGCGCAAGGGACAATCTACTATGCTTGAAATTCGTCGTGAGCTCTCACAAATATTTTCACGCTTGTAGTTTGTACTTTCGTTGCGTTTGGAGCAAAACGAGGGTTTAAAGTAAAAATTGCTTCGAATTAGCGTTCGCTGTAAAATAAATACATTCGTCTCTCTAGTCAGTAGCCGACACATTCATTCGTCCTCGTGATTAAGTAATGCTATACTTTTCGTTTGGGAGCGGCAGTATTTAGGGCTCGTAATAATTTAAGGTGCCTTTCTCATGGACAGCGAATGTATATGTATGTACTCACGTGTACGCATGTATGTATGTACACCTTTGCTCCTTCGAAATCGAATATAAATGAATTTTTATAATGAAGTACTTCGCTGGATGTTTGCTATTAGTAATGTACAACAATCTTGAAGTTCCTGAACGAAATAAAAGCGTCAAACTAAACTATACATTTACTGTAGCAACTTTCATTTTAGTGCTTTAAAACTTTTTAATTAGATATAGTTTTTTATTACAATTACTTTATAAACTCGTTATTACTCGAGAAAAGGCACCGTGAATGCGAATACCTATGAATGAGACCGCAATACGAATTTAAACTATTTCTTCATAGAAAAAATCCAACATAGTAATCAATAAGTATACATAGAGATGTACACACTTGAAACAAAGAAATAAAAAAAAAAACAATAACTCTACAAGGCTTAATATGCCTTATCTGCATATACATATTATATATATATATATATTAATGTTATCTGCCTAAAGTCTGAAAATTTATAAATAAAAGAAATATGTAAAATGTCTTGTACGAATGTATGTATGTATGTATTTATGTACGTGTATATATGCGGAAATATATAAAAAGCAAATCATTTATGTACATATACGTACATATTTACAGATAATTAAAAAAAAATGTAATAAATAAAATTATATATATCAGTGTATAAGAAATAGAGACGAAAATTAAAAAATGTACATAATATAAAATACTACCCTAAATGTATTTAATCGAATTAATAATAATTTAATATCTTTAAAGTGCTAACATTTAATTATTTCAATATCCCTTGATACACTCTTAGATAATATTCGTAAGAATAAGTTACATCTCATTCAGTAAGTGAGAAAATTAAATTTTTTATTTGAAATATAACTTTAAACTATATTTACAACAATTAACAATACATATAAAGAATTTCATTATTATGTTTCATTAATTTTTTTTTAACAGATAAAACATTTACTCTGTAATTACGTTATGACTATGTACAAGTTTAGAGAGCAGTTGTCACGAAATTATACAACAGATATTATATAACAAAAAACATCAACGGTAACAAACATAATTTCTAGATCTATACTGTTTTAAAACAGCCTATTGTTTTACAGAGATAAAAGATGGATGAAAATCAGATTTTAATTCATTTTTTATCCCCAATGTTCAATAAATGTAAAAAAGAGTTTAATTCTTAATACTTTATTTACTTAACCCCCTACTGCCGGATGCATAGCACATAGGCTACACTCTATGTTGTGTTTCTAACATATTAATTAATAATTAACCTACTTAATTTTATTTTGTAAAATATAAAACGAAAAAACATAATAGTTTTTAAATGTTTATGGAGAACCGGCATTACAGGATTAAGATAGTTTCATCTTTGTTTATTATGATAAGTTAGAATAAAAGTCCAATGGACTTTTTTCTAAAATATTAAATGAAAAAATTCTATTTATTAAAAATATTACTAATGGGTTCTGAAATGAATAATAATCTTTGAAAATTAAATTATACTCTACTCATACAAATTAAATGCATCATTAGTTATTTTAAAGCCTGAATAAATCAGTATAAATATATTTTTTTCATTCCATTTTCCACTTTAGAAAATATTTCACCTAATTTCAGAACTGAAATAATAACAAGTTCTTGAAAGCATCCGCAATACTGAACGTTTTTTTATAATTTACTATTGTAAAGCTTACTTACTCTAAAGTTTTAATTTTCAAAATACTCTTTTTTACAATATTTTTACATTTTACATGTTATTACTCGAAATGGAGTGAAAGCCCCAATGATAGTATGTTACACAGTCTAACGCGCTTGGTACGTATTTATTTTACGTACAATATTATAAAGTCGAGTCAAACTTGCCAAAAATGCATGTCTAGACTTGGAATATAGCACTCAAGGCAATTTGATATCACAATAAATAGAGCAAGTAAAAAATACTTGCTTTTCAGTTGATTGCTAAAAAAATAGTAGGTATCTTTATGTTTATAGATTAGTTGAGAAAGTTGAAAGCCTTTCAATAGGACGCTTCAATAGCTCCACCAGCTAGTTTACTAGCATAAAGATGGAGTGCCTAAAAAACAATGAATGCCTTATATAGTATTGAAAATGACTGAAAAGAGAAAACTAAACATTAAAAATTACCTTATATATGAAAATATACTGTTCTCTGGTTTGTACGGCTCCAGCTCTATCCCTTCGAATTGTATAGACTACTCTAGGTACATCGACAGTTCGAGTAACTTCATATTGCCTTATACCTAGGTCTAAAGCAATAAGGGTGCCAGTACGCCCAGTGCCCGGGCTGCAGTGGACAACGATAGGACCCGCTGCGCCTCGTTGAAGAGCCCTGGCCTCTAATAGAACCGCAATCAAAGCTGCACCGTCCGTAGGCACTCCATTCGCTGGCCACAGGTACCAAATATGCGATACCTCACGGAATGTATTGTTTTCCAGATTCTAAAAGGATAAGTAAAAGTACCATTAGAAATTATAGACATTCTCAATCATCTGAGAGAAATGTAATTACCTTCAAATGAAGCGTTGAAATAGCGTACTTTTCCTTAGCTTCTCGTTTCTTTAAGGTCACTTGAAAATCGCCGTAAAGACGATGACAGTCACTTACCTCCAACGGAGGAATATATTCGGAACATTTCTCAACCCCGTTCTCTACGAGATCAGTCAACATAATAATAACTCTACATTGTTGCTCCCAAATCATTCGCCAGAAATCAGAGACTGTATTTTCCGTCGGTGCTTGACAGGCAATATAATACTTGCTTGCATTTTTTGGACCCTGTCAACAAAAAAATAACTATTACATTTATTTTCAAGTAATTGCCTATTTTTGAAGCTCTTTTAGATACTTTTAAAACTTCATTCAACGTAAGTAAAATATTAAGATAGAGCAAAGTATTATTAATTTATTTTACCCGAACGTAGCTGGCATTGATATATTCGCTGGTCGGATCGTTATTTAATATTTGCAAAGGTACTCGAGTCTCAGGTAAAGGAATCACGTTAGCGTAACGATTTTTCATATCCACACCAGCTGGAAGTTCATCAATTTTCGACGGCACTTGAGGAATACTTGCGAATTCATCGTTTACGGCATTAACGTCATTGCAAAAAGTCGTTATGCCAGCAAAGTTTAATGGGTGTGATGGTACGGCACTCTAAAATTTTATAAATTTTTGTTATAAAATTTTATAAATTTTTGTTAGTAAAATGAATTGGTTCAATATTAATTAATAGTTTAATAATATTAACGGAGATATTTAATATAGTTGAGATACTAACAGAATCTTCAAAAGTCGGATTGCCGTAACTTCGCTTCGATGATCTGAGCGCGTTTTTACTCCTTCTCACGCTGTTATATGCTGAAACGCTATCTAAACTGTACGCGTCCAAAGATACTGGTCTACATCGCTCCCCATAATTGAATCGTCCTTGTCGTTTTCTCATTATAAACTAGATTTTATCATAAAAATTGTTTATTATTTGATAAGATATATGATTGAATGATAACTAGTATTTAACTAATCACGTATTTCTACTTACAAGTAATCCAGCTAGTAATATTAAACAGATAAAGGCAACGCAAGATACAATGACGACAGCTATGGCATTTCCTGTGTCTGATTCTTGTACTAATACGAAACTACGAATCTGTATTAATCAAACAATTAATATTTTAATCATTTTCAAGTTTCTTTAAAAATAAAAACTTTAAGAATATGTCTATATTATTTAGCGCTAAACTTACTGTTAATGAAAAGTCAAATGGTGTCATCTGATATAATCTTGGGAGAATCTTCGTCAAGGATTCATCGAAACTTCCCCTTTCGTCAACTACATAAAGTAATACAGACGTTAATGGAATCTCAGACATTAGTGAGTTAGATGTAGCACTCTCTGAGCACTGTGTCTGATAAAATACTATTTGATTCGATGATACTGTTCTGTAATAAAACAAAAATTTTAGAGCAATTAATTTCACTTTATAAATAGAAGTAAATAAAACAATCAGCGAGTCAACGAATGAGAAAATAAAATACTTCAGGTGAAGCTTTTATTTAGTTACTGTATAAGTAAAAATAAAAGAAGCCGATTAATAATAGAAAAAGATAAAGAGATGACAACAATAATTAATGCACTTGTCCTTTAAGTAATTTAAAATAATGAGAAATGAATGAGGATAGCTTAAGCGAAATAAATCCGTTTCTAGATAAATAGGCATATCAATCTTTTGAGAATGCATTTCTCGACAATTACTTATCAACGTTGCTATTAAGCAAATCCGCTAAAGAATGCTGCAGATCCGGCAGTTTCGAGCAAATTTCATCCCAACCGCCTTCCAGAACGATTCTTATGAATAAAGTAACATCTTCAGTTGGTGCCGTTGCAGTCGACGCTGCCGTTGTACTGCGCATTCTTTCCTCTGGCCAAGTGCTTGACGTCGACTCCGTTGAACTGGAACTCATTGGAGTGGTTGCTTTTGGACTGGTAGTAATTATCAACGGCTCGCTGGCCACTGTCGTTGCTGGCGTAGTGACCGCTGTTGTTAATAACGTTATTAAATTTGTTGCAGTAACCGTCGTGGGCGCTTCGCTTTCCATCGACGTCATCAAAGTCGTCTCTGAATCTGTCGGTGGAGTCGTTGCGTTTAATGAAGGTACTAGTGTAAACGGTGCCATTATCGTTGTCGGCATTGTTATTGGTGTACCTAGCGTCGTTATCTCCGTTGTAGTCTTCGTCGTTACATTCGAGATTGTCGTCGGCGGCGATGTCGTTGCCATCGACGTTTCCGCCGTAGACAATTTTTCCATTGTAACTGGAATTGTGGCTGTCATAGAACTGGTAATTGTAGGACTTTCCTCTTCCCTAAAAGTAAAAGTGAATGATTTGGTAAGAGCAAATTAGATTAACGAACGTTATAAAAAAAAAAAGAGAACTAACTCGGTGACCGTAGAAACTGAACTCTCTTGCGGAGTCGTGGTTATCGTTGATTCACTGGTACTAGTTGTTTCATTGCAGCATATTATTATAGGTTTTGCTGTAACAGTTGCGGGTGATGAATGTATTGTTTCAGAAGTAGATTCACTTTCGCTAGTTACAACGTCACTGCTACTATCAGTCTCCGGCTCAACTAAAATCAAAGTGAGAAGATTTATTTTTGTTATTGGATTATTGGATTAATGAAAGTACTAAAGTGATTTCGATATGAAAATTTAAGAAAATTATAAATTAACCACCTGTGGTCGAAGTGCTGCTAGTTCGGCTTGTTTCATCTTCGCTAGCAGTTGTGGAAAAAGGCGTTGTCGAAAAATCAGTGTAAGCATCTTCTTTGTAGACAGTCGTATCTTCCGTAATATCCGGCGAAATAGATGTTGTCTCGGTAGTCGTCACAGTAGACGGCACGCTCGTTGTCGTAGTTAGCTTTTCTGATTCTGTTGGTTCAGTTGTATCAACGGAACCAGATGAATCAGAGACTGAAAGGAACATTGTGCCATTAAAATTGACAACGCCAGAGCTGACTGAATCTCTATCCGAGCGCTTTGATGGTCGAATATTATTGTCCAACATTTTATTCCCAGACTCCTGTAGCTTTTGGTAAGGATATGGTTCTGCTAAGGACTTCTCTGACTTTTTTAACGACTCAAAGCCTGCTTCTTCAGCCTCTGCAATGGCATTGCTTGTTCTTTCAGAGGAGGAAGAGAGTACTGCATCGTCATTGACAGTCTTAGTCTGAACAACATTATTTACCCTGTCAACCTTCAACGCAGATGCAGCCTCCACTGTCAACATTAAACTTAGGTAGATACCTGTAATAACATGTACCATGATAAATTAAAAAAAAAATAACTGTTTAACATAATTTATTGTTTAATGTAATATTATTCTTACATGTCCAAGTTGTTAATCTTAAAAGCAGTAGTTTCTGCATTGACCATTCGCCACTTATCCGAATCCTTTTCGTCATCTAAAATCAATAGAAAATTTTTGCTTACATATTTTGATTTACTTTTTTTTATAAATATATAATATATTTTTCTGACAGTTTTTAAATTATACATTAGTAAATTTATAACTAGCATAATTATTGAAAAAGCTTAGAAAAAATTTTTATTTGCTTTTTCTGGTTAGTTATGTATGATTTCTAATCGAAAAATTACAACCCGTCAATCACAGAATAATCTTTGACTTTTATCACGTATTTTTACATATTCTGGACATTCATAATTGCTAGTTCTCTGACGTAAATTGAAAAATGCAGATAGTATAAAAAAAAAAGAAAAAAGAATAAAATTTGTGCCTTATATATTCAACAAAATAATGAGCCATAAGTCATTTATGCCCATTATTGCAAAAACAGGACGTGGACAAAATTTAAAAAAAAAATTAAAATTGTAAAATCTTTTTAAAACAATGTATCAGCAATATAAAAATAATACACGATAGTCCAGAAGCAAGTTTAGAAGCATTTAAACCTTTCAAATTCACTAAAAATTACTTATTATATTTCTTGCTAATATATTGCCATTTTTAATTTAATTTAATGTCAAAATTAATTAAAGAAATTAATTTTCGAACTTTTATACGGTATTGTATTTCTTTCTCTTTTTCTTCTTCTCTCTAATCCATCCAACCCTCTCACTCACGCCCAACCGATTGCGTACGCCCACGCGTAGGCACACGCGCGCGTTTACTTCAGGAATACCTAATGAGCAAGTTTTATTTTTTATAAATGCAATTGCATTTCTACTTTTATCAGCTTGAATAATAATTATGTTAGTAATGCTAATGAAATTTTCTATTCATTTTGGCGTTATTATATAAATTTAGAGTTATTATCGTTATTATTTTAGATGTATAATTATTATTTAACACTTTAACTTTTATTGGAAAAGTATGTGCTAACGATTGAACATAAAAGACTTAGAGAAAAACCTACGGAAACTATTAATAATGTTATTTTTACATCAAAAGCAAATACTCGTAAAAAATTTAACCGCAAGCTAAAAAATTTCATTCAATAATTTTCACGAAAAAGAGGAGCACAATGCAGAACTCTTTTTTCGCGAAAATTTCGTCGAATGTATATAAAAAAATATAATTTTTTTGCCGTTTTAACTACAATATTCGTATACTTTTTGCTTTTCCTGCGATAAATCGGTAAAAGTGGCCGCAGTACGTACACGATCTTTTGTCTCCGAAACAAAATTACCGGAATAAAAATAAAGTAGAAAAGGGATTTTCACATAACTAGCGAGGAATCGTATTTTTAATGGCTTCTCTTGCGTAAAAACTCCGGACTCAGGGTCACTTGCTAAAGACTTCCGTAATTGTTCTGCAATTTTTTTAAAACACACTTCGATCAATAGAGTACGAGTATTTAACTTTATTGTTTCTGCTAATTCCGCGACTTTTTGAATAACTTATTAACAATAATGAGTCACGTGAACAGACATTTTTTCGCGCTAGCTTCGTTCCGCTACGTGCCAACTTTCTAATGAGCGCAATACTAGCCACAAATTTCAGATTCTCAGTGCTACCTAAAAAAAAAAAATAAATAAATACACTAAAATACATTTTTTTCCTTTCAAATACGTAATCTTGAAGGAGTCCACATTATTATTAAAGCGAGAATGAAAATCGTGATCTGCGTGTATCTCGATCTTCGTTTCGAAATGTATACGATTTTCGCAGTCAATAAATAAACAGAATAAACTATTGCGATCTGCAGTTTACGCGCAAAAGTTTACCACCTGAAGTATAAAAATAAAAAATAAAAAGGAGGATTAAAAAATACAAATCGATGAAGTGTAGAAGAAGCAACAAAAAAAAACTCACGGTCGACAAATTTGCAGGCAGACTTTAACGCGTTTATCCCCAAGAGATCTCGAAACGTAGTATCAGTGTCCGCAAACGGAGCAGCAGCAGCGGGCATAATTTTTCCACTACGATATTTATCCTTGACGAAAGAAAGAGGCACTTGCAAATAGCATCGAAGCTCAGATCCCCGAGCCGTTCGTGATTCTTGTTATATGCGAACGACTCTACTGCCAGTAGGTGGTGTGCGATAAGAACGGGTTTTCCGCCCAAGTGCCGATTACACTTTGAAAAAAATAAATAAATAAAACAATTCGATCCCTCCTCGCCGTCGATCCTCTCAACGATCTTCGAACTGTGCCACAACAGATGCTGCCATGACAACGGGCAGATCGGAGGAGAGTACACTGTGCACCTGACTTTGGCTTTTCTTCACTCACTGACTCACACTGGACGGTCGCCTGGCTGCCTTCTTTTTACTTCGCGGCTACCTGCGATAGTGGCACATACACACGACAGCAGCTTAATGCGCAATCACACTTCCAGCCGACTTTTATGACGAAGGTGAACGGTGGCCGCCCGCACGGTCCGACCCAACTCTACGAGCATTGAATACTTACTGCCGAGGTAGTAGGATTTTAACAAAGGAAAGCGCGCTCTACCTACATTATGTGATTGCCGTTTGCTCCCCCCCCTGCGGCTCCCCTCCTTCCGCGATGCCCGTGCGACGAGTCTAGCGTGTGCTGCCTCCTGCCTATACCTACTCGGACTCGACTCTCCAGCGAAGAAAAAATATTGGAGGTATGTATATACTTATATGTAATATGTATATATATATATATATATATATATATATGTTTATACTTATGTATATACTTATAAGTCTATACCTATTTATGTATATGCATATATACTTTCGACGTTGACCTGACTGACTGAGTGCGCCACTATTATTCCTGTTTATTAATTTTTTTGTTTGTTCTTTTTTTTTAACTATTTTACCTTATAATTTATTATCGAGTTTTGTCTGCATGTATGTACTGTATGTTAATACAGAGCGATGGAGTTATACGCCCCTCTTTTGCTACTTTCGACACTTATCAAATTTTAACATGTGTTATTTCCTTGATCTCTGTTTCTCTCTCTCTTTCTCTCTTTCGCTGTCGCCTTTTCGCTCGCAGCGCGCGGCTCTCCAGAGACATAAACGCCTGAATATATATTCCGTGCGTATAAGGTTTAGTCAGATGTTTGCGCTTTTTAGAAAATAAATTCTTTACGTTTACAGATAATAAAGTCGGGGGCGTTTCCTATATAATATAATAGCTCATCGTAAATGTTATTGCCCTTTTTTTATTTCATCTTTCTTTTGAGTTTATAACAATTATTTTTTGTTTTGAGAAATTTTTATTAATATTCTTTTAGTTTAGTATTGTGAATTTATTTTTTTTTATAATTTTTTATTGTAATATATGATGCGATGGAGTAGATATTACATTTTTTTTGTAATTGTATATTTTATTGTTGAAAAATTGTTATATAAAATAGAAAACCATAGTAATATATTAATTTTTTTTATAAAATAAAAATTATTGACACTTGTACAAATCGATTTTATATATAGTAACGTATTGATGCAATACGTTTTACAATAGTTACATGAAAACACATAAGAATTATTATAGTATATAAAATTTTAATTAAAGCATGTGCATCGAGTTTGTTAATATTTTCTTTATTATATTTTTAAGTTATATAATTTTTTTTTGTAAAAATATTGTAATAAAATATACTCTATTATGCTCGGTAAATACATCGACAAAGACATATAAAAATATTAGCTACGCAGAACTTGAGCTAAGAGAAATGTAATGAATGTAAACAAAAATCGGCTTTTTTTATTACATTTAAAAAATGGTGACACCGATTTGGAGAGAGTCACCTGATCCAATTTTCAAAGTGTTTTAAATAAAATATTTTATTGATTCGTTAAAAACCAACATTACAGGAATTTTTTTAAGCTGTTTTTTCTTTCGGTTTTGAATTAATTAAAAAAATAAGTGTTATCTACAATTAAAAAGATTAAAATGTAAAGATAAAATTTAAAACTGCCAGGCGCATTCAGATTTTGGAATGCTACAAAAATTCATAGAAATGTTCTAATCCTGAGAATATAAGATCCGGATCCTAAAACAGGATTTACAACAAGTTTTTTAAAAAATTAATTTTTTGTATACAGTACGATTTGATCTGAAATTAACAGTCGACAACTCTAATAACGGTATAAGATTATAAATTAATCTTATTGATAAAATAATACACGTTAAATTTCAATAAATCGTCATTTCAGTAAAACCTATAATTTAATATAAAATCTTCTAACCAGATAAGTCTCAAAGTGCAAAATGTATTCTATGTATTGTCATAATTTACACAAATTAATGATTTTACACATATATATCTTTCCTCTAGAATTCGGAAGCACGCGCTCATTATTTTCACTTAAAGAACTTTTTTTTTACTAAAATACGAAGTAAAGTTTCGCTTTATTAATGGTCATTGTACGTCTAATCGATGTACGTCTACATATCACAGAAATAAAAAAACACCTGATGGTGGTCGGTAGCATCTGGCAACTCTCTCCTAATATTGACGCTCGCATTTGTTAGTATAAAAAGGTAACTCATTGTCGAGTCTAAATACCCTATTTATCATTATGCATGTAATAAATGAATAACGAGTTGGAGACATTAAGAGTAGAAAGTCAAAACCGATGTATGATTTCCTCGGACTAGAAGAAATGGTGGCATATCCCTTGTAAGAGCTTCGAGCCATGCCATATAAAGAGGCGCTGAAACCGCGCCTTTCCTCGGCATAGGTAGAGTCCTGTAAAATAGATTATTAATTTAGTTAGAAACTTTTATCTAAAAATAATTCACAATTTTCTAGAATACGTACATAACGATAAGATTAGCTTCCATTGAATGTTCCTGTAGTAATTCGCGCAAACGCAAATGTCTATTCGTTTTCTCTTTCATAGCTAATCGCTCGGATTCTTTTATTACACTACCTAGAAAAGTATCAATTATCGAGGTAATAATAAATTATGAAACGAATAAAAAAAAATTTATATAAGCAATTTATTTTTCATACCATCGTCACTGCTAACTGTATTCGTTTCCTGAACAAAATCTGCTATAAGAGATTCGAAAAAATTAACTGTGCGCGGTTGCGCAGATTTTGAAATACCTGATATCACTTTGAGTGCTGAATAATCTATTCGGAATTTCGATAAAAGGCTTGCCATGCTAAGAATAAATCAGTCAATTAATGAAAAAATACATTACTATTGATAAATTAATGATAAATAAATAATAATAAATTAATACTTACTTTCTCTGTTCGTATTCTAATTCAGAGTGTCTATTGGCCAAGGCAAAAATCCTTAATTTACAATTAGACCAGTTTCGTCTGGTGCTTATAATGTAGGGTAATAGAAGGGTTAAACCACCGTCGTCGTACAACCACCAGACATCAATGGTTCCTTTCTTTTGCTTTTTTTGAAACCTGCTTAAATTGTTAAATAGTGCCTTCGATGTATCGCCCATGTTGTTGCTCGGAATCTCTATATGTTCCTCGCGAATTCCCGTTATACTATTTGGATTAGGGCTCTCATTAATTATTTTGTCCCCTCGCCTAGGAGTCGGACTGCCTGGCATCGATATGTCAGACACGCTACTAGCTGTTGATTAAAAATTATTATTAAATTTTTATATATTGAATATTATTGAATGACTGAATTCATATATAATAGGTAATGCCAGTGGTTTAAAAAAGTACCTTGACTTAATTGAGAAAAGCTCTGATTCGCGGGTAGTTTTGGAGCCGAACTTTTTTTTTGTGGATCGTGACCATCTTCCTCGACGTTGTCGTAATTCATACCCTCGGGTAGCCGCAAAAGAGCCACGGCTATGTGCATGTCTAAAGCCTTACTTAAATAAATGCATAGAAATGTAAGATTAATAAGATACCTTTTACAGACACTCACTACATGAATTTTCAAACAGGATATTCGACTTACTGCATAACATTGAAGTACATAACTAAATTCTCTTTCGAGCAACTGGACCAATCTTGCTTGTAGCCCATGAGTAGGACGTTCGGACGCATTTTGCCCAGACCGCAAGCTTGCATGAGGGAAGTTGCACCATCTTGAAAAGTTGCTCCGTCAACCAGAGAATAGAATGCTTTCACCTTGTTTGATCTCAGCCACGTCGAATTTCTCGATGTCATCATAGACCGAGTTTTATGCGGCAGAGCGTTCTAAAGAATGAAATATTTCGGCAAAACTTAATCTCACGGATGGTTGATTGCGATATTTCAATTAAGTGTACTACTATTATTCACTGAGAGAATTTTCTATTTACAAAAGAAGATCACTCTAAAAATTATACGAAAAAACTTAATTGAAGGACGGTTTATAGGCATCGGAAGTTTTTGCAGGAAAACCACTGTTACCTAATCTTTTTGTATTTTCGACAAGGTCCTATAAAAATGATAACGCTTTTTTGTACAAAAGACGTATTTAAAAAATTACAAAGCTTTTCTTAAATAAAAATTGTCTACTTTTCGTTATAAAAATTAGAAAGTAGGGTGATTACGTTTACATTGTTCCCGTACTTTCTATAAGAAAATTCTCTCAAGTTATCAAATATTGATTCCTACCTCCACAATGTGTCCACAAATAAGAAGACTCTGACTTTTCGTTATCTCATGAGCGAAATCGATCAGCGAACATCTGGTATTTGGCTTTCCTGTTAATACGAGAATCTGTGGTCTGTAATTTTTCACGTGCTCCTCCACTCGGTCTAATTGTTGCACCGAAGTCAATGCATTATTGTACGTTTGAGCTTGAGTACTCGAACCCCAATTAACATCTATTAAATGATTAATAAATGTAAAAATCAAGTCTATTTATGCTATAATTATATCGTCTTTTAGTGAATAACTAATTGAGAATGATCAACATACCAGGCTTTCTGTATGATACTATCAGGTACAGTGCCAAAACAGTTGATAACGTTATAAGTGCAGTCCACCAAGAAATTAAAAACATTACAGCTACACACAAAATCGATCCGGCAAGACTTAACCACATGTTGTAATACTGAAAAAATTATTCTAATTAATTCTTTCATAGGGATAATGTTTTTTTAATTTAGTTTGCATAAATGCTTGATAATTTACTTTGAATGTAGGTCGCCATCCGATAGGTTTAGTAAACGAAGCATGAAAAGTACTAAAGTTGACCAGAGTATAAGCTGCTAGGAAGAAATTGGATATTAGCGGTGCTATGGCGTTCAGTTCACCTGGGAGAGAAAATGAAAGAAAACAATTTAAATTTCTTTTGACGCTTCACTTATACTTTCTATTCAAGTAAATTCGTTATCGTATAATAAACTTACCAATAAGAATAAAACTTATTGCTATGACGAAAGTCAGCAAATATCCTCGGACGGGCTCTTTCCCTTCCTCGCCGCTAAACCAACCGATACCAGGGTATAATTTGTCAACGCATAAGGCTTGAAACACTTTTGGGGCTGAAACTAGAGATGCCAAAGCACTTGAAAGCGTCGCAGCAAAGCAGCCCGCGTAGATAATTGGTCCAAAGGCAGAAACAAGTTCAATCACCTAGTTACAAAAGAATTAATAATGACTTTATTTTTTACTTGATTTTCTGATACATTTCTAGAAAACATTTCCCTTATATTTCCATGAAATATTTTCTGTAGGATTTGAATATATAAAAATATTTGAGAAATATTTCATGCTATCTGGAAAATTATAACTAATTAGTGTTCATTTACCTGAAAGCTATTCTGACTTCCATAACTGCAGGATTTCGCAGAGCAATTGAAGTTTGTACCGTAATGATTCCAGTTAAATGTTTGATTTTCTAGTAAATCATTACTAAACGAGGATTGATTAGTTATTAAGTCTGATATATCACCACTTGCATCGCGCATCACTGTAGCACCTACTGCTAGTGCCATCATAATATATGAACACGTTGTCAGAAAAATGGCTAACAATGTGCCTTTTGGTATAGCACTTTGTGGATCCTGAAAATGATTTTTTTAATAAATAGAGAAAATAGACCTTTAAAAATGATCAGAACGTTACCTTTAAATCACCAGATATATTGGCACCTGCCAATATACCAGTTGCTGCCGGAAAGAAAATGGCAAAGACGGAAAAGAAATTATGTTTAGTACCATCGCTGTCTCGGTAATCAGGATAAACATTCTCCATGAATAATTCCGCTGCATAAAAACGAAAGAATTAATTTATTTTTTTTTATTGTTACCGATATGAATTAAAAAATTCTTCAGTTTAATAAAAATTTGTGAAGGAAACGGTGAATACCAAAAGGTCAGAAAGTAAAATAAATCAGCGGGCAACAAGAAGTACAGGCACCATTAACAATCACCTAAAATTAAACTACAACCTCCTTAATGGAAGATATCGTAATAAACGCTTTACTAGCGAGTAGCTGCCAGTACTTCTTGTTTAGGGTGAATCACTTTTGTAGATCGAAATTGGGGTCACATGTTGGCCCATTACACCCCGCTGATTCACTGCACATTCTATTCAATCGCTTTTACACCTCTTCCCCTTACATTCTATCGTAAACTGTTTACCGTTGTATCCTATAAAGCCTTTCGCCTTTTCAAGATCACTTTTAGGACCTATAATCGTTCCGATGAAAAAATCCGCGATCGCCACAAGGAGTATGACGAGTAAGCCCAGCTGTGCCTTGGCCTCCCACTCCATGCCTACCATAACTATCAGCAGCAGTACTGCTATTGTTATTACGCCTAAAAATGATTATTTAATTGTTTATAAAGTCCTTGTTTTCAAGAAGGTACATTACATTTAAACTACAGAGAGAAAATATTTAACAGACGGACCGATTACCCTTATGTCACTACTGTCGCAGTTGAATATGCAGGCGTCGTACGCTTTCAAACAATCCACCATGCTTTCACAAAATCCAACGACATACATGGCACAAGCAACGGCATTGGCAAGTGAAAAAATGAGACCTATTGAACCTCCAAATTCAGGACCCAAGGACCTCGATATCATATAGTAAGTTCCACCTGAAAAATACTTTTTTTTAGTTTTTTATCCTTTCCTTGTCTAGATATTACTATTATTATTAATTTTATCAATATCAGTTAGATTATCAAGAATTAAATATAAATTAGTAGTAAAATTATTAAGATACATTAATACCAACCTCCCTTTATCAAACCATTTGTACTTATTGCTGACATAGAAAGTGATGTTATTGTAGTAACTATCGTTGTTGTAAAAATTAATAATATGGCTTCTCCTGAAAATAAAAAATTACAATACTCAGATCTAGTGAAAGTAAAATAATGGCAAAAATATTTTAACGATAAATCCCACCTATTCCAGTCTGTGCTACGACCCAAGAAAGTCGTAAAAATAGCATTACACCCCAAATGTTTAAAAGGCATCGTATCAAAACTCCTTGAATCCAGCCGAACTTAATACTACTCGATGCTAATTGACTCCGCAGCACGGAAGGATTGCTTCTTAATGTATTATTTGTTGCAACCTGCAAATACAAATTAATATTCTATATAGAATTTTAAAAATTTACAAATTAATGTAAGGTAGACTAGTCATCGTCAGAATAAATATAAAACTCTTAAGTATAAAAGTATTTAAAAAAAACAATTTGTTTGTTTATTGGATAAAGAATGCCTAAATTGAATATTTTTAAGTTAATGTTGTGAATTTTAGATAGATTAATTAAGCAGATAATTTTTAATTAGATAGTTTGTATTTCTGATATTTTTTATTCTTCTGAATTTTATGTTGAACAACGCGACTTATGATAATGAAAAGTAAATGCAGTTCTCACTGATTGTCTAAACTCAATTAAAATTAGATATGTATCGACAAACATCTCTATAGTATAAGTATGTGCACTTATTAACTTACCTGGAATAAATTCTTTTAGAACATTTTACAAATTAAAAAACGCAGATTTAGTTTTGTCTTTACTTTATCTTTTACACATCTAAATTCTCGAAATTGTTAAGAAAAAAAAATAAAAACAGATAAAATCAAATCGTTTCTCGGAACTTTTAATAAATTTTCTAAAAGAATTTATTTCAGACACATGTATACATTTAGCGATCATAATAAAAAACGGTTCCTAAACTATAGAACTATATTCCGAACGTTGATAACAAAAATATCAAAGGCCGTAAACCACGTGTACACACGCTTATCGATACGTTTTTCTAAAGATCAATGAGCATAAATTGTCCTCCGCGGCTTAAATAACATACATTTCAAACAAACTTAAAGAAGTTTAAAAGAGCTCTAAAGTGTGAAACGTCCCTGAGAAAAAGCAGCTGTGGTTTTTATTAAATTTAGGCGGATTAGCCTCTTGTAATGAGCGTCGTTTTCCTTTTATGCAATGAGACGCCGCTCGTCGACAGAGCACACCAAAGTCACGCGCGCCTCAAGGTGAGAATCGGGCCGCGCCGATTGCACCTGTTGCGGCGCGACAATTTCTCTCTCCGCGGTGGCCGATTTTACAAGAGTGAAATCGATTAAGGATGTAAGTACGAAAGAAGGCGGTGTAACACCAGCGGCGCTTTATAAAATGACATAAGCGACGTAACGCAGCGTGACGACGATGTACAAGGCGTGAATTGAGTTAGCTCGGCGGCTATATGGCCACTTATTAGGTGCACGACTCACGAGCGCACCAATGCACGAGCCGTTAATTATAGGCGTTCATCAGTCCCGAAGCAGCCGCCCCCTACACTCGCACATAATTAATCATGCATCGTATAATTAAAGCGGCTCAGCGTTAAAAAGACGTTAACTCTGCAAAAATTTTATACCTTCATTAAAGCACACGCTTATAACGTTCGTACGTGTATATAGCGTTTGAATGAAAGAAAAAGTAGAAAAAAAAAGAAAAGCTTAAAATATATTTTACCTTCTCAAGCGTGGGGTTGTGAAGTTCGTCAAGGGAAGGCCGATGAGCCGCTTGGATGCTCATAATGTTTCTGTAATTGTCGAGCCTCGGCAGGGCTTCTCTGGTCATGTTCCTGAGCGACTTCCTGGTCTCTTGCTCGCCCAGGAGGCTCGCCCTACCTTCCATACTGTCCACCCTGTTCACGTGGAATCTCGTGCGTCTCAGTGCTCTGAGCTCCACCTGCTCCTCGTCGTCCTCGTCCTCGGTGCGCTTCTTCTCGTACAACGCCATCCCTGAAAAATTCAACGGATCAATAATTTTTTACGAATTCATAATCTTTTTTTTTTATTTTATATTCGAACCTTCTGTCGATCCTCTTGCGTTATTCTCCACTCGCGTGGGCAGCTGTGCGCCTCTGCGGGCCGGGCTGTACTACCTCCACTTGCACTTTTCTTGTATCGATATTCTACACCGACTCTCCGACCAATTGCACTTAATAGCTGAAACGTGGGCAGTCGACAATTAAGAGATTAGTCTTACAATTATTACTCGGTTTAGGAGCGGGCGGCTCCTCTCCGAACCGCTTCTCGAGTATATGCAGCTTAAATGAGAATTGCGCTTGTATATGTGTATGGTCCTCATTGAATGGGTCTTATAGAACTCCATAAAATGGTGAAAAAACCACATGAAACTCGATAATTAATTTATCCGATTTTATTAAATTTGAACACATTTATAACATTGTTTTCACCGTGTACACTTTTCTAAAAATAGTTGAAAAGCAGGTGTATACTTTTCTAAAACTATAGTTGAAAAACAGGTATACACTTTCTTTTAAAAATTGTTGAAAAGGAGGTATACATTTTTTTAAAAATCGTTGAAAACGTTTACGTACTTCTCATTTTCAGTCTCATTATTCTTTAAAAAAATTATGTTTAAACGGTTGAGTTTTTATATAGGCACCCGTCTTTAATTAAAACGGACCTGTATGTAAAATTGAAAATGTGGATAGTGTCATTTTATACGTGGAAAGTCATTCACGAGTTCAATGAGGACTTTTCACGTAAAATTGGAATTTGGTCATATTTTATTATAAATGGATTTCATATTTATAAATTTAGAATGAACGCGTAATCTACTTAAAAAAAAAACGTGAGCATAAAAACTAATCATAAAATGTTTATCATTATGAAAAAAATTACTGTATTTTAAAATAAAATTGACTGTGTATATAAATCGATAATACTGTTTGTATAAATTACTTATACTTTCAATATTTTTTCACACTTTCACTGCAAAAAGACACTGTAAAACTGCACGATGTTTAATAAATAAATAAACATTTTATTTTAAATCTTACAATTGAAAATTAAATTTGGATAAATTTTACTATAAATTAGGTTATAATAATTTTTATACAAACGCATATCAACGATTCCCATTTCTCTGTCAATTCAACATCTACTCGCTGCTGACAGAAACTCGCGTTCCAATATCCACCGGAAGAATCTAGCACAGATTTCCACGAAATCGCCGCGAAAAAAAACTAACGTCCTCTTAAGAATATTCCCTATTGAAAGGGTCTTACAAAACTCCATAAAATGGTACAAAAATCGCATAAAACCCGATAAATAATTTATCGGATTTTATAAAATTTGAACTATTATATAGTATTTTTAAAATTGTTTCCACAGCGTTTACACTATCAAACAAAAACCACTCGATTGTAGACGCGAAAAAAAAAATTGCAAGTGAGCTGTTACAGCGGCGAAAATCGTCCGCGACTTTCAATAAAACCGACGTATGCCTTCATAAATTCACGCGACGGACTTTGGGACAATTATTTGAAGCACCCACGAGTTGTTCGAACGGCGCGCGCGTTAATTCGAGAGCAGTTAGCCTGTTACCTGTTGGCCTTTTGCCGACAGCTCGTACTGTTGCACCAGTACAGTAATGCACTGTAATCGTCGCGATTCAACTTACGCGTGCATTTAGAGCCTCCACCATTCACTCCTCTATTAAAGCCTTCCACGCCTAATCTACCCGGACGATCTACACCTACCGGAGCTCATATTTATAATGCACATGTCCGCACCTCGCGCCCTGCGTATACGCGGAATTTTCTCTTTTCCTCGCTTTTCCCTGCTGCAGCCGCGCGCACGCGCTTCGCGTCTTCTCCCCCCTTCCCCTCGCAGCTTCTCCCCCCCCTCAAACTACTATACCACTGCTGCTACTACTATAAACTTTTAAGAAATATCGTACACTATAAATATCGTACCGATGAAAAAACTGGTAAAATTGTAACCGCAGCCACTGGCGATGTGATTATTGTCGACACACTGGATTCCGTGTGTTGACTGCGACTGAGTTTTGCCTTGGTGCTTTCACGCCGAGGGAGATTACGAAGCACTGAATTTTATCGCGCTCTTTGTTCGCCTTTTCTTTTCTTTTTTTTTTACTTCCACGTGCTACCGGAGCCCGCGAGAATCTGGGAGCAGGCGTGCGACTGACGACACCGCTTTTGGAGCGTGTACGTATATAAAGCGCACGGCTCCGTTCGCCGAAGGAGCGCACGTGTCGCTCATATACCTACCAGTCTGCTGCCTTAGCAACCCCCACTTCGGGGCAGGGGAACCCCTGGTCTGTCCCTCTGCAGGGATAATTCGGATATACCGGTCCTTTAGTCTTGTCCTTGTGTATATGACGATATATGCTTTTTCATTTAAATTGCTATTGTTATATGCGATCCGTTCGGCGGTGCTCTTTGCTATTCGAGACTATACGGGGTTAAATTTGAATGTGTCTCTTATCTTTTTTTCTCCATTTTATTCAAGGCAGTTGGAATAATTTGCATTTTTTTTACGTTTAATAAGGAATTAAATGTAATTCTAACTTTTTGTTAGTTGTAAATATATTTTACAAATTGTAAATTGTATCATAAATTACGATTAACGTCCATGTGGATCCACGTGGAAACCATGTGAAATTCACATAAATCCATATGGAAACCGTGTGTGGAATCCATGTCTATCCAAATGGTATTTAGAACTGGGATGTTACGTGTAATTGATCAGAAATTAGGAATATTTTCGAATAAACGTAAATAAACATTTTTAGGTAAAAAAAAATATTTTTTTAAGGTTTTAAATGAAAATGGAATTTTTGCACATTTCAATTTCGGTGAATAGCTGCTTAGGTAATCTTTTTTTTTCTTTAAAGATGTTTATTTATGTTTATTATCTCGCAAACGTTAGTTTATTATCGCAGCATTGATCCTCACAAAATGAGTAGATTTTCAATAAAAATTAAAATTTTTCATAACATATTAATAAAAATAAGCAATAGATATATTACTCATTATTTAACGTCCTTTTATATTTTGTATACCTGTAAGTGCGCTACACCTATATTAGAAAAATTATATAAATAATTCATTGTTCCCTTTCTCTTTTCATTCGAACTTTTTATTTCGTTATAATTTGTATAATTTCGATGTTTCGTTATTTTCTTTTTAAAAATGAAAATATTTTATAATAGAAAATTTAATTCTGTATGGTTTTTCGGCTTATTGAACTATTGTGGGGTTGTATAGTATGAGTATAATCTAGTTGTTAGAAAAAAATAAACCTGAATAGTTCTGGAAAATGTAAATATAATAATAAATGTTTTACAAAGTAAATTATTTTTACAATACAAAGGCATTGCAAAATTTCCCTTAAAATTATACTGAAGTTATGATATCAGTAGATTATTTCAAGTGCTGAATAAGATAACTCATGTACTAATTTAATACATTAAAATAATTTATATGAAATTTCATTATAAGAAAAAAACCGTTACTTTCTTAGAAATACGACTGCATATTTACAAACTAATGAAAATGGTCTTTATCAGTTTAATTATCCCCAAATCCACTTAGCACTAACTCTATTGCTGCTTGTACATCTCCATTAGCCACATGCAATGCTTGAATGTTTATTGCATCATCTTGAAGTCCCATTTCATGCATTATTGCTATTTGCCTTTGCATATCATCAGTAGTTGCATTTAACGGATTACTAGCCGAACTTAAAATTGGAGAAGGTAGTGTCGGAGTAACATTTTCAGCTGCAGGTGGAGTAGTTGGCCTGATAGCGTGTTGAATAGCTTGTCTAAACATTTCAAAAGTTATAATGTCACGATTGTTGGGATTTGTTCTAGAAGTTGAAGATGATAGTGGAGATGAAGTGCTATTAGGATTACTAGCACTGGTAGAAGTAGATCGCCTTGCCCTTGATATCGCTGCAATGAGTTGAGCTGCATTTATTGTGGAGTTGGATTGATTTCTAGATTGATTAGTACTACTGGAGGGTTGAGTCGAATCTGAAGATTGAGAAGAATCACCTGCCATTTCTTCATCATCACTTAAATTTTCTAAACTATAAGAATGGCCAGTGGTTTGAGCATTAGATAAGGAGGATGAATTCATCGATGATGATGATGCTGCAAAGTTGTGAGCTTCATCATGCACGGCAGAAGCTATGTTTTGAGCTGCCTCCAGAAGTGCTGGATGATACTGAGCAATCCTAATACATAAACAATAAATGTTATTATCAGCATAAATAAAAAAATATATATATTTTCAAATCTAAAATAATTATTTACTTTTTTATTGTATCTGTATTAGTAAAATGAATGATGAGATCAGGATCTTGCAATATTGCAATAGCTACAGCATCTTCACTTAGTCCAGAAGACGATGAAATAATGTTTTCAATAACTTCAGGTCTTTTTGTCAATCGCTGTAAAAAAAAACAATCAATCATATACCTTAATAAGTCTAAAAATTTTTAAAAATAGTTTCTAAGGAGCTTTAAGTTTACTAAAAAAAAAAACGCTTTTAAAATAAATATGCTGTTTTACAAAGTCAAAAAGCCAAAGTTCTTTAAAATAAACATCACAAAAAAATAAGCAAAAGAAAAAAGAATCAAACAATAAGCAAAAAATCCAATCCTCGGCAGAAGAGACTTCTTTCTTAGACTTATAGTTTTACTAAAATTATTGTTTGACTTTTTTATTTTTAATGCTATAAGTATAACATTACACACACAGGTATGTACGCTCAATTAATTTTATATAAACTGTATTTTTTAATAAATACACTTACTCTCATAGCTAATTCTAGCAGTGGATTTCCTATGAATGATTTAAATACGGATGTTAACATTTCTACATTAGTGTCCGCATTAGTATGCATTGCATTGGCAGCTTTTTCTTTTATTTCTTTCTTTTTTAATACATGAACCATTGATCCATTTTTTAATCCATAAGACTCCAATGTGCAGTTATTTTCCAAAAGAGATCCACAGTAAACAAGATCTAGATAGAAATATAACATAAAATAAATTAATAAATAAGAAATTAATATGAAAATCAACAACAAAAGAAAAATAACTTTACACAGTATATATATAATTACCAAAGGAATCATTGTTTAGTCGACTTTCATCAGTTATTTGAGTTTTCAATTTTTCTACATTGTCCTTTAAATTAATATTATTCAATTTAATAACTGCACTTTTTTCAAGAGGATTCACTCGTACGTTTAAGAGCAATTCAGAAGCCATCTTTCAAGAGTTTGAGCAGTCACTCCGTAGTTATTTATAATAAACAAACAGCCATCACCCGTAAACTACAATATGAAGCAAGCTCAGTATAAAAACAACGTTTTTTAACAGATCACAACACAGATCAGTTAATTTGATATTTGACAGTTGATCCACGCAATTATAAATCCAACAATTATCCAAACAGGGTTTCCGCTTCTATGTAAACATCCGCACTATGTGGAGTTCTCGAGTGCACAATGAAAACACAATGAGATCCGCTATGCTCCCAATTTATACGAAGAAAAAGAAACGTATAAACTTAGTCCACTTTGTGCGCGCAAGTGTATGTATATGTGTAAGATAATTTAAGGTACTAATGTGTAACCGTATAGGTAGAACCGTAAAACGGCTGTGTGATGTCTGGTGCGTGAACACTTTGGCACTGTCACTGTCAGCCTGTGGGCAGTGAAGCTGAAGATTCTCGTGAAGAAAGAAGATGCTCCCGCACACCAATGCTGAAATTCACTTTATTGCGCATGCTCGACGCTCGATTGGTTGCGAAATGGATTTGTAGAATCAGCCTAACCTGTACCAGACACCTTTTGAAATATTCTAAACACACCTTAAGTATTATAAGCAGAGCAGCTCCCACCTAAGAATGTCGAAGATGTAAATACATTGACCATTGGACATCGCTAAATATTACTCCACCAAACTACAATCCGTATTTGGAAATTAGGAAAAATGAAGGCGTTGGTATAACATGAGTAAGATTTCAATAATTCAGTATCAAGCTAAAGTGGGATTTTTGGTCACTGCTGCATGAAATACTCAAAAATTTAAGGCGTAAGTCGCAAAGTTTTTGATAATGACTTTTTTTTCTGTTATAAATATTTACACAACGCAGATATTATCTTATTATTATTGCTTTACAGGTGAGCCAATAGGTGTGCAAGTTATATACAGTCTGCGGGGAATAGACTTAAACTTGAAACTAAATCAAGTTGTGACATTTTTATATAATTGTAAAAGATATAACGTAAGATAAAGAAAATGACAATCTATTTAATAATGTATGTGCGGTAGAATGACAAAAAGTTATTTTCTTTTCTTTGAAGGTTAGCCTTTTGTCGTTCAACTTTATAAAAGATTAATGCCAGGAACAATTTAACAACTATTACTTGAATTGTGATTTGATTTAATTAGTAATTGTATTGGAAGAAAAATTGGTACACTATATTGTAAATATGCCACAATTTCATAAGTATGAAATTAATAAAACAGAATGGGAAGTTCCAGAAAGATATCAAATGCTTACTCCCGTAGGATCTGGGGCATACGGACAAGTTTGGTAAGTTGTTTTATTTTATATTATTATCAATAATTTTGCAATTTATTTGTCTAACGTATTTTTGAAATATCTACTCTAATAAAAACTAATTGCGTGTTTATTTTTTCTTGAAAAAATTTAACATAATTGTCATTTATTTAATTTAAATGGTTCTTAAGTAATCAGAGAAATCTTTGAATTTTATTTTTTAATCAGCTCTGCTGTAGATGCAATCTCTGGTCGCAAAGTAGCCATAAAAAAATTAGCTAGACCATTTCAGTCAGCTGTTCATGCCAAACGTACTTATAGAGAACTTAGGATGTTGAAGCACATGAATCATGAAAATGTGAGTTGATGCAATATAAATCTGATTGTTTATTATTTTTCTTATTTTAATTCTAATTTTTTAGGTAATAGGATTGTTAGATGTATTTCATCCTTGTAATTCTTTAGAAGATTTTCAACATGTGTAAGTTTTAAAAATATATATACTTTTTTATATTTTACATATGATTTAATATACAATAATTAATAAATATTGTATAATCAAGGTACCTAGTAACACATCTTATGGGAGCTGATTTAAATAATATAGTTAGAACACAAAAGCTTTCAGATGATCATGTACAATTTCTTGTTTATCAAATTTTACGAGGCCTAAAATACATTCACTCAGCAGGAATCATTCACAGAGTACTATTAAAATAATTATTATTAAAAAAAGAATTAAACTGAAATTAAATATTTTTGATATGTGAAAATTCTTTTTTTTTTATAAATATTTATTGCAGGATCTTAAACCATCAAATATAGCAGTAAATGAAGATTGCGAATTAAGGATTTTAGATTTTGGTCTAGCTAGACCCACAGAAAATGAAATGACAGGCTATGTAGCAACAAGATGGTACAGAGCTCCTGAAATTATGCTCAATTGGATGCATTATAATCAAACAGGTTCTTTATAATTTTTTTGAATTAGTATTTGTAAATATTAATGCATGTGTGTAATTAATAAAATTTCTTCTATGCATATATCTAAATAAAACTTACAGTTGACATTTGGTCTGTTGGATGTATAATGGCAGAACTATTGACGGGAAGAACTTTATTTCCAGGAACAGATCGTATCCTTTCTAAAACTTAAATCAAATATATAATGATATTTTATAAAGCTTTTTTATTACTGTATAATTTACAAAAAATTGTGTTTGAAGCATGTTTGCATGTTGCGTTACATACTTATAGCTGTTGTAAATAACTAGTAGTATATTAATATAAGATTCATTTCGTAATTAACTTTTAATAACTAGTCAAATATTCATGTCAGTTGCTTCTTGCTAAGGATTAATAAAGTTTTTTGTAAACATTTCTGTGCACAATCGAGCTACTTTGCTTTATAAAAAATACTTAAATTGCTTAAATAAATTATTGCATTTGTAAGTGAACAGCTTCAAATAGTGTTTAAGAGCTAAACTTTTGCCAAACAGTTTTTTTAATATAATGTAATCTTTGTTTAATAAATTTGAGGGTTTACTTTTTGAAGTGTAATTAGAATTTGGAGCTCGTAAAAAGTATGTGATGCAAATTTTTAATAGTAGCAGCTTAAATATAAATTATTTTGTTGTGATATGAGAGATCTTTCAAAACATTACCTTAGCAAAAGCAGATATTCATCAATTAAATCTTATTATGGAAGTTTTGGGCACTCCTCGTGACGAGTTCATGCAGAAAATATCTTCCGAATCGGTAAGTGTGTTTGAAGTTTGAAAACACCATTAAAAAGATATTTGTTTGTTAAGTGGATTAATATAATTTGGACATATATTGCTAACACAAGTACTTTGTAGTTTGGTTTGATGTCGCATTACTAAACCCAAATTTACAGAATCTAAAATGAAAATTGTATTCTTTTAATTCTATTTTAAGCATGTGCATGGTGTGGCTTTACATTTGCAATTAATGAACAAAATGTATAAAGAAACCACAGAGTATACAATTGTATATATCCATAAAATTTATTTTCAATTTGCTTAATCTTTAAAAATAAAAATCTTAATTTTTTTTGTTTGAAAAAAGTGCAAAGTATTTATATATAATTATTTGTATCATGTAAGGCTGTATTTATAAAAATTTCATGCTTTAAATTAGAAAAATTAAAGCTTCACTTGGTCCACTTAATGGATTAATTTTTATTATTCATTAATTATACCTTAACAGTAATTGGGCAGACATTGATCATCTAACTCGAGTTTTAGTACTGTGTGGTACACCCACTGATGATACTTTGAATAAAATTACTAGTCAAGAGGTAAAATAAAAATTAAAACAATAATAAAAAATTAAGTTTATTTATTTAAATCCAAAATAGGTCGTTTTTGCTACAAAATTATTAAAGTTGCATATAAATTGAAACCTATAAACACTATAATGAATATAATAAATGATAGATCATTAAAATTTCTAAATTTCCTTCAAAATGGTGTACAAAGGTAATAGGTAATAAACATTAAATACGTTTAAATCTATTTAAATATTTCTTAAAATAAGAAAATTCATAAAAAATGATTACTAAGTAAATGTATGCAGAGTTTGTGCTGAGCAATGCAGAGTTACTACAAAATTTATGTAGCTGTTCTAGAATACATTATGCATGCAGGTGTTCTGCTTATAAATCATATATGAAAGGAATTGTTATTCTTTTTTTGATACAATGCAATAAATAATTGTAAAGTTTGAATTGATAAGAGAATAATATAATTTATTTGTAATTGTAATGGTTATTTCTGTTTTATCTTCTTTAAACAATTCATATAAAGTTTAAAAAGGTGTGACAATTTTAAATAATTTTACACAGAAATAATACCTGAATAAAAAAGGAAAGTTTTATAAATAAGTTAATCTTATTTCATTATCAATTCAACATTTTGTTGCTGCTAACACAAAATCAAGTTTCAATTAACTGGCAAAATCTAGGTTTTCTTTCGTTAAATTTCCGCGAAGAAAAATGCATTTTAAACGAAATCAGTATTACTTCGGAAAAAAACATTTAACAACAACTTTAGCAGAATTTAAGAAATTTCCTGCCGAAAATTGAAATATTCTACATGTAAATGAAAAAAGAATATCCTACTTTTTTTTTTACGCCATTTTGAAGTTAAATTTTATTTATATTAGCATGCACAATAATTATGTTTATTTATTAATCAAATTAATAATTAACCAAGGTACTTAACAGTGACAAACAATTTTTTAGGCTAGAAATTACATTCAAAGTTTACCGCCGTTGACGAAGAAGAATTTTAAAGAAGTTTTCCGAGGAGCAAATCCCTTAGGTAAAGTATAAATCAACAATATGTTTTTAAGTATTATTTTCCTAAATGTTTAACTAAACTTTATTTATTATTATTATTTTATTTCAACATTAATTTATTATTATTATTTTTAATATTACTCCTTGAAAGACCGAATAATTAATGAATTTTTATATATTTTTAGCAATCGATTTATTAGAATTAATGTTAGAGTTGGATGCAGAAAAAAGAATCACTGCGGAGCAGGCCTTGGCTCATCCCTATTTGTCACAATATGCTGACCCTTCAGATGAACCAGTTTCATTACCCTACGATCAAAGTTTTGAAGACATGGAATTGCCAGTTGAAAAATGGAAGGGTAAAGAATATTATACTCGCAAACTCTATTCTTTAGATTAATTTTACTGAAATTATTTAATTGAGCAAAAATTGTTGTTGTTGTTCGTACTAACTTCAACAGTTAGATGTCAGCTATGAATTTCAAAAGATTATTTTTTTATTGATTTCAAATAATAATTTTATTTCCAACTTTTAAACTTTATTTTGCGATTAAATTAAATTAAAAATTGGTAACATACTTTAATTCATCAAATCGAATGTAAAAACTGTTTTATTTTTCAGAGTTAGTTTATCACGAAGTTGTGAATTTTGTACCTCAGCAGCAAATGCAATCTGTAGAATCAGGACAAATTCCCAACACGTAATTGATAATTCACTTAACGACGTTAAAAAAATGAATTTTTTTTTCGTTTCTAAATAATAAGTACAGTTAATCAAATGAATTGTATAAAATGTAACTACTTCACATATTTTTAGTATGGATTCTCGTACTAAATTGATAAACACCACACTGTTTTTATATAAGGTAAAAAAGAAATATAATTATTATTAAAATTTGCCTACTGAAAGCAAGAGTTATATTTTTGTTACAATAATATATTAAATAAAAAAGGAGTTTAAACAATACAGCAAAACCTGTGTATTACATATAATATTCCTTTGTAAAATATCAATTATTAAAAAAAAAACAACTTTTTTAATATTTTTTATTAAGGTGATAACATTGAGGAGCCATTTATTACATCTAGTACCTAGAAGTTTCAGAATTTATCCAGATTATGAATTTTTATTTTTGAAATAATTCCGTATTACAGCAAGTTCACTTGCCCAATTAATCTCCAGCTACACTTTATTTTAACATTTTTTTCTTTCACATATGTTAATGCTTAAACAAATGGTTGTGAAAATTTATTGGGTACCTTTCAATAAATAAATTAAAGTACATATTTTAAATATATCAATTTGTTTAAATTCAACAACATCGGTAATGCTAGTAGTTTTTAGTAAATAATTTGATTTAATTTCAAAAATTTTATATATTTAAAATTTTTTGTAAATCTACTCGTTTTAAATAATGCGCGGCTGACAATAAGCAAGTTGAATTCCGTTCCGCTAGTGTTAATTATGTGGCCGTATGTAAGTAAGCTCAGACAGCGGAACGGAATGTATACCGAATTATTTGCCACGTGAAATACACGACTTGATTTCAAGATACAACTGTAAATGTAACCTGTTCAGTTTTGCGAGTTTATAATAATTATTGTGTTACAACCTAAAAGTCGAACAGGCGTTAGATCAGATTAAATACCTGTATTATCTAAAGACTGCAAGTTTACTGCGAATTTTGTCAACACATAAATTGCAATAACTGTTGTAAATTTGTTTAAAGCTGTTTTATTAAATAAAAATATTGAATAAATAAATACACAATGACTGGAATGAACATAGATGTAGACGTCGGCAGCAGTAGCATTGATGACTATGAACCTTTAGAGCCATCATTAAAAAATGTTGTTGATATGCACTCATTAAGATGGATATTTGTGGGTGGAAAAGGTGGTGTTGGAAAAACAACTTGTAGGTAAGAGTTCATTTAAATAATTTTATTTTCTATTTATTTTTTTATTTATTTACCTAGCAATGTATTTAACATTTTAGTTGTTCTCTGGCGGTTCAATTGTCAAAGGTCCGAGATAACGTTCTCATTATTTCTACTGATCCCGCTCATAATATATCTGATGCGTTTGATCAAAAATTCAGTAAAGTACCAACAAAAGTGAAAGGATTCGAAAATTTATTCGCTATGGAAATTGATCCAAATGCTGGAATAACAGAATTGCCAGATGATTATTTTGAAAATGAAACGGGTTATTTTATTTTAAATTTGATTTTATATTGTTATTTTTAATGTCATCTGAATATTGGTTCTTTACTATTTTAGGAGTTGGGGAAACAATGCGTTTAAGTAAAAGTGTCATGCAAGAAATAGTAGGAGCTTTTCCAGGCATTGATGAAGCTATGAGTTATGCCGAAGTTATGAAGCAAGTTTATATTATAAAATGTTCAAAATCTAAAGAACAAACTTATTTAAAAATTAAATAATTAATAACTCTTCTTCAGGTTGGTCAAAAGTATGAATTTTTCTGTAGTAGTTTTTGATACAGCACCAACAGGTCATACTTTAAGATTATTATCTTTTCCTCAAGTGGTGGAAAAAGGCTTAGGCAAATTGATGAAATTAAAAATGAAAATAAGTCCATTTATTACACAGGTTTGTAAGTTAGCTTTTCCTATATTTTTGTTTCAATGTAAAACTATTTTTAATATGGCATTTGTTATTTTGTACTTTTACAGTTTAGTTCTTTACTGGGTATTGCAGATTTCAATGTTGATTCTTTTTCTAATAAAGTAGAAGAAATGCTTGCTGTAATTCGTCAAGTAAATGAACAATTTCGAAATCCTGAACAAACAACTTTTGTATGTGTTTGTATAGCCGAGTTTCTATCTCTTTATGAAACTGAACGATTAGTGCAGGAGCTAACTAAATGTGGAATTGATACGCATAATATTATTGTCAATCAATTACTTTTTTTAAAAGAGGGAGATGCTCCCTGCAGACTTTGTCTTGCTAGGCACAAAGTCCAAGAAAAATATTTGGATCAGGTACATTCTTTTTATTAAAATCTGTGTTGGAAGAAACATAAAAATTAATTTCATTGTTTTACTTTTAGATTATGGATTTGTATGAAGATTTTCATATAACAAAATTACCGCTTTTGGAAAGGGAGGTGCGAGGAGTAACACAAGTTCGTGCATTTTCCGAAAATCTTGTTAATCCATACAAACCATAAAGTTTTGTACATATATACAAGTTATAAATGATTATTTCAAAACTTTTATAAATCCATTGTGTTGTACAAAAACATATATTCATTAAGTTGCTGAGTATGCATTGTGATTTTTTCCTAATTCTGCGTGCAAAATTTCAATTTTTATACCAATTTTCAAAAGTACCACATTCCTCCATGCATTTTATTAACGTGTTAAAAATGATTATAACTTCGAAATTTTGCACACCTATTAGGAAAATAGTATAAGGAGCCAGTGCATAAGATGAGTCTGGAACCTTTTTTACTAATAACATATTATAAGGCCTGCACAGTAAATCGTGTGGGTAGTCTTCATTGTTACTAGAAAAGATTCATGGTCAGTAGTAAGAAATTTATTTTTTTTTTATTTTATTTTACAATTTAATATACATATAAATAGGTATAAGGTGACTTATATTAAAAATTAAAATAATTAAAAGTGAATAAATAATTAGCAGGAATATTACAAAAAGTTTAATAATAGTTTAGTATAATTTTCTCAGAATGGAATTTAATATACTTTAGTGACAAATTATAAAGAACTAGCCAATCGTTATTCGAACAGAATGATTGCAAATATTGTTTTTTCTGCTTATAGTAAAAAGTATATATCTTTAGATCTGAGTAACTGGCCAGGAATATAGAAATTGAATTTCAACAATAATTCATTACTATTGATAAAATTATTGAACAATTTGAAAGCAAAAGTTAAAGCTTGTCTTTTTAAAGAGGTATCTGATGATGGGTTGCGCAATAACTTCGAAATGTAGGAAAAATCGTGATCGGTGAAGTGCCTCTTATTGCCTATTCTATAGGCTACATGTCATAAAAGTCTATGGTTTGTAACTTTAAGAATATTGATTTGGTAGAGTAGCAAAGGTCTTCCTATAACTGAGCAATAAATTAAATTAGAATATATGAGGAATAATACAAAGTTCTGCTTAATAAAGTTTAATTATTTTGTTAATTTTATCTTAAGAAATTCTACATTCTCTTTAAATGAGTTTACTATCAAAAATATTTCCTAAATCTTTAATTTGAGTAACTTTAGTAAGAGGAATGTTATTCAAGTAGTATTCAACAGTGGATAATTGCTGTTGTTTTATATTAATAAATTAATTAAATCTTATACCGAATGAGTAAGTAATAACAACATTTTATATCATTTATCCTTTTATAGGCTGTCCTTATTTTTCAATTTAATTTTATGTATAATATTCATTGCAGTACCAACTTTATTTACAAAATAATAAAAAATTGTTTAAGCATAGTAGGTTTCCAATGATTTTGCCCTTTCAAAACGTGCAATACATAATTTTACTCACAATTATGTACATAATTCATCAATTACAACAGGTACATTAAAAAAATTAAATTGAGAAACAAGAGAATACCTTATTAGGCAGGTTTATTGAAATTCTCTTTTGTAGTCACAATGAAAAATATTTAGAAAATTAATTTAATTTAAATTTTATTAACAACGTTTGTTTATTTTAAAAACTATTTTCATAAAGATCACTTATATTTGAATACAATATACCATGAATAGTAGTGGAATCATATACAAATAGAAGTATGAAAACATTTTTATGAGCTGTAACAGGCGCAAGTAGACCCAAAAGGTTTTGCATTAGTAAAGTATGGGTATAGAGGAGAAAAAAATAAGGGACAGCTGGATCACTCCTCTAAATCCAGGTCCCCTAGTTCTTCTTCAATGCCTTCTAAATCTTCTTCTGTAAAGAGGTTTTCGTTGATAGTTACGGCCATTGCTTGATCTGCAGCTAAAAATAAATAGAAATTGTATTTTACATTTTAATATTTTATATAATTTTTAAATACTCACAACTATTTGTATTATGGTCATTTGACTGGTTATCAGATGGACTAGAATAGTTAGTTTTATTCTCACGATTCGTTGCAATAGTACAAATTCCAGTAGTATCAACTTGACTAGCTTCTAAAACCAATCGATCAATATCTAATTCTCGGTAATTCACATTCTCTTCATCATCTTCCAAATCATAAGTGGCAATTGCTTCATCACCATCATCAGACATGGAACCTTTAAGTAATAATATAGTTTAAATAATTATTTTAAAGATTTATCTGAACTAATTGTACATTGGATAAAAAAAGTTAAATAGCTAAAAAATATTTTTACCATCTCCAGCTGCAAGATCAGGATTAAAGTAGAACATTTCTCTTCCAGAAATACCCACTTGGCGTCCTGCTTTATAATCATTTCGTTTCTTTTCTTCATCTTTAAGAGCTTGCTGTTCTTTTTCCTTGAGTTTCCTTTTTTTCCATGCCAAAAATGTTTCCAAGGTAATTTTGGTCTAATTAATAATATTAAATACCAATTAGTATTTTACAAGCACATTATTTTATTATAATAAAAAAACTTACTTGATTTGGTCCTAAATTAGCTCTTTCTCTTTCAATAAGATCTTCTAAAGATATTTCATCTTTCTTTTCTTCCTTCTTAATGTCTTTCTTTAAAACAAATCCAGGAGGTAAAGCATGTCTATAAATACATTTTTGACCAGAAGGGCATTCCCAAAACCACCCATATTTAGACTTCTCCACAGCTTCCAAAAAGTGTTTGCAAATCTGGAATAAAAGTTTGGATAAAAACATTTTGTAAGAAATTTGCTATTTAGAATAAGTAAAGGTCTTACGATATCAGTAGTAGGTCGGTTTCCACCACTAGATTGTTTTTTTTCCACAACCTGCTTTAGCTTGTCTTCATCCCAATCATCCATGGTATCATTTTCTTTATCTTTATCCACATCACAATACAATGATCGCTTCTCAGCTTTTCTTTCAACAGTCAAGTCGTGTGAGAATTTGCATTTGTCTCCCTTGGTACATTGTCCTTGCTTAAAGAACGCACATACTACAGACTTGGGATCAGTTCCTGGAATAAAATTGACAATTGAAAATTCTGTCTTCCAGAACATAAAAATTTTTGAATATTATAAAAAAAACCTTTATCAATTTTCTGAGTTTGAACAGGTCTAAAGATTAAAGCTAACTCTTGTTGCTCTTTCAATTTCTTTTCTTTTTCAAGTTTTTTGACATTAGGATCTTCTAATTTTCGTGGATGAGTTCCTCCTGATTTTACTTGCTTTTCTACTTGTTGAATGAATTTTTGCTGTTTAGCTCCCTTTTTATTTTTAATACCAAATGTTTTATCCTGTAATAAATAGTTAAAAAGTTTGTAGATCTTAAATTGAAGAATGAATTGATAATTATAGAACATTTGAGCATTTGTTAGTTATTAATAAGTGTAGATTACCTCAATAACTTTCTCCTTTTTTTTCTGCTCTGTTTTTTTACTAGCAGCTGCTGGTGCCTTCTTCGGGGGCATTTTTTAATCTTATCCTACAAGGGCAAGCCCTTATTTCAGTTTTATAATTGAAATAAAATCTCACTTATTCAATGAAATTTATTAAATATAAATTCACTTGACTCTAGCTCCCTTTTTTGGAGCTGCTGACAATGTGGGTATGGACAACGTTTCGATAGATTCACATGTAGTCGCGGTTAGACATATTTAATCGGAAATTTTTATTTGTTCTTTTGGCAGCTACGGTCGCCTTTTACTAAGCAAGCTGAAATTAAGTAAATTTGTTAGTACAAATGATTTTTTTTACGAAAAATTCAATTTTGTAGGCAGAACAGTACTCACAACTTCTAACAGTTGTAACTGCAATAAGAATAGACGATGAGGTTATACGAAGTATGAATGCAAAAAAGTTCCATCCACAATCGTCTGCGCTCCGCGATCCACGATCCACGAATCTGCTTTCACAAGAGGGAAGAGGACAACAAATCCCAGAGTCCGCATTTCGCTGTCGAGTCTGCAGGTCTGCTTTTATCTTTCGTACTATTGGTAGCAGTAGGATTGCAATAAATTTGCTATTGGTTTTTTCGCTGTTTCACTTTACAGGTGAGAATGTATAAGATATTATGTAGTTTTCGAGGATTTAAAAACTGGAGTCATTTCAGGATTTCAGATGATTATATACTTAAATTAATTTTTTTCATGCACTGTACGTACTTTTTAAATACATTTATTTACATTGTGCGCAAGACATGATTTAACTAAGCTAATTTTAAAAGAACTTGCGTAAAATCGTACTAAATTAAAGGATATTTAAATACTATGTAACACACCGGAGTATTATAGTCAAAAGTAAGAAGAATATAAGTTCTTAAAAAATTTTTATAATATTAAAGATTGAAAGTATTCATTTAAATCCACAAAATAAGCATGAATTTAATAAATATTTTAATAATACAATAATCAACTTGTTGCATTCATGAAAACACATTTTAAATATTAGCACTAATTAACTAAAAATGCATCTTTCGACCCGTTTACGCCCAAACTGGCATAAAATTTTGTTATTTTTCAATCGCTATATTCCTTAGGTAAAATTTATTCAATCATAATTACAAACTACATGTTTTTTTGTATTTTTTTTTTGCGCTTTCCGAATCCGTTCTCAGATTAACGATATTTGCCTTCATTTTTAAAATACGGCCGTTTAAATTTAAAATATAGCTAGCTTGGATGTAAACTGGTTAATCAATCAAATCAGTTTTTTTAAACAAGATTATAAACTATTTACTTATAAAATAATGAACTTGTACATTAAAAAGATATCCTTTATGCAAATGATCATGCAGATAAATGAGAAAAGTATTTAAATAGAATTATGAAAGTAGTCAAGAATTTATTAGAAAGGGTTTTATATACATTTTTAAAAAAATATTCTTTAAACATGATATTCACCTCCATCTAGTTTTTCATCAGTAAGCCACCAAACTAGGTCTGTACAAATTTTCTCATCTAAATATATGAAACTAATAAAAATTGCTTCGATTATGCCTAATACCGAACCTACAGCAATATCGAGTAAATGATGTCTTCTCATTAAAATTCTAGAAATGCAAACGCAAGTAGCCCAACATAATAGCGGGGGAACAAATATAAAATGCACAGGCCAACAAATTAAAAAGAAACATGCAATAAACAGTGCCCTCGATGCATGTCCGGAGGGAAATGAAAACTTGTCTGGTCCTATATCTGATGTTTTTGTAGGCCTTCTTCTTCGGGTTATTGCTTTTAATACAGCAACTATTATTACATCCAGAATTAAACCTAAAAGTAATAGATATAATTGAAGTATTAAATGTAATTAAATTTTTATTTTTAACATAATATTTCATCATTTTACCTATAAAAAAATTCACTTGCATTTGATACAAATTTTTGCTATTGAAAATCCAAACAAATGCTATCCAACATGGGAACCATAGTAAACCATGACAAGAGATCTATTCGTAGGAAGCAAAATTGTATTAATATAGAACAAAAAAGATGTTAAAGGAATATTCTTTCACTATTTTATACCTCTAGCATTCTGTAATGTATTTGGAGCTGTCTGAAGGCTAATAATCGTTCCACTGTTTTGACAAATTGATCCGTTATATAAACATCCATAGACAATATTTTTGCCAATGCAGGAGGCACATTTCTCTTCTTAGTAGACTGTCAAAATAAATTGCGTTTAAGATATATTTAAAAAATAAAAATCATTTAAGATTATATTGAAAATAATTCTAACCTTATCCATGATTTATATTTTGTGTTACAACAATAACCTTAGTAATATTTTAAAATTAGTTTAACTTATACATTATCTGAAATAATCACTTAGAATCTCTTTAAATTTATGTACATTAATAAGGCTAGTTTCGTCTTTAAATGTACAGTGCTTTATCCATATGCCTCTTGCTAGTTATCTTTTTAGCCTTTTTTGGTAATGATATCTTTTGAAGTCTGTATAAGGTTTTATCAGTAAAAATTGATAAAATTCTTTGATGACTCAAGTAAGTACTTTTATTATTCATCTCATTGTTATTTATATATTTAACTAAACTAAAGAGCCATTTTCATGAAAGCTTTTTTATGCAGTTTGTAAAGCCGTTTTCAATGCAGTAGTAGTTTCAAAAAGTTCTTGTCAAAATTTTTTAATTTTTAAATTTTGATTGTATATACAAATGTATAAAGAAATTTACACTATGTAAATTGTATTTATTTTTTATCATTGCCTTTTAAACTTAATTATTATTACATATAATAACGAAGAAATCAGTGGAAATATTTTTCAGACATTTCAATTTTAAATTTGCGGCGGTAACTCATATATATATAGCATACACGTTTGTGTGAATGCGTGGATGTGTGAGTGGTATGAATGAACTGCAGGTATAGCAGGTATTTAGATTCTTCCGGTGATTTTTTCATTGATAAGGTATTTTTCTTTAATTTTGAAATGTTCACTAATCATTCACTGAATTCGTAAATAATTTTTTTTAAATTTCTATATGTATTTCATAAGATCATAAAAAGCACTTAATAAAATGTTTGTACGCGAACGCACTGTCCATTTATATTTTAAATAAAATAGTAATTGTATAATTTCGTAACAATTTTATTCCGTTTTATTTAATATATTTATATTTTAGTTGAAATTTGAGTAAATGATGAGACGTGCAGTAATACATTTGTATAATAAAATCCTTTAATTAATCGATAGTGATAATTTAATTAATATCTTATAGCCTTCAAACATAATTTTTCTTTAAAAGAACATATATAGTTCGTTGCTCTAATAAGTTTTTAAAGCTTCTTAACAACAGCTGAAACTACTGCTAAAAATTAGTACAAAAAATCACTTATAATTTTAGGTATTTTTACCTATTTAAACTTAATATACAAATTTATACTAAATTTCCAAATATTTTGAAAAATGTTTGTATAAAGTTTACAGTATTCATAAATTTAAGAAACTACATAAACATTTTCTCATTGTTAAAATAAACTTTAACAGCGAGGCAGCCACTTTTGATCACAGTATTTTTTTTTGCAATAATTATACAATGTCAAATGCAAATGTAAATCTTAGACTTGGAAGAAAAAATGCATTAGTACTAAGAAAAAAATTTCTTAGGTATACAAGTCTAGTTATTTTAGAATACAAGTAACAAATCACATTTGTCATCTGCATAATAGTATTAATAATATTGGTCCTAACAAAAGATACATAAAATGTGCACAGAAGAAAAATCTTTTTAGATTTTAAGAAAAGTAATATTTGATATTTTTAGATAAAAGGATATTTTTTCACAACATTACTATTTATATACAAATTGCTGGAAAACAATGTCTGTAATAAATATTTTTAACAGAATTTTATGAAATTTATTGTTTTGTGCAGCACATTTTATGCATCATTTTTTCACATTAGATAAAACAAGGAATTACTATATCACACTGTATGAGCCAAGTCCAAGATCGACATTTTGGAATAAGTATTTGTCATAACTTTTGGTCAGTTAGGCTCTACTCGAAGAGGTGGAGGTTTCCCAACAACAGAGCCATCTGCGCCAAAGAGGTGGTGGCTTTCTGTGATTGGATAAAAATTTTGCTCCTATTCGTTTCATACTTAATGCACTGACTATTGCTTGATCAAAGGCTTCTTTAAGATCTTGTTGAGTCAGTGCAGATGTTTCAACGTAACTAGATGCTCCTATTTTGTGAGCTAATTGACGACCTTGTGCAGTTGTAACTGGTACTTGTCCAAACTTTTCCAATTTCAAGTTTGTCTGAACATCGAGGCGAAGATCGCTCTTAGTCCCCACCTAAGATAAAAAAAAAGAGTTAGTCATCAGCTCCAAAAACAAAAATCACCAAATCTGTTACCAGAACGACAGGTGCATTAGGACAATGCCTGTGTACTTCGTTGATCCACTTGTTAGTCACGCTCTGATAAGAATTCGGGCTCACAATACTGAAGCATATGAGAAACACATCCGTCTCAGGGTAGCACAGAGAGCGCAACGGATCAAAGTCATCCTGGCCTGCTGTATCGCACAGCTGCACATGAACCGGCTGCCCATCCACATTGACTACCACTATCGAGAACAACAGAAAAACGCAAACTCTTAAAAATCCATTCGGCAAGCACTCAAAGGAAAGCTTGCAGTGTACATTTCAAGAAATTATGAAATTACCATTGTAATTGTCGAAGGCAGTGGGCTCGTACTCCGGTGGAAAATCATTGGTGGAGTAGGAGACGATGAGGCTGGTCTTGCCAACGGCGCCATCCCCGATGAGCACGACCTTGATACGGGCGCACTCGTCCCGCTGGCCAGGAGCAAGCAGCGGCTTGTTCCACTGGGAGCGCGCTGGCTGCGCTGGCATACCTGGCCCCGCGCGAGCTCACAGAAAAGCGGCCACTGGCCCCCTTACGGCCTTACCCGTCAGACAGCGGCGTCGCTATCTTCTGCGGTGGCACCTGCACTCCAACGGTGGCAGGTGTCCATAGGGCGCTCAGGTGCTCATAGTTCCTGCAGGCCGCCGCGAGTGCGCTTCCAACCCTCCCCGGGGAAACTCGCCGAGCAATCCGCACTCATTCGAGCCGAGGAGCGACTGTCAGGCCGCGCGGGAGCCCCCGGGATAACTGCAGGTATCCAACTGCGAGCGACAGCCGCGCGGATATTGTATATGTATATTGTATCGGAGTGGAGCGCGCGCGGCAACACTGCCACCGGCACGCCAGCGCAGTGCCGCGCGGCGTCCCTTACAAGCTGCCGAGCCGTCGCCGAGCGTCAGTTCGCCAACACCTGTTGCTGCTCGCTCGCCGCGTAAGTGCAGGAGAGTTCGCGGCAGGATGATGCAGGAGGAGGAGCAGCAGCCAGCGAACGGCTCGCCGGAGGTGAAGAATCTCCTGTCGAGGCACAAGTTCAGCCTGCTCAGGGAGCTCGAGACGACGGATCTGCTGAACGCGCTGCTCAAGCGCGGCGTCATACAGGACTCGGAGGGGCAGAGCCTGGCGTGCGGAAGCGGCGCGTTATTCGACGTCGAGCGGCTCATCGACCTTGTGCAGGCCAAGGGCTTCGAGGCCTTCCGCGAGTTCTGCTTCGCGCTGGAGGCCGAGTGCCCGCATGTGCTGACGGACCTCTTGGTCGACCAGCACGCGCTCACCGGTCAGTTTGTTTTTTTTTTCTTAGCATTTTTCGCTGCACTAAGGTATAAGTGCTTGGGGGTTTTAGTTCAGCGTGTTTTTTTTTGTCTTTCGCTCGGTGCAGAGGAGCAGGAGCAGAAGCGAGAACAGGAGCACCGCCGACAGAACCTACAGCAGGAACAACAACAACAGCAGCAGCAGCAGCAGCAGCATGAGCAACAACAACAGCAACAAAATCAGCAGCGCCAGGAGCAGTCCTACATTCAGGAGGAGCAGGAATTGAAGCCGCGGAACAGGTTAGTGCGTTTGTCTTTTCCCATTTCAATCCTTTACACTTAATACAGATCTCGCAGTGTCGCCCCTTAGACTCATCAATTATATAGAGCCGCGTTCCACGAGTGACGAGAGTTGAACGATCGCGTCTGCGGCGGAACTGCCGGTGCATACGCGCATACTCGTTCATCGCATCTCCATTACTCTACTTTATTTTTTTGTCTTTGGCTCGTGGATAATCGAGTACACAGTAAGTCAACTTACCGCGAATCTTCTTCGCTTTTTTTTTCTTTTTCGTTCATTGATTTAATGCGGAGGGATATATTCATTAGCGAGATAAAGTCGTCGATGAATCATTGTGTGCGATTTCGTGGGAACGAGAAGAAATTGTACGAGTGTGCACAGGCGACGAAGAAGCGCAGTATTCATCGTCGACTCATTCGAAAGAGAAGTAGAAAATGCTCGACGGGCTTTATATTTAGAATCAAGTGCAACGTGAACCCGGCACCCGGTGGAACACTGCGGAGTGCTCAGTTGCTTTTAGAATGGTCAAACGATGCGGCTCACAGTTTAGTTTAGTAAGAAATTTAACGAGAGATTTTTTGTTTTTTTTGTTTGGTAAAGTTTGTTGGTTAATTTTGCATTTCAAAAAATCGAGGAATAATATTGTTTAGCTAAATCAGTGTACCTAATACATTTATCAGTACTTTATATAGTTGAAGTATATATATGTATTATATATAAGATATATGCACATACGTGTAAAGATATATACATATGTGTATATATATATATATATATATATATATAATATTTATACATTGCGTATTTAATACATATATAAAATCGGTATTTTATATTGTATAGATACATTGATAAATGTTGTCTATACTATCATAATTCCTTCGATTAAAATTAAAAAATTTCACAGTATTAGAAGATTTTCTATAAAAAATAATTAAAAAAATAAAGATGAGAAGTGAAGTTCGCGAAGGAAGTTCTCCTTCTCCCATAGTAGCTCAGTTCGGCTATTTTTTTGCCTTGGATAAATTGTACGCGTCGTATGGGTTCAAGCAGTTATACGACCGGTGAGTGCGAGTGCATATATATTATATGATATACGTAATCATTGGTGGATTTTGTTGTAGGTTTAACACAGTTTTATGAAAATTTTCATTGGATTTATTCAGTAGCAATAATCACAACTTTTTTTTTCTTCTTTTAAATACCTTAACAGCTCATACATTGTAGATAATGTCACTTACGCGCCTTTTTCTAATCGCACTTATGTATTAATATGTATATATTTGACATATTTACAGAAGGGAAAACAATCAAATAGACAGAAAACACAGGACTTATCGGATAATATAATAAAGGGACAATGGGAGGGGTGAGGGGGTGCCGTTAGGTCCCTTAATAAGAGAGATCTACAATAAACCTAAACTATGCACAGGGAAAAAATTCTGCTAAAAATCGCGACATTCAAAATTTTGACGTAGATTCCGTAGATGGACGGTATTGAAAAAAATCAAAATTTCTTCTGAAGTTGAAAATTCGTTAAGAAACGCTGTGCTAAAATTAGTGGAAATTTTAGTTTTACTGAAATTTCACTAATTTAAGTAGCTCTCCACTAATTCAACTTTGCGCAGGAGTTAACTGTTTTTACAGTTTCTCCAGTAAATTACTATTAAAATAAATTTTATGATTTTTTCTGTATACTTTCTACAAGTTTTACAGAAAATCATTCTAATTTTTCTCCAATACTCTCAGCTCGTAAAAGCATTGAAAATGAATTGCATATTAATTTTTAGTAGATTTATTTCTCTTCGCCAGTTTTTTCAGGGAAGCATTATATTGGCGAAAGATCGTTGTCTATTTTAAAATGACACACTGGCTCTGAGAGAACTAATAATTTATCCTATTGGTTAAAAAAAAAAAAAACAGAAAGCAAGTTCACTTAAGTACTCACAATGTACATAGCAAAATTTCGAGCATAAAGATAAATGAAGAAACAAGGAAAGGGACAATCGGATGGACGGCGAGCAGGAAATGGGAAGTAATGAAAGAGGAAATGAAGAAGAGAAAAAGTATAGAAGCAAAAAGATGAAGAGCAAAAGAGAATGAAGTATATATAGATATAGATGATGAGAGGGTCTGCTGGAACATACTAAATCACGGATGTAGAAAAAATATTCGGACTGTACAAGATTTTTCTTTAGCATATAGTTGTGAACTGTACACTGTACAATGACATACTGTTGATCGTCTCCTCGTTTCGTCGCATCAAAAACTAGATAAATAATACGTTATGCTTGTATCATAAAAGTGAATACTTGGTTTTCTATCGAGTATCCTTTCGATATCTCGCGTTTAAAATACTTCAAATCGACTCGCATGCGAATCGAGGCTTTTTTCTTTTCCCCTAAAAAAAAAAAAAACAAAAATAAAAAAAAAGGCCAAGGCGAGATCTACAGAGGGCTCGTCGGCCCGAGGCTCAATGGCAGTTTGGGCTTTGTACGCGTAGTACTGTGTATAGAGCACCGTGGGAGGCAAGTACGTAGTCGCAGCCGTTAAAAAGTTAACGTCAGGCCGTTCGAGCGGCCACAGCTGGATCGAGCCTACGGCCAGCTGATTGAGCGAGCCCATCGAGTGGGTCGTCGGAGCCTCAGACAGGAGCCACGCTCACGGGTTTGGCGTCGGCCTCGCGGCCCTTTCGCTTCTTTCGTCGCGCCAGTTTCGTCTGGATCTCCTGGAGGGTCTTGCCTTTCGTCTCGGGCACGTAGACGAAGGCGAAGAGGGCCGACATGGCGCACACCGAGGCAAACAGCCAGAAGGTCACGGAGAACTTGAGAGTCGCTATGAGAGAGTGGAAGAAGCGCGTGACGACGAAGACGAGGAACCAGTTGGTCATGATGGATATGCCGCCGGCGATACCCTTCGTCTCAGGTGGGAAGAGCTCGCTGATGATGGAGTAGGGCACCGAGCCGTAGCCTAAGGAGAAGACGACGTTGAACATGCCCATGCAGGTGAGGGGCAACCAGCTGATCCATCTTATGTCCTGGCCGTCCTCCTTCATTCTGTAGTAGTAGCCGAAGACGCTCAGGCAGACGGTCATGGCCGAGCCGGAGAACACGAGGAGCGGCTTCCTTCCGAATCTGCGATTTTAGAATTTAGAAGTTAGAATTGTGGTATATCTTTACGAATTTATAAATGTTATAGTCATCAAATTTTTCTTCCGAATCGAAGCGAAAAACATTTAGAATTTAGAAGTTACAATAGTAGGATTTATACTTAATGTTCGTACGGTTTTGAGGGTTTCTATTGTCAACCTTGGCACAGTAAAAATTCGAATGTAAAAAAAAGAGGAGATGTCTGACATGTTATCTAAAGTTGAATTAATCAAAAACTATACTACAATTAGTGTATCGAGTAAAACTTAACCGATTAATGATTACTGGAGCTGATCTACTAAATTTTCCACTGATTTTAATAAAGTTTATTAATTCAATATCAAAAATTAATTTACTTAAAAAATTGAAAAAGAACCTATGAATCACAAACATATAGAGAGAAATTGTGAGAAAATGTTAAAGTGATTTTCGTAAAAAATTAATGCATCAAGTAAAATGAAGACAAGCTTGCATTTTATAAAATTATCAAATATAATATTAGAATTCGTGTTTATAAAATTTAAAATGCAGTGTAGTCAAATTTTAATTATTCAATTATACTATACTTCCCTGCAAATTTTATTCAGTAAATTCAACTAACTCTCAATGAGAATCAAAGAAAATAGTAAATTTGGCCTGATCCTCACTATAGTAAATCATTAAATTTTTGAAATTTTACATAAAACTTTTTTAAACGTGCTTTACTGATTCTATTTTCGTTTTTATTTTTTTAAACTTTATTCTTATCTTTGTTAAATGTGTTTTATCGATTCTATTTTTGTTTTTAATGTTTTAAATTATATCTTAAGTACTTTCTTAACAACGATAAATCAAGACTCACTTATTTTGCTTCATTACTTTTAACTAATTATAGAAACGTCTTATGATAAACTTAATTTAGAATCGCTTTTTTTCAAGTTAGGGTAATTGCCGAGTGAAAATACGTAAGCATAGAAACTAAAAATGTAAGTAAGTTATATAAATATATTCTTAAATTATTTCGAAGAACGCATTGTTTCCTGCGGTTAGTATAAAAAACAACGTGAAACAAATTTTTCATTTAAAACAAATTTTTCAATTAAAAAATTTCTTTCCGCGTGGAATACTCCGTGTAGATATACGGAGAGATAAATAAAACAATGGATAAACGCGAGCGCACTTTACCTGTCTATTGTGACAGCCACAATGAGTCCCATGATGACCTCAATTATCCCAATGACTATAGTGGCGATCTTCGGATCGATGGAGCTCCCGGCGTCCTTGAAGATCTCCACCGTGTAAAAGAGCACGGCGTCGATCCCGCACATCTGCTGGAACAGCATGAGCCCGAGGCAGGTGCCGAGGGCCTTACGCCCCGCCGTCGTACCCAGCAAATCTCGCACGCCACCCTCCTTCACCTGCAGGTGCTCCGACTCCTCCAGCAACTCCGCTATCTCACGGCCAATATCGTATTTGGGTCCCCGCAAACGCTGCAGCACCCTACTCGCCTCTGCCTTCCGGCCCTTCTGCACCAGCCAGGACGGCGACTCGGGCAGTATCACCACCACCGACACCAGGAACGGCACCAGGAGCAAACAGCAACTCGCGTTGAAGTAGAGGTAACTCAAGTAGGAACCAGCCGTGTAGGAGTAAACTATACCCACAGAGAAGAAGATCGGGAAGAAAGTCCCGAGGGAGCCTCTGATGGAGGGCTCGGCGATCTCGCCGATGTAAACGGGTGCCAGGACGCAGGCCGCGCCCGTGCCGATGCCACCTATGAACCTGGCCACGCAGAGTACCGGAATCGTCCAGCTGATCTTGATGAACGGTGCTGAGAGTATCATCAGCCAGGAGACCAGGAACGGCAGCACCGTCACGCCGATCACCGGCTTCCGGCCGAACATGTCGGCCGCCTTGCCCGAGGGCACCGCCCCCAGGATCGCCCCCAGCGGCATCAGCGACGTCACCCAGGAGAGCTCGTCGCCCGCCCGGTACTCGAAGGGGATGAAGGACGTCTCATTATTCTGAAGATCCGGAAGCACCGGCGACGTCCAGCCCAGATTCATGCCGCTCTGCGCCATTATCGAGCCGGCTGCAATTGACCGTTTATCGATTATTCACTCGACGATGCGAGATTATGCACAAGCGATCGCATAAAAAGGAAAAAAAAGTGATAAAAAAAGAAAAGAAAAGACCGGTGGTGCACACGACACGCGGCCAACGTCATCGGCAGACACGCGCACGCGACCTTCGGTCTTTTCGGCTCTCTGCTAATAGAAAATTCAGCCGAGCGCCCGGTGGTTATTTTTAGCCGTCGCGCGAACGCGACCGGAAAGTTTCGGATCAAACTAGATTGCCAACGTCGTCGACGTCGCCCCACCCTCTCCGCGAGCGTTTCCTTCCCCTGCACGTGCGCGCGTTCCGTACGCAGCACCACATTTCTTCTCTCGCTCGTTTTCTCTTTCTTTTCGTATCGCGGACTCTTTCCCGCTCGGATTCGTTTTTGAATGTTTGCAAACACGCGGTGGACGATTGGATTTTTTTCTTTTCATTCGCTCGTTCCTCCGGACTTTTTTGCGCGAATCGATTGCGAGTGAGGCCGAGCCGGTGCTGCGCGCTCTCGGCCGTTATCCCGGCAATGCGTGACTGAGTGTGTGCACGCGCATGTAAGCGCGTGTGCGTCCGCGCGCGCTAGAGATAAGTCTGCCAAGGCCAGCCAAGTCTCGCCGCGGCGCGAGACACTAGATGAAAAAGCGGCTAAAAGTGCTTTGGCATTAGCCGGCCCGATTGCGTTTTAACGCGGAGCGCTGATATATAAAATTGGATTTTCGGCGTTAGAAGCGAGACGCTTTTTTCCTCCTGCTGACCACGAGCCGCGAGCTTCGCTTATTAATTCCTGTACTCGTATAGAGAGACCGGCGCGTGGCCGCGCGAGCGCGTCTCAGCTTCATTCCAATTAGAACGATTGCTGTGGGAATAATGCAATAGCGTTCTCCCAATAATAAAAGGCCTGCGCCTTTTAAGCGGGGCCCGAGCGGTAGATTGAGCTGCCCTTGGGGCCGGCGATCTCAATTATAAGTCGAGAAATGATTTTGAGGAGAGGAGCGCCGTTCCACGTTGCCGTCGCGTAAATAGCCTGGGAAAAAAACGTCGATGACGTTTATTTTTACCGAGCGCCGGACGAACCGACGGACTGACTCCGCGGAGCCAGCGGCGCTTACTTATACAATTGTCGCGACAAGGGATCGCTCGGCCGGGGGGAAAAAAGAAGAGAGAAGAAAGAAAGTCAATTGAATCGCCTAGGCGACGGGGGCCTTATCAGTCGATAGCGCGCGATAATGGCCCGCGTTTCGAGCGTGTGTAAAGGTAATCGTGCCTCGATTACACACACTTTCTCCTCTCTTATCTCTCGGCGGTCTGACGCGCGGACTCCGTCGACTATTTAGCATTTGGTGACTCCGAAACGATCTCCCGCTCCTCTGGAGGTCTCCCGTATCAATGCGAGGCCCACCGCCAAAGTGCCGGCGTTTATTTATCCGCCCCCACCCCCCGCAACAAACATCCGCGGCCTGCTCCTCTCTATGCAATGCAATGCACAATGCAAATTGGGTTAAATTGCGCCAGGCCACTGTGTGGTCGTGCAGCCACTGAATGCAAAAGAAGGAGGCTCTGAATTTTGCTCTCGGGCACTCATTGTCCGTTCGTTGTCGCCCAGTTCCTCCACCTTTTGTAACTCGGCAGATTATCTATTGTGCGGGCGGCCACTGCCGCATCTAAGGAGCCGTTGCACAAGCAAACGATCGTTGAACTCGCGGCCGGTGAGAGATAAATTGGGGAAACAGTCGCTATTTGGTGAGCAACGGAGTGTGTTATAATGAGCGCTCTAGGCGACGGCGCGGAATGCGCCGAGCGATGCGCGCCACCGATAATAATTATTGCGGAGGTGAGCAGCGATTAATAAACTCGCGGAAAGAATCGAAGCAGCACGACGGAGCGAGCGAGAGAGAGAGAGAGAGAAAGAAAGAAATGGAAAGCGTAGGTGCGCTCGCGCAGGCGTTAACGAGCTCGCGGCCCACACGGGGAACCAGTTATCGCGGGTAAAAGTCGCCGGGCGACGGCGACGTCGCGACGTTGCGTTTAATGCACGCGAAATCCAAATGTTAAAACTGCCGCGGGATTTACCACAGCTGTCAGACAGCGAGGCTTGCGCCTCCTTATCTGCGTGACGTGTCCGGCCGATGGAGAGGGACAACGCGCGAAAGAGCAACAACAGCAACAGAAAGACTCACCGATGAGTGCCGCCATGCACTGGAAGAATTTCCTGCCCTCGCCCGCGCTGCCGGCAGGCTGCTGCCCACCGCTGGCCTTGATGCCGTCCAGCGGCTCGTAGGGCTTGCAGGCCGGCAGCTCGGCCATCTCCGTACTGTTGCGCTCGTTGTTCATGGCCGGCACCTCGGCCGACGATCGGCAACCCCCTCGCGACCTGGACTCTTCTTCCGCTTGTCCTCGCGCCTCCTGCGTCCGTCGCTGGCGCTCCTCCGCAGCGGCATGTAGCCAAGCGCTCCGGGGCTCTGTCTCGGCGGCTTAGGAGCGCGGGCGCGTGCTCTCGGGCCAACGGCACGCGCGCGAGTGCCGCCCGCTCGGCCTCGGTAGAGCCGCGGTTCCCTGGCCGTCGCGCGCGCGCTGAAGGACTCGCGCAAGCGGCGAGAGCCGCCAGATCACGAGGCGAGCGCTGCCGCGCCGAGCGGTGCCGATGACTCTCCGAGCGCGGCAAGCGATGACCGCCTGTTGATTGCCGGCCGACGCGAGCGGCTCCTTGTCCCTTTATTTTTCCAATGGGGTACGATGCGCACGATTTTTTATTTTATTCACTTTGCCTTGCAGTCCGATACTCGATCCTGCGAGGCTGTCGACGCCGCCGCCGCCCCCGCAGCCACCGCCGCCGGACGACGTCCAGCCGATTCTCGAGGTGCTCGACGAGCCCGTCGACGAGCCGGTGAGTTGTGTCATTTCTTTTTTTGTCTCAGTTTTTTTTTCTTTTATAGGTTTCATTCAGGCGAGTTCTTACTTTTACTCACTCGATTATTTTTGGATTAAGTCCTTCTGCTTTTACGTTTACGCGCCCCTGTACCAGTTCCCGCTTGGTATTTTTAACCGTCCACCAGCCCACGTCAAACTTTAGAGCTAATATTAGGTGTTATAGATCGCGTACGTTTTCACCCTCGTCATCATGCCAAAATTTTCTATTCTTCGGCACAATTTGGTTTTTTTCTTTTTCGTCTCGCCGTTGATTCCGGAACTTCGCTAACCGCGCGCAGAATTTTTTTTTGTGTTCTTAGTTTATTAACATTGACAAGCGTTGTTTTACCCATTCATTGACAGGTCTTACTGTTGCGTACACTTAACTGTAAAAAATTCTGAAGAAATTTTGGAAGATTTTTTAAGAGTTGCAAAGGGGATATTCGATTTTGCATTTTATGTATTCGATTCCATCTTTAATTTATGTTTTTCATTACAACTTCGCGGTTATAAATGGGTAAGATAAAATCGGAAAAAATATTTAATTTCATTTTTGAAATTTTCATAAAAATTGTAAACTAATTTATTATAGTTCATAAGTTTGCTTACATTTGAAAATGTGAGTAGTGATATTTTTCGCGTGAAGATTTATTCACATATTAAACAAATGAATCACTCCTCACGTAAAAGATTTCGCTATTCATATTTTCCAAGGGAATTTCACATTTTCAGATTTAGAGAGTATAGATATATCCTCGCCTTGGAAGACTAACGTCTCAAGTCAATTTTATAGCTTTTCGAGAAAACGTACTTTTAATCGTTGGTCTGATTCGTATAAGAGCAAGATCCATGTCTGCAGCTTCTCGTTCAGCAGACGTAATTTTTTTTTACTTTTTTTATTAGCATGAGTCATACGCTTCTATGAACTTAACATTTTTCGTTTCAATATCAAACTAAATCTAATGTAGGATTTTCTTCACTTTAAATCACTTAAAACTAAATTGGAATACTCTTCAATTAAAAGATGCATCAGGGATAAAGTCTTAATTATTTAGGACTTGTTTAAGACTTTATAAAGTTAAAATTAACAAGCTAAAGTCTTAAATCACAAATATTTTAGGAAAACTTTTTAAATTTGTATTTTGTACGTTAAATTTTTCTTTATGTTTTTCTTTATAATTGTATGTAAGGATTACATTTACTTGTAATGTTGAATAAATACGTAAACTTTGTTTTTATGACTGCATGAGTGTCAGGGAAGATAAAGTTGTATAACTTTGAGTAAAACTAAGTAATATTGGATTTTATTTTTTTTTTTATCGTTTTTTTTGCCAGTAAATTTAATACTTAAAATATTATACTGAGAGATTTATTACCAATAGCTTAACGAAAAAAATAATTAATGTGACTAATTCAGAAGACAAAGGCAGTGAATGGATCACAAATTAATTTGTTTAATCATAAAAAAACGTAAACAATCAATGTTAATCTTTTTTTAAAAAATCTGATGCCAGGATGATAAGAATGAATTTGATTGGTTAAATGATCAATTTACGGTTCAATGGCGCCAAAATTCAAAACATTTTAACGAGTATTATAATATCTTAATTTGATTAATCAAAGAAACCATTGCTTCATTTATTTCATTCATAGATGAACGAGATAACCATTGAATAATAGAATTTTCTAATCATTCTAAATTTATTTTAATGATTTTGTTGACAAAAAGTATGAACATCGTTATGATCTTGTAAAGATCGTCGAAAATTTAAAAGCGCGCAGACTGACTTTGCTGTCGTAAAAAAAATCAAGTTACATGATTATACAATCTAATAATGGTATCGTTAAGTGTTACGTTTACGCCTTTTTTTAATTTTAGACAACATTATTTTTAATAACTTTAAAAATTATTCAGTTAATAAACCACTGGACTTTATTCGTCGACTGTGTCATCGATTTAAATTGACGATTTCGTAATGATGTTTACAGATTATTAAACACAGTAAATGAACTTCGTTTTATATTGAAATATTTAAGCAGTAAAATGAATAAGCAATCGCTTTTAAGAATTTTATACTCCACACGTTTTAAAATTTCTCGTTGAACTTTATTTTCCACGAAGAGAAATTATCGTTTACGGAATTCAACTTGCAAATAAAAAAAATATATTTTTTTTATTTATAAAAAAAATATTGTGACAAAAAAGTATAAGTTTTTTCAAATTCCTCACGGTGGTTTTAGTTCTTCGCAATTCATTATTTGAAACATTTCTTATTCTTCCGCAAAGAAACTTTCAATTTATCACACGGAGAAAAATTCAGGACTATAAATTGCAATGGTTAATTTTACTGTAATGTCCCCACAGATTGACAAATTGACATGACAATAGATTTTTGAAAAATTTATTGCATTATATTTTAAAATAATACCGCAACAATTCATTACACGAAACTTTTAAAAGGAACTATTTTCATATTTCGTAAAATCTCTGTCCGTAAAGCGAGAACTTTAAAGCTGGCTATTGCCATGTTTAGTAAAGAATCTTTCTTTGTTTATAATCTTTATTACATTTTATCTTTATTTTGTCAAACCTGTCTACATATAAATCTCATATTCACCTTAATCCCCATTAATTTCACTTACAAAGCGATTCCCTTTTTCAAGCATAAATTACAGATAAGTATTACTAGCGACTTTATGCGCTTAAAAAAATACCCTACAATATTATTTACAAATTCTGAAATTCATCCTCGCTGCAATCGTTAACAGTATGCAACAACCGCGACGCGATATTGACTTATCTTAAAATATCAATAATAAATCATTCGGAGACACTTGAGCCGAAGAAATTTTTTTTATTACCTTTGAACACTTGAGCAAAGATTCCAATAAAAATAGATGTGCCTTTCAGTTTAAACAATTGTAAAAGCTCTCCGTGAGCTATTCGGCCGAATAACATCGTACACCAGTATATCAATGAATAATCTTGTTTCTTTTATGTTATCTAACATCAGCTTTTTTTAATGTTCTCCTTTAAATGCTTATACATTTGGTTCAATTTTTCATTCATTTTATTTAATTACCATCGTTAAATTGATTACTTGAGATTGTCCCTACAATTATTTACTCTACATTTATTCATGCCGCTCGAGCTCGTCAATTAAACTCATCTGGTGATATAAGATAGTTTCGTAAATAGCGAAGTGATTAACAAAAAAATTGAAACGTAGCCTCGCAAAGTAGTACAATCCGTCCTACTACCATAACTAATTAGCATTCGTCCATTGTGATATTTCGCACGATAAATCGTTAAATAACAAATACCCATTCGTACATAATCGTCCATGTCCATTTACATGCTCAGAATATATTATGTAAAAGAGAGAGAGAGAGAGAGAGAAAATGATCGTCAAGAAAAACGAATGACGCGAGTTGAAACAGGTGACGAAATGAATAAATAATGAGCTTTCGAAAGGAAAATTTTCCTACGCCTTACGCGCGACGATGAGAAAAAAAATGCACCCGCGAGAAATCGAAAGTCCAGTTTCGAAGAAGCGACGGCGAGTAAAAACTGACAAACGTATGCGATGGAAAACGCATATGAATCGTGCCTGCAATTAAAAATTGAGAATTGCAACGCCCCGACGGCGGCCGAATAAGTCGGCGGATAAAATCGCGGAAGATTAGAAAGAAAATGTATCCGCGATCGGCGATGTTCCGGTACAGCGTACTCCGGACGTGCACTAGAGAGGCTTCTTGCTTTTCCTTGAACGGTTTCCCGCACGGCCTTGGCTAGGCGTTTGATTAGCGTATTTAGCGTGAGACTGCGCCGTGACAGCCGCATAAAATAGCAGAGAAAAAAGAGGAAAAAAGAACGGAAGAGGAGGAAGAAAGAGGGAGAGAGAAGGAAAGCGACGACTGCCGCAGAGGGCAGTTCGAGTAGTGGGAGCTCGGCAGTTAATTTTCAGTCGCATCGACAGCGGCTGCACATTTGCATTCCGCCGATTCGGTTTTGCAATTGTCTGCCCCCGCGGCAATATGGGTGGTACGTCGGAAACGGTACGTTGGAGTTTCGCGGTGAGACTCTGAGAAAAGTTCTTGTAAATATTACTGGCCGTCTGTCAGTGTGCCTGGCGTAAAAAATTTAGTTTACATAGAATTTTTTACGCGAAGTTCACGTTTGGATTGAGATCGGATTAAGGTCTATAGGATTTTTCCGAACCAGTCAACTATGTGTTTTTTTACGTTAAAAGATTTTACGGTAAAATGTTTTATAGAGGAATTCTTGCAAGTTTTATTCACGGATGAATCTTTTTAAGTTCTTATCTTTTGAGCAGTTTTTCGAATTGGTATATTTAGTTGTTAAAATCATTAAATAAAGAATTTTAATGTATAAAATAAAACGATAATTATTATCGATAACATTCTATAATTTTTATATGCAACTCTTAAAAAACGTAGTTTACTGGCCTGGAAAAGTCTCTCATTGATATAATGTTAATTAATCTGAACTTAATCGAAACACGAATGTCGTGTAAACTTTTTTCGACATAAACCTTTTTTTTTATGCGTTTGACCACGGACTTGAATTCTCGGATATAAATTACCATACTTCGTAATAAAATTGGCCAAAAGCAGAGTACGTGCGGGATTAAATCCTATACTGTTCAGTAAATTTTATGTTTACGTCAAATTTTATTGCAGAGTATGACAGTTTTTATCTAAAACTCCAGTCTTCCATGATTTAAAAAAAAAAAAAAGAAATGCACAGATCCACCACTGTAAATCTGCTCACTTGCAAAACCATTATCAACTTATTTAAATTATAAACTTAATTTATTCACAAGACAAGTTTCTGTTAAATTGACAAAGTAATTAATTAATCGATTTACTGAACTAAAAATATATTCAATTCGTAAAAAAATCATTCGGTTAAATCAATGAAATAATTTAAGTAAGGGTGATACAACAAAACGTGCAAATGAATCTGCAAAACATTTCTTTCTTTATTCACCATCAGACAGATGAGTAATTTTCATGACACTCTTCACTCAGTGTAGCCTCTGCCGATTAATCGGATCCGACAACTGAGCGAGTGTCGATTGCGACGGGGTTCCGCCCCCCTGGGCTAGTGTCTCATCCGCGCGATACTCCACACCGCCAGTGAAAAAGTTAGTCACCTCTCGACCCTCGACGCGATGAGGATCTTCGGCGGCTTCGAGCTGAGGCGCAGTGACAAGGCCCCCGGGACTTCCCCGGGCAGTCCAGGCCCCGATCAGGCCCGGAGCAGCCGCAAACGGCGCTCTCGTAAGGCCGCCACCGGCAGCAAGCCTCAGCACCGCCGACGGCACAAGGTATACGCACACCTCGGCTTCCGCGTGCACGGAGCTTGAGTGAAAAGTGAAAGCCATGGGCTGGGCCCCTGCGCGCGGAGAAGAGGGGGGAGAGAATCTCGTCGGGGCCCGATGTGGGCCCGCGCTGGCCGCGACCTCTAGCCGCAGACTCGCCAATCGCGTAAACCGGTGGTCGATGGGTTCTAGGCCAGTTGAGCCAGCGTTCCGCTCTTGGACGCGTCAGCTCTCGCGGAGCGCGCCCCGAATTCCTGGGCCTCTTGCGCGTCGATCCTCGGTGTCCTCTGGCGATCCCACCCCCCAGGCCCTCGACCGCTCGGTGACAGTGCGTAAAGAACGATATGGACGTAGCCGCGTCGGGGCGGCGGCCAGCACGACGAGCACCGTGAGGACGAGCGAGGCGCGACTATGTCGCGCGGCCCGTAAGATCAGGCAGTTCGCCGCGGGCCTCGCCAAGGCGGCCGCCGCCATGGAGGCCCCCTCCGAGGGGAGCAACTTCGTCGCGCCCGGGACCAGTCCCGCCCAGCTGGAGCAGGTGAGTCGCGAGAGATTTCACTTCGGAGACGACTCGGAGAAAGCCGATCGCGTCCCAGCGACGATTTTTTTTCCTCTCCGTCGAGCGCCGCCAAATCTCGCGTTGGAAGCGGAATTTCGGTAAACAGCGCCGAGGGCTTTAAATATACGAGGCACGAGGCGCGCGGCTGGTGCCTGCCAAAACAAAGTTGCGTATGTGGGCGCGACGATCACGTCGTCGTCCTCGGAGCGCTTCCGCCGCGCCCTCGACCGATCGCAAGTGTACTGCCTGCCTCCCCTCCCCCTGCACGCGGTGCATGAGGAATTCGTAAAAGGTGTGTCGCCGAATTGCAGCGGCCTTGAGCCGAGAGAGAGAGAGAGAGAGAGAGAGAGAGCTGACTGGGAGAACGACGACTAGAGATCGGATATACGCGCTGAGCCCTGATCTTTTTTTCCTTCGTCTCTCTCTTTCTTTTATTATTCTTTTTAATGTACCTGTACGTACTCTCGATCGGTGCACCTTCCAGCGCGTTGCACCTGTGCTACCACCTTCGCACCCGTTTCTGCCACTGGTAGCTTCTTTCTCTCAGCGCTCCTTTTTTTTGTGTTCTTATTTTTACGGTGCTTGATTATGCGCGCATTGAGAAAGAAAGTATTAAAGAAAAACTTTTTAGTGCATTGCAAATATCACCATCTGCTGAGAACGTGATTACAGGCTGCGATATTGTACATTAAAATTACCATACTATACATTAAAATTACCATAATCTTCATTAAAATTTAGTATATATGTATAATAAATCTTGCTCATTTAGTATTGGAGGAATAAGTTTTGCACGTGTACCACCAAAATTACTATATTTTTCCAATAATTAATATAGGCTATGGTAGTTTTTGTATTAGAGAGTTCAGTCTGTGATCTCACTACTTTATAACTCGTGAAATCGCAACAAATATTTTTGTTCAACTTTCTTCTTAAGAGCGATTACATTAGAATACACGATAAATGTATGCATGCATAGTATGATCTACCGATCGATCGATTCTACTGTATATTACTTTTCGTAATTATAATATTTATATTCTTTACTTTTCACAATTACTACTGTATATGTAGTAACGTAGTTGAGCATACTATTCGTAATATATTGCACTCGAGTATGATATAAATCGATCGACCGATCATACTATATACTATTAGACCATTCGTAATGTATTACTCAACTATGATCTATCGATCGAGTCTTCGTCCTTTTTCAAATTCCGATTGCGCATAATGAATTTCACCGAGTGCAGGTACTTGTATATACACACGGCATATCGGCAATCGACTTTCGACTGCTCGACTGCCAAGAGGGGGATATATAAGCGCGTATCGGAGAAGGAAATGACGCAAAAGATGCGCCTCGCTGTATCTGCAGACCTGCTGCTCTGAGTAAGCTCGAAAGAATGTCTTTGTAAAAGGAACTATATCCTTCGGTGCTTCATTTACCTTTTTTTTTAATTTTATTTTTTAAAAAAAGCTTCTCGTTCGCTATTTATACACACACTCGCTCACATGCGCATAATCAACGCAGATCGAAGGAGAATAAAAAAAAGGGAAAGCCATTATCAAGACTCACAATCTCGGCCGCGCGCGAAGGAAGCGAATGGAAGAAAATTTGTTTTTGACTTATCAAGCACTGGCTCATTGGCAGACGCATGTCATACATTGTTATCGAGCGACCTTGTAGATAGAGGAGGAGGCATAAATATGTCGTCGGAGCGATGCCTGATGTGGGTAGCGATATTTCCATTCCTCGGCGGCGGCCGCCTCGGGCGTTGAGTAAACACATAATGCGCGCGCTCTCGGGCCTCTCTCTATACTCGCCTCCTTTGTAAAAGGCGAGCGGAAGTTTCTGCTGAATCGTGCGCTTTTGCTAAGGCGCGCGCGCGCGCCCGATAGAATTGCGCAAGTGCGCGCCGCACATCGCCTGCTTTTTCCGACGTTGGCCTGCTATGCGCGGCGACGACCACTTTCCGCGAGGCCTACGGCTTCTCAGCCTCGATGAGCGCGAGGCCCTCGTGTCCGTTGCCCCCCTGAGCCAGTCGCTCATTCGCTCGTGCAGTGGTGGGGCCACGTGTCACGAAACCGCCGCGCACTTCACGTCCTGCCGCCCTCTACGCGTGTCCTGCCGAGGGGCGCTTGGTCTCTGTCGGATCCTTTCGTATTTTTTAATTTTTTTTTCACATCGTACTTTGTAGTTTGTCTTTGATGGTTCGGTGAATGGATTGAGACGATGTGACTTTGTTGCAGGTGGCCGGGGGTGAGCGAGGATGGGAAGTTCACCACGTCACAGTGACCAGGGTGCCAGGCTACGGGTTCGGGATCGCGGTGTCTGGAGGACGCGACAACCCGCACTTCACCAACGGCGATCCTGCGATTGCCATTTCGGACGTCCTCAAGGCTGGCCCCGCTGAGGGTAAACTCCAGTAAGTCTTTTTTAGTAATAATTGTTTTTTATATAGACGTCGATCCAAAATTTATAATACTTATTTCCAGCCAAAAACGCGATTGATATATTCTTTTCTCTAAATCTGAAAATGCGAAATTCACTTCGAAAATGTGAACAGCGACATATTTTATGTGAAAAATCGTTCACATATTTAGCATAGCTACACGGCTTTTTACGTGTTAAATGTCACTATTATTTACATTTTCCAAGTGAATTTCATATGTTCAGTTTTAAACGATTCATAAGCAAATTCTGATTTGATATATCTTTTTCGAAGGATAATCTCACAGTTGACACCTTTATCAAGCCAAAAAGAAAACGTTGATTAAGATTTTGTTTGAAACAGGTGTCACTTCAATAGTTTCTGCACACAACGTGTGTATATTGCGTATACAAATATATCCGAAAGAGAAATCTTCTTTTTTCTCATCGAATCTTGGATATCAAAATGAAACTCTTAGACTTCATTCTATACACGACGATTTCTCCTGCTTCAGGGTCAACGATCGCATCATCTCGGCGAACGGCGTGTCACTGGAAGGCGCGGACTACGGGGCGGCTGTGCGCGTCCTGCGAGACTCCGGCGCGACGGTGCTACTCGTGGTGCGTCGACGGGCGGCCGGCACGGGACCGGCCAGTCCCGCGGGCCCGGCATCCCTTGGCAATGCTTCCACCGGCGCTGCGGCGCCGCCGCTACCACCCGGACCCCAGACGCACCGACTCAGCCTCACCCGGGCCAGTCGCAAGGAGGACTTCGGCCTCGTGCTCGGCTGCAGACTGTATGTGCGCGAAGTCACCCGCGAGGGCACCGGCGCCAGGCCCGGCGACCTCGTCACCAGGATCGCCGGTGTGCCCGCGGAAAACATGAGCCTCAAGGAGGCCCGGAAGCTCATGGAGCAGAGCAAGGACAGACTCTCCCTCGTCGTGAGTCGCGAGCCTGATTCGACCTCCAGTGGCACCTCGCCGACTGAACTGCCAACTGCCAAATCCGCTCTCCCGAGCGCCCCCGACACCGCCGGGCATTACAGCAGTCAGAATTTGTACGTACCGCCTCCCACGCGGCAACCACCCGTGAATCCGTCGAGCCCGGCGCAGTCGACAAACGCTGAGGACAAGAGCAACCTGGCGCCAAGGGGCCGCTCGCGCGGTCCCTTGATCGACTGCTCCCTCAGTCAGTTGGACCTTCCGGCCACACCCACTCAATCCCTACAAACGCAGCAGCCGGTACAGTCCCAGCAGCAGCCGCAGGTTGAACCGCCGCGACCTCCTCCTCCCAGAGCAGAGGGTATATTTTTTTTCTATTCAGATGGTTATTTTCGAATATGAAGCAACTATGAGTTTTCTAATTGTGATTGATATTTTTTTGTAGACTACTATGGCTCCAGAAGACAAACCTACGAGGATGATCTACTCATACAGAGGAACAAGCAGCCTGTGTATGTAACATTCATTGATGTGATTATACCGAGAGAAGCGTTTAGTAATAATTACTGCCTGATTAGTAAACGCAATCGTTGTTTGAGATAGAGAGAATAATAGTGCATGAAAATTTACTATGAAATTGCACTACTTTACATTGTCCTCAAGCTGAAAACAATTTATAGTAAATGTTGTTCTATATTCGTAGGAAAATTTATCTGTGACAATTTTCCTCCAGTGTAGTTTGCAGTACAGTAATTTTTACTCGAGTATTTCTTTCAGAGTACGTATGTATGAAACATTCAGTTTCTCTAAAATTTGTATTTTATTTTGCAGGCCCGATCCTCGTTTCATAACATTCCAGAAAGAAGGATCGGTGGGGGTACGACTCACTGGCGGCAACGAGACTGGTGTCTTTGTGACTGCTGTTCAGCCGGCCAGTCCTGCTTCGCTGCAAGGTCTTCAACCGGGCGATAAAATCCTAAAAGTAACTGAAACTCATTAGCTACAGATTTTTTTTTAAAGAAAATGACTGTACGCTAAAATTTCAATCGTAAATTGTTCGAATGCTAATGCTGCTAATTCGATTTCTAGGTCAACGACATGGACATGAAAGGCGTGACGAGAGAAGAAGCCGTGCTTTTTCTACTTAGTCTGCAAGAACAAATCGATCTGATTGTACAACACCGACGGCAAGAGTACGAGCAGATTATTGCATCCGGAAAGGGAGATTCCTTTCACATAAAGTTAGTTCACAAATCTTGCTCAATACTTCATTAATTCTAATATGTGTAAGGAGATTAAGAGAGTCTACTTATTTATTTATTTTTTTTAAAGGACACACTTTCACTACGAGCAACCGGAGAAAGGTGAAATGAGTTTTCGCAGTGGCGATGTTTTTCACGTTGTTGATACTCTCTATAACGGGGTCGTTGGTGCTTGGCAAGTTTACCGCATAGGAAGGAATAATCAGGAAGTCCAGAAAGGAATAATACCGAACAAAGCACGTGCTGAAGAATTGGCGACGGCGCAATTTAATGCCACGAAGAAAGAACTTAGTGCCAGCGAGAGTAGAGGCAGCTTCTTTCGGAGGAGAAGAGGCAGTCACCGTAGATCAAAATCACTCGGAAGGGTGCGTTGAAAACTTTTTCGTTTATACCCTCTTTTCAGTTATAAAATTCAACCTTGTTTTCTGTATTCTAGGATCACTGGGACGACGTTGTTTTTTCCGATAGTGTCAGTAAATTTCCGGCTTATGAACGTGTTGTTTTAAGGCATCCTGGTTTTATTAGGCCAGTAGTTCTTTTCGGACCTGTTGCTGATCTGGCGAGGGATAAATTACTGAAAGATTTTCCAGACAAATTTACGTCTCCTCGTAAGAACTCGATGAATTTATTATTATTATAAAATATTTCTTTTAAAATAAAGAAAACGAATGCATAGAAATAATAATTAAAAATGTGCCTTTTTTAGAAACGGAAAATCAAATGGAGGATGGTAGTAAAAATACTAAAACTTCCGGTATTATTCGTCTAAGTGCCATTAGAGAAGTTATGGATAGAGGAAAACATGCTCTGCTAGATATTACTCCAAACGCTGTTGATCGTTTGAATTATGCGCAGTTTTATCCTATCGTTATATTTTTAAAAGCGGAATCTAAGCAAATTGTTAAAGAAATGAGAACTGGTATACCAAAGTAAGTTTTTTTTTAAATACTATTAAGATCGATTGACAGATTTTCTTTACTTTTGAAATTTAATACATGTCTTTGTTATTTTACAGATCAGCTCACAAAAGTAGTAAAAAATTATTAGAACAATGTCAAAAGCTGGATAAAATATGGGGCCACGTTTTTAGTGCTGTAGTTACCTTGACTTCTCCAGAATCTTGGTATAGAAAATTGAGAGAACTTATTGACTGGCAACAACAGGGACCCTTGTGGATGAGTCAAACAAAGGTAAATAAAAAACTGTTCATGTTCACGAAGTGCACAGCGTATAAAGACGTACTTGAACACTGCTATACTTTACTATACTTTTCATTACATTACAATATTTTAATTTTTACTGAATATGGTGTCTGGTTATAGCCAATAGAAATGGTGTCGGATCTTTTCTATTCTTCGTTCTATCCTTATTATAATTCAGAAACATTGCTCTCCCCCAATGTAAGTAATTCCTATGAATGCAACAACAATCTACCATCCCCAGCTGCCTCATACCAATATCACGAATCTCCCGTCATTCACGAGCAATTTTTCGGCTACATTTAGTTTCCACAATTCTATTTGTTACTTTATCAACTATACCTATACTATCTCTTTTTTCTCTTTTTTGCAACATTTGGTATCTCACGTGGTGAATGCTATAAGCACATAAAAACTTTATTTATATTAATTAGTGATATCTTGCTTTAGTTGGATATTTTAAGATGATATTTCGTTAAATATTTACATTTTTATTATTACATCGGCTTACAATTATTTACTATTTTTACATTTAATTATTTTATCGATACTTTTTTCATTAATATTTTTGTTGTCACTGTAGCCGGAAGAGGCTCTCTCGGATGATTTCCTCTTCCCGATGACATCACGCTTGTCCTACGCCTCCTCTCCAGAGAGCGATCTGGAGTTAAGCCCCGCACCTCCTCTCCCGGGCGTTCTGGGGGTGCCATCACGCCTGAAGAGCAGCTCTGATCCGAGCATTGCTACTCAAGACGACGCAGTCGCCCCGCCACCATACACCACCAGCTATCAGGTGTCTCAGCTGCTACAGTCGCTCGGAGAGCATCAGCATTTCTCTAACGACGCTCAAAGGCGAAGATCTCAACCATCTCAGGCCGTACCCGATACAAAGTACGGATTCTCTCAACAACAGTCACAACAGCTTCATCATCAGCAGCAGCAACAGCAGCAACAACAACAGCAGCAACAACAACTGCAACAGCAACCGCCACAACAGCAATCGGCACCACCGCCGCCGCCAGATCTTCCTCCCAGACTCGATCGTAATAACAAGCCGACTTTAGGAGCGCGGCACACCTCCCAAGCTCGTTCGGCTCAGGAGAGATTGATCAATAAGGCTGATTCCGTTCTCGAGATGGGAAACTATATCAATGCTACTCCTCATCGAGCCAATGCTACGTCCTCTCTCGAAAGACAACAAGTTAAAGCAGTATGTAATTCAGTTTCAATTGTAATTTAATCATTGTACATTTTTTAATAAGATTTTATTTTACCTAAATTTGATGTTAAATTTTGTTATATGTACTTTCGTCGCAGGGGAGTTACGACAGCATGTCCTCCTATGATTCTTACAATACAAATGGAGTTGTCACTTATCCAGGAAGTGGATTGAACAATTCCACTGGTCGACTAGGACCCAACGTTCCCGATGATCTTAAAAGTAGCAGCATAGCTATTTCCTCAAGGCCTCACGATCCTTATAGGTTTACAAGGTCTACCGCTATACCTGTTCAAGAATCTCAACCACGTACCGATTACGCTAAATACAGGTAATAAAGATCGATGGATATAATTATTTTCGAAATACTTAATGCTGGTATTTTCACGCGTTTGCGCAGTCCTACGAGTCTAATAAAAAAAATGTGATGCAACTGATCGAGACAATTAGATCGATCACGTGTACGTTAACTAATCTTAATTACAACTGCACGCTCAATCGGTCAGGGTGATTTGTACATTGAAGGCAGATTATCTCACTTATTATGATAAGTTTCATAAAAATCATTATATGTAAAGTAAACTTTTGTTGATTTGGTTGCAGAATAATTTATTAAAAGCTGAATTATATCGTCTATTGTATATTGTATATTTAGGACTATTAATTCGTACAAAGCGTCATGATTAAAAATAACTTATTGTTCTTTTTTATGGTTTTTAGTCGTTCAGGTGATTACAAGACTACGCCTCCTTCTCAGTCCAAGCCATCTGGTAGTTATAAACCAGTGCCGCCTCCTAAACCAAAAAATTATCGACCACCGCAGCAGCCCCTGATTCAAGACGAGAATAACTCCAGCCATTTATATCAGCACGCAAAAAGCTACTCCATGGGCACTTCACACATTCACAACGGCGTAAGACCAGTTGAAATATTTATTCGTTCAATAATGGATTGAATATAATAAAAACTTTTTTCATATTAAAACTTAATTGTTAAAGTCGTATATTTTTTTACTTTGCAGGCAGAGAATGGAGTGAATGTACAGCGAAGTAGTGCTCAATATTATTACAACATATCGCCACCGAATCGAAATCTCCAAAACGATGCTTACTCTGTAAACGCGAATCATGGACACAATCTCTCTAACCAGGCAATTCATAGTCATAGCATGTCGCATTCCCATAATTTATCGAGCCCGCCAATCATGGCACATTCTCACAGCAACAGTTCCGGTCAAATTGGCGTACCTCACTCGCATAATCGCAGTAACAATTCTATGAATGGACATAGTCACAGCAACAGCCACAGTGGCGTAACTTTGCAAAACTCTTCGAATACCAACAATACTCACAACAAAGACTCGAGTGCCTTAGACTTGGCAGGAAGCAGAGAGCAACGAGGCAGCGCCTTCGAACTTTACAGAAAGCCACTGCATCATCACAATATTAGGTACGTAACGAGATTTGCAAATTCTCGCGGATGTACGACTAATGAATAAAATACTACCAGAAGCCAATTAACAACTGTTAACTAACCGTTTTGGTGATGGCCAATTACCGCAGGACTATGGGGATGGCACGAGGTGCGTATGGTAATGAAGGTGGTGTACTTGAAGGACCAGGAGGTGTTACGTTGATAATACCTCCTGGGGCTTTGCCACCGAACAGCCATCAAGAGATCTACTTCAGTGTAACAGACGCGAATGGTATTGATTTACTTAACGATTCTCGCGGCCATCGCTCCTCGATATCACCTCCCATGCACAATGGTGAGCGCTAAGTAACTGAATCGTTGCTGGTGGTAGTGATGGTGATGGTGTAATTCTTGTAGGACTATTAAAACTTAATAATCATAATCGTTCAATTTAATACAGTATACATGTAAATGCATGCTAACTTTTTATTGTTTTACAAAAATTAAGTAAGTTATGATTTAATAAATATTACTATTTAAACCCCTAATTTTTTGTTTGGACCTTAGGTGAATCGTTGTTAAGTCCACTCGTCGAATGCGGACCAAAAGGTCTTGAATTTCTACATCCGGTCGAGCTAAGGATTCCTCATAGAGCCACATCAGCACATCGAGTAGCATTAAAAGCTACCGACACTGAAGATAACACTCGAGCCGATTGGTTGAATGTTAAGCTGCCAGATCCGACTTCAGATCGTATTATCGTACGACTCGATCATTTTTGACAACGTTTGTTATAATTTTTATACATACACAGCATTTATTTAGTTAAATACTCAGAAAACTCTGATTAAAGCGTTTACATTAATTACTTACAGTTCTTTTATTTCTTGTATTTTAATACCTTTATTAAAAAAGAATTATAAAAGAACATGACAATACTACGTAAATTTTAATAATATTTTATTTTAATTTTACTTTAATTTGTTCAATCTTCTGTACTCTTTTATTTTGCATTTATTGATGACAGAATTGCTGCATCTGAAAATTACTCGACAAGTCTGACGCGTTTCATTAAAATATGTATACTTTTTAGTGTAAGATAAACATATTATTATTATAGTTCGCTCTCTTAGTTAATCACTATAAGGTAACAATATCCCTCATATATAAGGGATCATTGTTTTGTACCAAAAGAGCAAGATTAATTACTCACAAAACTCTAGTAGAGTGCTCAGCATTTATTTGACAGTGACATTGTCAAACACAAATAATTTTAATTATAAAATGATTGTGATTTTTGTTTTCTTTTTTATATTTATAGACACGCTTAATTACTTCGTCAATAATGGTAAAACATGTTTGTACCAATTAATAGTTTGTGGTTTGATTAAGTTTTCAATGTGAAATAATTTTCCTAGTCTTTCTCAATCGATGAGCTATAATTTTTGTGCAGCTAAAGTATCCTTTGTTAATCCACAAACCATTAATTTATCTACGTTGCATATAAGTGGTTATAAGTAAAATATTAAAGATAAGGTTCTTTAAGAAACGTAGCATGCAATTAAATAAGGAAGAATATAAAAAATGTTGAATCTCCATTTCACAGTATAAATAACTAGATGAATGTTTTCTTTGTTAATAAATGTATTTTCATTATTACGAAATTTTCGCATCTTCTTTATAAATAATTATCTTAGAAATTATCTTTCTAAGCACCGGTAAATTTCCATAATCAAGTGGAAACTTGATTATCGTTGGAAATAGTTTGAAAAAAGCACACATAGATAAATTACACAAAAGATAAATATGGCTAATTATTATCCTGCACAAGTCTAAAAATTGTACTGTTCAATCTCTGAGTAGCGAAGAGATACTTATGATTACCAATTGAGAATGGTGATAGAACTTTAAAATCTTCAATCCAGTATGACAGTTTTATTATGAATTTCTAAAAAAATAACATAAGGAAAATTATAAAGTATAGTTGTCATAAATAAATAAGTATCAGTAAATTTCATATTACCCCAGAGAAAGCATATTCATAAATGTAGAATAAACCACCTTTAGTGGTGACAGCAATGTATGCTTTGCTCTGACCAAAATCTAAAAAGAAAATATTATTTTATTATAATTGATACTATTAAGCTGTTAAAACAATTCTAAATTATTCTATAATTTAACCATCTGAATAAAAAGTTTTCAAACTGCTGACTCGAGATTGAAAGTATAAATTTTGATAATCATAAAAATTGTCGTAAGCTGCATTGTAGATATAAATTTGTAAAGCTTCAATGTCGGGATTGCTTAAGATCACAAAGCTTTTATTTTCCGTGCTCAATGACGCAATGTGTTTGCTTCCGCCAGTGGTAAATGTGCGAACAAGCTGGAACTAAAATAATGCATTATTCAACCAGCTGTAAGTCGGTTACTTACTGTGATAACTTGGAAATAAAGGCCATTTATTATTCTTATTTGATCGCTCATTTCACCACCTGTCGAGCTGTTGGATCGAAGCGCAATAATAGAGACTCGGCCTTTCCTTTGATGCATCCAATTAGCGCGTATACACCTGCCTTGGCAATTTGAAAAATGTGCACTACTTTAGCGCCTTCCGTTGGTATTGTTGAACAAATGCTTACAGTTTTACTGTCTAAGTTGAATTCGTATACGAGAGAATCAGTCGCGTGACTCCGAACAGTGTTATCGTAGAATTTCGCCAGAATCATGTACAGTTTATCTGCAATATTTAAAGTTCATTAAGATCTAAATACTCTATAGAATATCTGAGATTCGGATTTATCCACATTTTACAAAGTTGATAATTTAAATAGGAACGAAAAAAATTGAAATAAAAAAGAAAATAAAGAAAAATAATGTTTGTTACCTTTGTTTATCAGAAACACTTGAGCGTGAGCGATAAAGCCTTCTATTCGAACAGCTAACTTTTCAGTCTGTATTTCTCCGTTACCGTTTAGTTTCGTCCAAGATATTTCGGCGGCTGATTTTTTAGGCTTAGAGCAATTTTCGCCGCTCTGCATAATTTCATCAGTTTCTCCTATCACTGTTAAACCGAAAAGAGCCGCAGGCTCATAAAAATTGAATAAGATGTTCGGCCTCTTGGCTTGTATCACTCGTTGGTCTCCGAACGACGAAATCTCAAGGAGCGAGTGAGCCCTGCATGGGCAATCTTTGGGCAACCCGCAAAAGGTACCCTCTTCCGCGGTATAAAGATCCAAACGAGTGCGAAAATAATCGATTACTGTGCTAGACACAGATTGCACCCTACCCAGCCAGTGGAAATCAAAATTATTTACTCTTTCCAAGTAAAAAAACCGTCGCCCGAATTTATCGATCGGTGCTCCTGTTGCTACCAATCGATTTATAATTTTTTGCCTTATTCATCAAAACTTTTTTCGATTTGTCAATACTTGGCTCGCTTTTCAACTCCAATTCTGCGTTTTTCAGTTTACCGAGTAGGATAATGTCCTGTAAGCTTTCTACATCCTCTTCAATTTCCTTGTACATGTAAGCATTAATTAACTCGTCATTAAATTGATTTACAAATTAAAAAAAAAATGTAAAAAAAAGTAAAATTAAAGGGCATTGTAATGTATACCAAATTCCCGAATATTTCAGTATTATCAGCATTGACGAAGCTCTCGTTGAAATCCGATTTAAGTGTTGTTACATCAAGATCTTTTTCGATGTATAGTATCGAGGAAAACCTTTTTTTTCCTTTGATTAAAGACACTGCCGTCGGTGCTAATGCAGATTTAAGCACCAGATGTTTACTACTAATGCCGTTGAGGAGGACTATTGAAGAATGATCTAAAAAAATTACGCAAGATAAATAAATAAAAGGATAATAATATGATATTTAATTATGTTTATGTATAATTATAAAGCGAGTCCGAAAATCAAATAAAAATTCAAACCGCGTGCCTTAATGTAGCGACGAAAAAAAATTAATTTTCTTATAACAAAGAGTATTAATGAAATATCGAAAAACCATCATATACTTGCCCTCTGTTAAGTAACAATTTATCATTTTATAAAGTTCCAAGTTCTTATAACAATTTCTTGATCGGAAAAGCTTGGAATTTTTTTTTGGCAAGGGATTGATATACGAACGAGGGAACTTTAAAAAACGATAGATCGTTACCTAACGAAGAGCACGTATCTTTTGTTTTTGATAATTATTTAATACCTTTTATTATAAGCAAGTTAATTGTTTTTTCGACTGCTACATTAAGGCGCTAGGTTTGATTTTTTTTTTTTTGACTTTCGGACCCCTTTAAGTAGTTAAATAAAATATTGTACATGATATATACAAAATTATTATTATTAAAATCATACTTAGCACTGTGATTGATTGGTTAAACAGTACATCGGCGAATATATCATACGAATTAGCAGTCTTGACTCTCTTCATTAAAAAATCATCAAATACTACACCGTCCAGCTCGAACAAATTAACATCCCGTTTTACGATTAAATGTCTAAAAGCTAACCGAGTGGGCATTATTTTGTCAGTGAGAACAAAATTATGTGTACTTATGCTCTCTCCACTGCTGTTCTGCGTACTTAGACTTTCTATTTCCACGTCGCCGAGAAAGTGCAATTTAGCCAGAGTCATCTTATTGTCGGACTTTCGAAATAGCCGCAAACTCATGTTATCAAAGTGAACGTGATTAATACTTTCTGTCTCGATGTTGTTTAACACCTTTGCATGACTCGCTTTTACTTCCTCACTAAGTACCTTTTTACCGGTCACGGTTGATGCGACACTCGACGTTGAATCGCCGTCGTCGACTAGACCATCCGAAACGGTGTGAAATATATTTTTTACAATGAGAGATGAATTTTCATTAGCAACTTGAAGGGAATCGATGATAGTGGGTTGCACCACATCCACTGGGTGATTTACCACTTGATCGCTGGTTTTTAGTACGGCGTAACGAAATAAATTATGTACATCTGATTCTGGATGGTTGCTTGATCCGACCTCCCAAAATACAGATCCGAATACGTGAATGGATTCATTATTAAGCATCGATCCTCTAATTATTAATGGTTCCGCTAACTGGAAATAAAAAAAAACTTTGACTGTACATGTTTATCGGTTATCTGTGAAAAAGTTAAATTTTTTGTTTCACGATTGTACTTTAAGACTTTTATATAGTCATTGAATTATTAACTGAACAAAAAAAATAAATAAATAAAATAAAAAATATGTAGAACCTTTTCAGCTGTCGGAGCAGGTTTATCATTTAGGCTTTTAGTCGTGATGTTACCCTCGACGAGCAAAGACGAAAAATACTTGTCCCCGTTAATAGAAGGCAGAACATCATCGGAATGCATCAAAGAAGATGTCATTATCTCGTTAAACTTTTCGCTAGAAAGATAATTTATCCTCGCATGCTCGGCTATCAATTTGCTAGACGGTACTATTTGCCGAGCCCTTGAGGACAGTGCTACGGCAAAAATGTTTTCAATTCTTTTCCCCAGAAAGCGACGTACATTTAGATTTTTCAAAACCTCCATTCTCTTGATCCTTTTCAATTCAATGACATCATCCAAGTGTAATCCTTTCATCCTACTAATGATATTCTCGAAGTCCTCTCCGTTTAGCTTACGACTAATTATGTTCAAATTATTTTCAACTTCGAGCCTCCCGGTAACAGTCAAGGCGATTTTTTCTCTGCCGTTCTTTATCAAGGAATCTTGCTTCGATAAACCGCCTGCAAGGCTCTTGCCGTTCAGGTTTTTAATCTGAAGGTTCATCATTTTTGTTGATCGGTTTACGTCGGTCGTATCCTTCTTACCTACCAACTGATGGACTTTAAAATTTTTGTCGCGTCTCAAGGCCTTTTTAAAAATATCCGCACTTTGCCCATTGAGCCAATTGACGTCCAGCTCTTGAGTAAGCGTCAATCCGGTGGCGCGGAAAATTTCAAAATCGCCCGGGGAATCCGATACGAAAGAATCATTATCTCCGCGGATTATGTCATCTAACGATATTCCGTTGTAATTATCGAGAACCAGATGATCCACCGTCAGATGTTCGATCCTCATTAACTTATCGATTACTATAAACTCGGAAGAGGGTCTTTTAAAAAAACTTCCCTCGGATCTGTTCTCTTCGGTGAGAAATTGCTCCGTCAGGTGGACATTTTTAAAGGTGACATTTTCAATTTGCAGCTCGTCCGCGGACGAATAAACAAAGTCCTCTTCTCGAAGTCCGTTCAGACGTTGACACTCCAATCGGTTTATCGACGCGCCTTTTTCAAAGCGCACATCCTGGTAGATCGTCTGACCTTCGGATTTCCTCCACGAGTGCAGCAACACTTGGCTGCTGCTAATTTGTTTAATTTGATCGCGATTATTCGCCCGTCGATCAAGCGCAATCGCAACGCAATTCTCGCTCTCGATTTGAGCATTTTGAATGAGCACATTGCCGTCAATCAACACCTCCTCGTAAACTTGCATGGAATTGCTCAGTGGTGCTGCTACGGTATCCTTGACTTTTAGTTCGTTTCTTATTAAGAGATTACTTATTCTCACTTTGCCTGTTGCGGTAATATCAAACGTCAGTCATTTTTTACTCTTAATTAAAATAAAAATAAAATGTCAAATGTTTCGAATTGAATAAAATAATTTTTTTGATGATTTAAGTAAACGTGCTTAAATGTATAGATGTTCATAAAACTTTTTTTTGCTAGTAAAAAAAGAAGTTGCTCTAAAATGAACATTTTAGAAGTTTCTTTTGACTTGTTTTGGAGAATTTTATGATGTTGAAAAACGCATGATCTCATGATCTATATTAAACTGATATTAATGAGATTAGGCTTGATTTTTGTGCGAATTAATTTTTGCTTTCAATAATACGATTTTTCCTTTTATTTTTGCGATATTTTTGAATGTTTTGATAATAGTTTTTCGTTTTTTTATAACACATTTAAAATATGTTGCGTCCACTTAAAATTGATTTCTTTATAATAATTTTATACTTTACCCTTTATTACATTTTTTGTCGACATTCTGGCAGCATCACTTACAGCTACTTCGTTGATTTTATCAACGAGAAGATGATGTACTTCCAATCTATCGATGCCAATCTCATCGACGCTATCATTGTTCACTTTATTTAATAGCTTGGCGGATGATACATTATTTACTCTTTCTGCGTATAATTCCATCGCTCGCACCGGAATTTCACTAACGAGATCACCTGTAGCATTACAAGAACAAAAATTAACAATAATTGCATTCATTTCGATGTGAGTTGCCGAAGGATTAAATAAAAATTGATTAACAAAAATGAGTTTTCCGACGAACCTTGGATAACTTGATTTTCTCCCAACAGAAACGACGTGTTTAATAGATTTTTTATATCGATATCGTTTATCTTATTTACGTTTATTTCGCGTAAACTATACGCACTGTTTGTATTCTCCATTGATATTATGGTCTCATTGTAAATTGTGCAACTGTTTAGATCAATATTATTTAAGTCAGACGCAAATCCATCGTGATTTCGCAGCCAATCTTTAGTAAAGAATAAACATAAATTAATTTTCAATCGAGCGTAAAATGTTAGTATAAAAAATATTTAAAACGATTATTTATTATAATTGCTCAGTATACTACACGGAGAAAAATTCTTTTAAAAAAATTGCAATAGTCAATTTTAAATTAATCATTTACTAATAACTGCAATAGTCGACATTACTATGGAAATATAAATTCTTATACATGTAGTATATTATTGCAAATGAAATATTAATTTAGTATAGTTTATTTCATAATTTTCTATAAATCTAATAACTTAATTTGTTTAATATCAGACTATATATTCAAGCATTCTATTATACAATTTTTTGTAAAGATTTATTCTCGTCCAAATAGTTATGTGCAATACCTATACTAACATTGAAAAGGAAGATCACAAATTGAGGTGACTTCAAGATTTTTTATCCGATTCTTGAGATTTCGTAAATCTGTAGAGAATGATTGATCCGTTTCCGAAATCAATAAATTTTCTGCTTTTTTATCCATTAAGTAAGTCATACTTAAATTGTTTATTAACATCTCTTGAAAATTCACTAAGCCAGTCAATGTTACTGCATCCGAGAGAAGGTACCCCCATTTCATTTTTGAAAAAAAATTTGCTTTTTCGTCGCAGCATCAAGTTCTTTAGCCGCAATATCGCCGAGGCTCAAAATTAAGCGATTTTTTAATTCAACGGGATGAATAATTGGGGACGAAATGTCATCATCACTTTTCCTTGTTTCAAATGCGGCTAAACCCACATTTGCCCTTTCCACATTCATTTTTCTCAATCTCACGCGCATTTGCATTCTGCGATCCAATAATTTTTCTACTTTTCGCACACATTTTATAAAGATCACTTTATCGTTAAACTTTAATCTACTAGGGTTCAAAAATTCTTTCATATTTTCTTTATCTGCTAATTCATGAAAATCTTCTCGGACTGTAATAAAAATGATTAAATATTATGTTTGTTTCTTGTCAGTGCGAATATCTTACTGTCATTTTAGATATGCAATTTATTATGCATTTTATACTAATACCTGCGGTGCTGATATTTTTATTGTGATTGATCAACAATGCAGTGTAGGATTTATCCAACAATTCTTTCGTGCTTTTCAATTTGTTTTTTATGTAACTGTTGACGTCGGACTCCATTAAATCACTACTTTCACCATTTTTAACCGCAGCTAAATAAATTATGACGATAATTACGGATGAAAACATTTTGCAGGATATATTAATGCTCCGAATTAACAAGTGATACTATAATAGCAGATTTTCTTTTTGATTTCTATCAGAACTTTTGAAGATTGTACAATATAATGAATTTCGTTTCATTGAGTTCCCAGAATCAAGGAGCTTATATACTTACATTGTAAATAATAAATAAACACGTTGGATTTTCAATATCTCCTTCAGGCCTTAAAATTTTCACATTTAATATCAATAATGGAATGAAATGTTGCTTGAGTGCTTGCCCTGTCAAAAAAAAAATTCGATAAAAAATTGATAGAGTTTTAAAAATTATTTTTTTATATTAAATTTTATCTTTATTAATAGAAAATTAATTCAAAATTTGTAAATCAATTCTAATCGAAGGGAATTATATTAAATAAAATGTTAATAATTATATAATTAACATTAATTTGTAATATTTAGTTATTAAATTATCTTATTAAAAATTATATGTATTATATTTATAAATTATTTCAAATTTTGGGAATGCTGGAAAATGGAACAGCGACATACCGACAACGGCGACAACACAGCTGCTATACACTGTACTATACAGCATATACCTATAGGCAGTATTTTCAAAGCCCCCGGCCCGGACTTTGCGGTTGTAGAATAAATATTAACCTTTTTATTTGTTTTAATAAATGAGGCTTGAATCTAATTTTTAGGTATTTTTTTTATTGATAAAATAAAAAAGTTACGTATAATTATTGATTTATCTCATCAACTGATTTGACAAAAGGTTTGATTAAAATTGTGAAAGTTTATTTTCAGGTTATAATGCTTGTTTTATTAATATTACTATGAATAATATAAAATTTTAACTGTTTAGTACAATGGAATCAAGAACAGAATTTAAACTTAAAAATCCACCGAATGATGCCGTATCAGCGGTTGAATTCGGTCCAAATTCTACTCAATTTTTACTCGTATCTTCTTGGGATAGCACAGTTCGTTTATATGACATTCAAACGAATACAATGAGACTGAAATATAATCATGACTTTCCAGTACTGGATATTGCATTTCAGGTACGTATTTAATGAATAAAATTGATTTCAAATTTAAATGCTTGATCTAATTCTTTTATCGATAGGATGCTGTTCATGCGTATAGTGGGGGCCTTGGAAATAGCTTAAAAATGTATGATATCAACACAAATACAGGTATAGAAATTATATTACAATTTTATTTATTTGGTATTATATGAATTTAATGCAATATATTTATTTTAAATTAATTGTAGAAACTGTAATGGGTACTCACGATGAACCAATTCGAAAAATAGAATATTGTGCAGCTGTTAACGCTATTTTAACTGGAGGCTGGGATGCTGCAGTAAAATTGTGGGATCCAAGAACTCCAACCTGTGTCGGAAGTTATCTTCAACCTGATGTAGTTTTGGCTCTATCAGTTTGTGGTGACAAATTTGTTGTTGGTACAGCTAAAAGAAAAGTTTGCATATGGGATTTGAGAAATATGGCTGGAATGTTTCAAAGGCGAGAAAGTAGTTTAAAATACCAAACTAGGTGTATTAAAGGTTTTCCTAATGAACAGGTATACAAATGCTTGTGTGCACAAGTATTATCTACATTTTCCAAAATCATTATTCAAAAATGGTAATACTCTTTTATTTCTGTTTTTAGGGCTATGTTTTAAGTAGTATTGAAGGAAGAGTTGCTGTTGAATATTTGGACACAACACCTGAAGCTCAGAAAAAGAAATATGCTTTTAAATGTCACAGAATAAAAGAAAATAATATAGAACACATTTATCCAGTAAATGCAATCAGTTTTCATTCAGGATACAATACGTTTGCTACTGGAGGCTCAGATGGATACGTTAATATATGGGATGGTTTCAATAAGAAAAGACTATGCCAATTTCATCGCTATAATGCAGGTGTTGCTGCACTTAGTTTCAGTCAGGATGGTTCTGTCTTAGCGATAGGAGTATCTTATCTAAATGACGCTGAAATACCACCAGGAGGCAATAATGAAATTGAAGTTTATATAAGATATGTAAATGATCAAGAGACCAAACCAAAATAATGACAAAATTATATCATTGATTATGATTACTGAGACTCAACAAAATATTTCTTACGCAGACAGTTTTTGCATTTTAACTCTTATTTTGCTAAGTACGTATTTTTTTAATTTTAGAATTACGATTTAGTGTTTATTGTACAAAGTCTTTGTAAGTAGAATAAAGTTCGAATTTAAACTTTTTGAATGTTTTAGCAATTATATCTTTTATATAAGAATAAGTAAATAAAAGGGGTCTAAAAATATATTAATTATTAATATAAATTTTGGTTTGTAAACAATGCTTTGCACCAATCAGACCTTTTACTGTAAGATCCAGAACAGTATTTATTTATTTATTACTTTTAAAGAATTAAAGTCAATCTAAAACAATATTCTACTGGGTTGTGAGGTAAAAATGTAAATTCAATTATCAATTATATTTTAACTTTGTTCATTGTTTGTAAAGAATGCAGCAGTTTTTCATATTTATAGCGATGTTCAAACAGAGTTAATAATTAAATGACGATTGAATAAGTTCTTAAATAAAATAATTCAAATACTAAACGTAAACAAAATTTATTTATCTTTATAAAAATTATTGTCATCCGATAGCACATTGATTTGAACCATCATTCATTACACTTTTTATATATACATACATTATCTATAAGAAATTGAACGCAAACGTATTCTTTTTAGTATTTAAAATTAATGAACTGAAAAACAATAAAATTTTTAATAAAACATTATATAAAAAGGTAAATATAAACGTAGAAACGTTTTTAATAAACAGTTAATTTCATTGATTCAAAATATTAAATAAAGAGCATCAACATCTAAGAACAAAAAGTAGACAAAATTTTAATGAATGTGAAATTTTCCAATTCACATTCAACTGTATTGTTATATAAATTTTAATATTAAAAAAATGAAAAAAATAGTAACTTTAGCAATAAAGCAAAAATTAAAAATTCCAATTATGTTATTAAGACACGATATTTATGCATTATCTGTGTTACATACACAAAAATTAAAAAATGAGTAGTTTTAAATATTGGAGTACTCATAATTTTGTTTAAAAAACTTGACAATCTTACTTTATGCAAGCGAATTCTCAATTATTTTTTAAATTAAAATATTTAAAACAGACAACATTGATATTAAAATTTTATCAAGATATTCTTGATACTAATTATCTTACAATCTTACATATTTTTCAACAATAGTCGTTGTAAATTATAATGTTGAGTAGTATTTTACCACACAAAATTATAATTTTTTTTACATGATTTATTTATAGCACAAAACTTTACGCAATAAGTCCCTTACTAAATCGTAAGTAGCAAAACTGATGCCAACAGCAATTGGACCTTTTACCCAATTCATACTTAAACCTTTATAGAATGACATGATTCCATCTTCTCTAAAATATAAAAGAAAAATATTAATATAATTTTCTATTACACTTTTTTTCAATTAAATATTACATTTCATGTATTGATCATATTGAATTTACCTATAAATGTTCATAGTCATAGAAAGAACCCCAAGAGATTGTTGATTTCTGATAGAGGATGTTTGCATTCTCCTTCGTATTATGTCTAAAGGATAACTACTCGCTTGACCAAGCATTCCAGCTACTGCACCAGATAACAGTCCAGACATTGTATTTAATGTAGGACTGTTTACTGTGTAAACTGTAAAATATTGAAAATTGAGTAAACAATTTACATTTATCTAAATAAACAGAAAATTTTACTGACCATTAAGTAATTTTTTCAATGTATCATAAAAGAAAAAACTGCAGCCTGCATATGGTATAACTCCAAGTATAGTTGGAGTAAACCCATGATAAAAAGCTAATATACCATCCTTTTGATAAATTTTAATAAATACTTGCCGCAAAGTTTTAAATTCATCTTTTTGAGTAACTGCCATTTGTGCTCTTGCTAAGTCTAATGGATAAGTTAGAGCTTGCGATGTTATACCTGCTAGTGCACCAGCTAAAAACCTCCTTTTAGAATTTCTGAAGAAAAAATATGTAAATTTTACAAATTTAAATGCAATATTTTACTTTATACATTAAATTTAATTTCTAACTTACAATTCTGTTGTATCAACTTCAAGAATTCTTTTCCACTGTTCATAAGCTGTAAATTGAATAGCTGCATAAGGTACAATTCTAACCATGGTTGCACTGTTACCTCGCCAAAGGCTCAAGAGTCCATCTTTTTGATAGGTTTGAACCAAAAAATCAATAGCAGCTTTTGCCGAAAAAGGTTTTTGTGATATTTGAAAATTTATTTTAGTCCGGTCCAAGGGTGCTATTGCAGTTTTGGCTGCTCCACCAGCTACTGCTCCTGCGGCAAGGCTTGTCCATACTCGCTGAGAATTCGTAATATTTACATCTGTCCCAGGTATATTGGGTGTAACTGGCACTTGTTTGTCCTTTAAAAAATATTTTTAATTAAGAAAATTATAAAAAATAAGATTAAAATATTATGTTAAAAATGTAAAAATAAAATAAAATTTTTTAGCTGTAAAGTTGTACTACAAATTCAAATTTAATCATTATTTTTAATAAATCTTACTGTGTCACCGTTGATTGATTGTGTGGAAGAATGGGGAATTGGCTGCATCAACAGTGGTTTTATTGAATTGGGTGCCATTGTGGGTACCTGAAGACTGGATCCAAGGCTTCCGTCTGCATGCCCTCTCATTTCTTCCTCTTTTTACAAAAATCTCAAGATATTGACCGTTCTCAATTTTGTTCATTTTTCATTTTACTAAAGACATTGACGGTGATACCTAAAATATAAACCATTATCAATTATTATAAGATAAAAAACTAAAAAGAATATTGGACTAATTACTTATATAATAACACAAAAGATTTTAACAGACAATAAACTGATTATTATATTTCAAAATAGCTTTAAGGATTATTAACAGAGGTATCACGAAGAAAACTTTCTGGTATTACAGAGATTTTAAGATTATCTCATCTATTGTACAATATTGTTATAATACAGATATCTTATAGTTTGGCATTGTTGAAGGAACGATAGATAAAATAAAATATCTTATATATTCATGTGGTATCGATGACTAAACAAAAGTCACAAACAATTCTACATCAACATATAGGTTACTGTTAATGCAAACGTTGGCATATATCACAAATCTATTTACAATTTTATTAGAGTTGCTGCAATGCGTTGATTTATGTATACTTAAAAAAGACTTAGTCATTCGGTTGTATCACTGAATAAAAAAGCAGAATAACAATATTCTTAAAGAAGTACAAAATAGTAGTATTAGAATGGGCAGATGAGAAATGAAAAGGCAAGACTGTTGTAATTGAGACACTCCACATGGTAAAAAATATCTGCAATCAGTAATCTTCACATTATGACGTCAGAAGATGCCCCAATCTCCCCAATTAGCAATTAAGCAGAAGATGAAAGTGAAAAACTTTTAATCGGACAGGCTGATTAGGTCAGATCACATTAAAAATACACGTTTTATTATATTAATTGCGTAATATACGAATTGAATGTATCTGCATGCATAATATGTTATAATATAGTAATTATAGTCGAAAAATAAATAATAAGACATACACATATATATATATATTACTTAATATATATATATATATATATATGCGTGTACAAGTACTTGAATGGCTCCAGCTGACAAGGTACGGAAGGTAAAGTAAATCTGATATTCGAGGAATGAACATTACCCTTGCACTACGTCGTTAGAGTTCCAATTCCTTCAATTTTATACGATTGAGCTGTCGAACTTTGAACATTGTTAATTGAAGGCCAATAACGAAAGAGGCTGTGTCATCCTTCGACTTGTTCTTCCTCTCCGAGTTTTCGTACACAAACAACTATTCTCGTAAAGCGCAACATATGTGCCCTAATATTATCTCAAGTAGCAGACGTAAACAACTGCATTTCTTTACCTACTTCTACAATACATATGACTGTATAGTACGCTTATCCGTAATAAATTCCTTAGGAAAATTTTTGAAAATTTCAATAAGTGTATTAGATTCTATGGCTTTACTTTATTTTATCTTTACTTCATAGCTATTACACATTTGTAATCACAAATGTGTTGAAAGAAAGATAAAGTAAAGATGATAATTTGAAAGATAAAATCTAATCTTCTGAAATAAAAATAGAATGATATTGACTTTTACAAAAGGATGATTTTTTTACCTTTCGCCTTTCTCTGTTTGAAATTATTCAGAAAAAGATAATACGTAAAGATTAAAAAAAATAGAACACTAAATCTAATGTTCTTTTTGTAATTTCTAAAAATGTTCTAAAAAATTTATTTCAAGTATGCATATATGCTTATATATTCGAGTTGTAATCGGTCTCATCGTCACTTTTAAATACTTGTTGAAATTATATATTATAGTAGAAAGAATTTGTCAAATTATATTTAAAGAATTAAATATACATTTCCTGTATTCAGTGGATCGACCGTAGATTATGTCGCATTCTACCTCTACTGCAGCGCCATTTTTCCTATCTATATAGACATATTTATAATGTAAGCTTAAAGTACTTTCACTTTTCACCACCGACAATGACAAATCGGAATAATAAATACAAGAGTATACCAACAGTCAATGAGTCAAATCACCCACGAACGACCATATATCGAATTAAGATATAATTTACTAAACCGTCAAGGCGCCAAATGTTAATATCGAACTAAAAGTTTGCCACTTACTAAATAAGGAGGTTACGAAAGGCAGTTAGGCTGCTCGACACCAGATGGCGAATCTCTAAACACTGAGGATCCTGGAAGAATCTGTTTGGGCCGTTTCAGGCTGTTACTCCGTGTGCTGTGCAAGACTCACGATACTTTTTAACGGTGGATATTATTCATCTACTCGTGGAGGCGATTCGCTAGCAACTGAGTCATAAGGATACGCATTTCGTCTTTCCAAATCGTAAACTTCTCTCGTCGGGCTCGTCATTGGTAAGCTCGTGAAGATAATCGAACGAAAAAAGTTTCGTTCCTTGCAACACTGACTGCTGTTGCCTTTGCGCCAGCCTCGACTTTTACTCAAGGTGGGTAGGTTATTTTTCGTGTATTTTATCAAAATTGCAAAATAAATAAAAAAAAAATTATTTTCGAACGATCGATGCACAGTCAATTAAAGAGCGGCTTTGATATTTAAGATTTTTATGCGAAGAGTACGCAAAGGAATGCCATTAGTTCGAGCACCAATACTATTACGAATGTAGAGAAGATATTGCAAGTCCGCGTGGAATTTCCCCATATGTCTATCCTTCTCTATTACACAGCATATCTTGCTTTTATACACTCAGCACTTCGTGCAACGGAGGAGCGTAGTGCACATAAAACATATATAGAGTCGCATGTCGCGTATGTAAGTACAATGTATTCGATTATTCGACAGGATGACAATGTAAAGGGAAAATATTTCTTTTTCTCGTTAATTTAAGACTTACTCTCTATTTTTTTAGATTTAATTGCGCGTCTTGGGGAAGATCAACGTTTTTTAATAGCGAATGAATCCGCGCTCAACTTGACCTTGAAATATTTGATGTTTTTAAAGAATTTATTTATTGATGTGTCAAATAATTAGTTAATTTATTTATTTATCGGATTATAAAACGCGAATTCTATAGAGCCACCTGCATAAGATACCTGTGCATAAAGAAAATTTTAGAACTAAAACAACTAAGTATTACAAATGTGTATTTGACCCCAGTAATGAATAAATTTGTAAATATTTGCAAAAGATTAACATTTATGTATACAAATTTAAAAACATGATTCATGGCGGTAATCTTACGATATTTCAGATATTCCAGATTATTTCAAAGACTATTAAACAAAAATTATTACTTTTGTTACAGTTACGGTTGTATAATAATAAATAAAAATTGATTGCATTATAGTTTTTTAAAATTTTGGTATTAATTATTTTTATGCTTATAAGGAAATTAATGAATATTCAAAATGAAAAAAAAAAACGAATGTCTATCAATATTAAAATCGAAAATCAAGTCTAATGACGTTAAGTTTTATTCATATTGAGATGACAAGAAAAATGAATAAAAAAAAACGTTAAGAAGAGATAAAGTTTGCGAGTCGGTCGTCAGTGGAAAAGTATTTTTAATAAAAATGTAGGATTGTAAAGGTCAATTGCACAACAATTGCAATGCGCCTGTTTACAAGAATTTAAATGCCGCTGCGTAACGACGGACGCAAGTTTAAAGTTTACATATTAAAGTTATAAACGCGCCTATGCCTTTGGCCGTATGCAGGAAGATAAGATAAGTAGATGGATTTTTAATGTATCGATGCTAGACTAATATGAAGCTAATGGAAAATTGTCGATTTCCAAGCGCTGATATGTTATGTACGCGATTGAATAATTTATTTTTTATGTACACAATAATTACTCAAAAAAAAACGTTTCTTTATTTAAAGTTTTGTAATATATGGGTTTAAAAAAAAGCTAGAACTGATTAATGACAATATATTTTCGAATCTCTAAAAAGGAATGAATTAATGGGAAATTAACTTTTAATGATATGTTAAAATGAAAGGAATCTTAAAATTAATTTTTTAAGTGTTAGTAATATAGATATTTACAAAAAAAAAACCTGAATGAATCAGAAAATAAATTTTAATGATTTGTTAAAATGGAAAGAACGATATATACATATATTATTATTAATTATTTTTTGTCGTATTTCAGTCAGATTTTCCAAACATGAATAAAGGAGAAATGGCAAGTTCCTCTGGCAGTGGGAGTGCAGCCGGTGGACAGCCTCTGCCATCGGCGCCGCCGTCCTACGAGGAAGCCGTCGGTTTGACCACAGCGCAAGCGGTCCCATCAATGCCGCCAGTGCCGGGAGCCCCGCCGTATCCTGTTGCCGGGGTGCCAATGCCCATGCCTTCGTCTTGTAATTAATAATCACTTTTTTCCATTCAATTCCTGCATATTAGCAGGAGAGTAACATGTCGAACTATGGATTAACAATTTTTAATTTATAATTTTCCAGATGCACCTGCACCAATCGCTCAGATGCCTTTCCCCACACAAACTATTTCTCCAGCCAATCAAACACGAACACCGGAAATTCGAGTTGTTCATCAACACGTCACCCTCTCTTTAGGACCAAATCCAATTAAAATGTCTTGTCCCTCCTGCCATGCGGATATCAAAACCACAACTATGTCTGATCATCAGCCAAGTGCTCATGTCTGCTGTATAATTCTTTGCTTACTTGGGTAATTCAATTGTTCAATATTATTTAATTTTTTTTTATATTAAGTGCGGAAAGTACGTCTTTTTTATACGTATTTTTCAATTAATTTGTTTTCTCTAATATAATTTTGAATAATTGCAGGTGCTGTCTGTGCTCGTGTTTGCCCTACTGTTTGAGCGCCTTCTTAAGCGTACATCACTTCTGTCCTAACTGTAAGGCTTATATTGGCACGTGGAAAGGTTGAGACTAATTACTTCGTCAATGCGCCTTAGCGCACGAGTTACCCACACCAAGATAACTTGCTGTTGGTTAATAATAGCCAGTCGTTCGCAAGTAATAATATAAGTAAACTTTATCAGACAGTTTAAGAGCTTTTTTCAATCGACAACAGACAGAATTAACAAGGATAAAGCAGAATTTCATTTTTTATTAAATACTTGTGACTTAAAGAATCAAACAGATTATCGTTGGTTTTTAAGACATTAAAAATCAAGTCAGGGAGTTGAGTCGTTCGGTCTTCCTATCGAGAGAAAAAAAATGAAGGAACTTTATGATTTCTTATCACGTCTGCTATTCACAAATCAACGATAAAAGTAGAGATCTGCTAGTTTTTTTATCAGTATTTTATTTTTTTTTTATAAAATTAAGCTTATATTTTTTTAAATTTGTGTATTTAAGCAAGGGTGTAAAATTTTTTACTGTACTTATAGCGAATTACGTGAAATATTGTTACTAATTTATTTAGTTCTGCTGAAAGTCGAATGGTCTGCTCCAAGTATTTTTGTTATAAAGTTCTACTGAATTCGTCGTATTTAATAATTTGCGATTATTTGAGAAAACAAAATTACAGCAGTATATATACATAAAGTAATATCTAGTCTATGTACATGTGTACAGGAGACTTAACGAACAAAATTAACGAAAAACTATGACATAGGTGTCGCTATAAATACATTACTGAATTAAAATGAAAATAGTTTTATAAAGTGCACATTATTAAACTGTTTATATAGTTTATCGTTATCTATAATAGAACCTTCAGATTTTGAAATATTTTTATGAATTAGCGCAAATTTTAAGGTGACAATAATGAACCGTCGTAATAATTAAATTCGTAAGATTACATTTTTTATGTAAGTAGAATGTAAAAACATTTCTTTCATTGTAGATAGATATAATGAGTCTTATACAGTAGATAAGATTATTTTTGTTACTTTACTTATTTTTGGGAGAGAAAGTTCTCGCCTTGAAGTAGAGATTTTGTCGAAACTTTGTTTAACGTTTTATTACAAAATAGCAAAAAATGGAAGTTCTAAGATTTAATGCTCAATATTTTCATGGCCATAGTTGTAAGACCTACACATCGGTATACAAGAAAAAGATTTTAAATTTCTCTATGTCAAAAACTTCGTTTCTTAAAAATGAATGAAATAAATTTAAAAGATTTTCGTTGGCTTAGAATGTTTGAAGAATAAAAATTAGATTTTTCAATACTAAAATGCTGAAATTTACAAAAAAAAAATACATTTAGCTATAGATGTGGCTTGAAAAATCCGTAATTCAAAAGTAAAAAATTCTTCTTGTCGTTAAATGATTATATAAGTGCAAAAAAAAAAATTGGTTAATAATGTTTATTTATAACGTTTTGTGTAATTTGTATGAATTAATTCCATTATTTATGCTACATTATTATTAATTTATAAATGTATAGATGTGACTGCCAAAAGATATTTTATCATGCAGTGTAAGCTTTATATTTATAAGAAATATAGAAATATAATGCGGCATGTTAAAATGTTAAAAATATTCCAATAAATATGAGAGTAAAAGCAAATAAAGAAGAACTTACGAATATTACTATTAACTGAAGCTTTTTTTCGACAAACGACTGATCGAAATGTGACACTACTTTTTGTAGCCAGGGATCTACTATACCGCCATCGAGATTTTTTAATACTTAAAAAAATGTTGAAAACGAATATAAATATTTAAATAAATTGATTTGTAGTATCCTTCGTTGTAATCTGCTAAAAATGTTTAATTTTAAGTTTTAAGTAGTTTCATTAAAGAAAATAATTTCAAGAATGCCTTCTGTATGTCTATATATCTATGGTAAAAAAATGGGATTCAACCACTACTAAATATTCTTTTTAAATAGGATATTGTAGATCACTTTTTGTGAAAATTTATTACGTTTGCTAAATACTGAAAAAATACGTGTATATTATTGCAGTACACCTGTATCAACGATGAATTATATGCCCTTAAAAAAAGTTACTTGTTGACCATAGGATGCAAATTAATGTATAGATATTTACATAAGTTTTAAGTTTTTGGTTATTTTTATTTTGCAACAAGGGATGAGATCTGACAACATTGTTCAACATCGTGGCGGTGTCGACAATATGTGACTTACTTATTTTAAACATTTCAACATTTTTTTTAAATACCTTATGGAATAAACGAAAGTTGATCATCGCAGATGTAGTATAAAAAGACTATGTATATGTTTTTTGTTATAAAATATTCCAGTCATTAGTGTAAGATATAATATATTGAGTAACATTTGAAAAGTTCTATTCGATTGTTCGTCTAAGTCTACTTAATAAATAATTTGTAATTAATATTCAGCCTTGATTTTTTCTGAATTTAAAAATAATTTTGTATCTTTTTTCTTGTTGTTGTTTGAAGACTGGCCGAACACCTTCTAATAAAAAAAATCCATTGTTTTTTTTTGGTCTGCATCGTTGCTAGTCTTACTAATCGTACAAAATACAAAGAATCAATAAAAAATTATGTATTCTCTTCTTTTCTACGGGAAACATATAACGAAGCAATGCTTTTGCGCAAGGACGAAGAATGAAAGAAAACGAGTAGGGTATACAAGAATGAACGATTAAACGAATAAATAAAAAGTTATATTAGCAGATTTCATGTGGTATCTTTTTTTAGTTTACAGGAAGTGTCGAAAAAATGCCTTATGTACAAATATTGAATATTGATTTTTGTAGGCAGTGCTTGATCGCGCTTTCAATACTCCCGAGAATCTCTACATATATAGCTGCATGCTTTTTCGAAAAAAGACTTAGGAATGTTACTTAATGCACTTGTTTGCTCACAAGTTCGATAGCTTTGATTTGAGATCATTAGTAAGACAGTTGCGATAACCATTTGATTCGACGGTGTGTGTCCAAGAAAAAAAAGAAGGAATTAAATAACGTCACAGGAAGGAAGTAGGAAGAGAGACGGAAGGAAGGATGGGGGATGGAACGATGGATAGTCGAGGGCAGGAAGCGAGGGATGGAGAAGGGAAGGGAGAAAGAAACGAAAGATGGGAGAGGAGGAATAAAGGACAAATTAGCAGTTGTAGAGGATCAATTCCGACATGTCTGAGAAGGGCGGAAGAGCCGGTTTTGTCCAGCTAGACTAGTAGGGTTACAAAAGTAGTAAATAGGTAAATCCCTTCAGTGCGGTATCAAATTTTCGAGCTGGTTTTTGGGTAGAAACATCTGTTTCGCGACCGATGAAAGCTCCATGTCGATGGGCTTGGTGTCATCATAAAGAGCCGGAGCTTCACAGAGGATGGTGAAGGTGCCGACTAGTGAGGCAATAGCGAAGATCCAGAGGAAGAGCCTATCGAGCACCATCGCGACGAAGCCCCAATCTTGGTCCTCCTGAAGGATAGAATAAGAGATTAGAATTTGGTTGTGATTCCTGCTGAAAATGTAGTATTAAACAGGACTCAGAAGACTTAAAGTGCTATCTTCAATCGTGAATCTGAATGCATTTTAAAAACATAGATTACATTTTAATTCTTATAAATCCTTTTTTATACTACATTACTAGCAAGGATTCCACGTGAACATTTTCTACTGGGAATCATTTTCTTAAGGGAGCCACTTGGAAAACTAGTAATACATGATTTCCAACACTATAGAATATACTAAACTGAAAGTTAATTTAAATCAGAACTGAAAATATTTACAACTATAAAGATTACACATCGTTTTCTATGAATGGTTCCCTTAAGATCTCTTTTTCTTTAACAGATATGTAAGATACGGACACGACTTTCACGTGACTTTCGTATCTGATTTCAACAATTTATCTAATTTACATTATAATTATTATTGCAGGTATTTACAATAATTATGTACTCATCGTACGGAGCATTAATCATCGTTTCCTACAAGTGATTCCCATAAGGAAACCTTAAGGTTTCTTCTTTTTTATGAAATCTACGGGGTACAGTCACGACTTTCACGTGCATAATTATATTTGATTCAACAATTATCTGATTCAAACATAAGACATACGCGAATCCAGTTTCAAGAAGTTGTCTCTACAAAAATGCAAGTGGGAAATACAAGATAGACGAAGCAATCCAATTAGGAAAGCTGGCTTTAGATGCATTTCCCACATGCATTTCTATCTTTTCTTTTATAATAACGTTCCCAGCTACTATTAATATAAACTGCACACGTATAAACGTTTTTCTGCATAGGATACTACATAGATGAAAAATACCGACCGCGTTAAACTCGTCCTGACGTTGGATGTGGTGCTGTATGAACATGACGTTGTGCAGAGCCTTCTCGAGCTCGAAGGGATACTTCTTGCGCGCGGCAAGATCGCTCATGGACTCGTCGAGGCCCGACATCAAGGTAGGCAGGCCGTTGTAACCGGCAAACCTGTGGTGAGCGGTCGTCGAGTGGTGCAGCCCGTTACAACCTGGTAGCCTGAGCTGCGAGGCCTGCTGACCATGACGCACCGATTCCGGGGACGAGAGCAGCGAAGAGGACTGCTGAACGGCCGCGGCGACCGCTGCGTTGAATTTGCTGGAGGCGGAATTGGCCAGCTGGGGCTTCTGCCTGGCGTAAATTTTGTGGGCGGCCAGGTCGTCCAGCAAGTCGTCCGGCACGCGCATCCAGAGTAGCTTTGGCAGCCGTCGGATGAAGACCCTCCGGACCCAGGGGGCCATCTTGTGGGTGCTGGGCTTCCGGTAGTGGACGTTCAGGATGACGATCGTGACGACGACCGACAGGCCGACCAGCACCATGGTGAAGAGCAGGTACTTACCGAGGAGGGGCAAGGCCAGCGAGGTCGACGGTATGATCTCCGATATAAGTAAGAAGAACATGGTCTGCGAGAGGAGGATGTTGATGCAGAGGGCGATCTTCTCGCCGGAGTCGGCCGGCAGGTAGAACGCCAGGACCGAGAGGTAGGAGATGCTGACGCAGGGCACGATGAGGTTGACGGTGTAGAAGAGGGTCTTGCGCCTGAGGGTGATGTTGAAGAAGATGTCGATGTAGGGCTCGACGCAGCAGGGGTAGTACTTCTCGTGGCGCTCCGCCGGCACTCCCAGGATGTCCCACTCGACGCTGGGGTAGTACTCGCTGAGGTCGATGCCCACCAGCACCTGGTCCTCGCCCAGCTTCTGGTTGATGTGCTTGAGGTCTATCTGGAAGCCGTCGTAGGTCCAGGAGCCGAACTTCATGAAGCAGGTCTGCTGGTCGAAGGGGAAGTAGCGCACGTCTATCTCGCAGGAGGACTTGAAGATGGCCGGCGGCGTCCAGAGCACCTTGCCCGTGTGGTGCAGGATCGCCTTGGTCATCGTCGTCACCCCGTACTCCCCGTCGGCGCTGTAGACGGAAGAACAGGCCGAGCGTTAGGCCGCCTCTCGGCTCGCCACTCAACGCCAAGACAAGCGAAAGCATACCGACTTGTTGTACAGGACGATGTCCGGCAGCCAGATGTGCTCCGACGGCACGTACAGCTCCGTCACCCCGCCGTACTCCGACGGATCCCATCGGAACTTGTGGTCCTGCCACTCCTGCGCCCGGATCACATGCAACAACACGCTGTGAGCCATCTCCGACACTCTTAGGTCCCACAGAAAAAGTTGCTTTTAGTTCTACTCACGTGCTCCAGCCAAACGTTGGTCGTCAGGATCTGGTCCTTCAGGTTCTGCAGTGAAAGTCAAGTGAGTGAGCTGCGCGCGGGAGGGGGATCGGCGATGCTTACCAAGTCGATGAGTTGCGACAGCCGCAGTCCCAGCTTGACGACGACGGTGTCGTTGTTGCTGGAGACCGGCCTGATGAGCCGGTTGTAGTTGGACAGCAGGTCGTCGTAGAGGCGCTTGGCATCGGGGTTGCCGCGGCAGCCGCCCGAGCCCAGCCAGAGCCCCAGCAGCAGGCCGAGCGCCAGGCGCGCCAGCATCATCATAATAATACGCTCATATCGCGCTGGCGGCTCGTCCCGCTCGTGGCTCGCTCGCGAGCACGGCCGCTCGGGCACTGGGCGGCGGGCCGCGGCCGCCGGCGCCCGGCCCGCGCCCGGGATCGATAGGCCCAGGGCGCGTGCGCGCCACCGCGCCTCCGCCCGAGCTCGGGGCGCCGGCGCCGGCCGACACCCCGGCCCCTCCCCGGGGGCTGCGCAGGCGCGGCCGCACCCCGGCGGCCGCGCCTGACCGACGCGATCAGCTGGCCGTCGGCCGTGGCTCGCACGTGGCCGCAAGGGTGTGCCCGGGGTGGGCGGGGGCGCCCGCCCGGCTCGGCCGCCCTCGGCCGGCCTCGGCCCCGCTCGGCGCCCAGCTCGGGCCTCCACGCGGCTTGGTATTGGCTCCCGGGGCGCAGGCAGCTCGCGCGCGCGCACCCCGACCGGCGCTCGGCGGTCGGACCGACGGCAAGGCGACGCCGCGGCTCGGGCGCGCTCGCCACTTGGACTCCCCGAGCGCCCGCGGACGCGCAGCGAGCAGCGCGGAGAGAGCAGCGAGGTGCAGGGGGTGCAGACGCGCGCCGCGAGTGAGTGCGAGTTGCCGGAGAGGCGAGTGCGCGCGGGGCGTCGTCATGTCGTCGCCGGGGGCCCGCGCCCGCTAGCCCCGGGAGGGAAGCCGCCCGGGCCCGCGGAGCCGGAGGAGGGAGTCTCCGGATGCGGAGGACGACGGCGGGGCCAGCGGAGGGCCGCCGCCAGCGCTAGCGCCTCCCCCGCCCGGTCGAGAGTGCGAACCGCCCGGCCGCAGCGCTCCGGGGCCCTTGGATATGCGAGGAGGCGGCCAGCGCCCGCGAGGATCTAAGCTCTGGGGGAGTGCGCCGAGGCCGGGGGTCCGATAGCTCGTCGGCAGCGCTCCCGCACCCGAGAGGCCCGCGGGCAATGTGCCCGGCCCGAGGAAGCGAGACGTGAGTACGCCATGAGTGCAGTCCGATGCCCCGTTCCCGCCCCTGGGGTCACCCTCCCGCGGCCGATCTCCGATCTCCTCGGACCGATTGGGGGGCTCGGGGATCTGCTCCTCCCGCGCTTCCTCTTTTTCCGCGCTGGCCTCCGCTCCGAGCCCGCCTGCCGCTCCTCTCCGAGCCTTCCACGCCCTAACGCTGCCGCTGTCGCTCTTACTGTGCCCTCCGCGCCCGCCGGCATCCCCCTCCCGCACCTCGCCCTTATCGCTTCTTCGGATAAACACTTCGCACACTCGATTCCAGCACTTGCGGACCTACGCAGCATCCAAATAAAGGGTTGCGCCATATTTGCTGGCTCTGCTAATTTCTTTCTTTCTTTTTTCTCTCCATTTCCTTGTGTATACGTCCAAGCGATCTGCCAGCTGCTTCGATGCTGCTCGATTAATTCGCATTTCATCTTTGCTGTGTACAAAGTCTAGTTGCTTGTAGTTCATTGTTTGATGCTGCACAGTCGATATGCCTGAGTCGAGGGTTCAGATGTGCCTTAAGATTGGCTGTACACGCTTTTTCGTAGAATTTGCTGGGGATTCCTGGTCTTCTCGTACTATTGTATAGCAATCGCCATCCCAGCGACTTCGCCTCCTGCACAGACCATTCACTCTGTAGATCTAAAAAAATTGCCAATATTTCCATTTTCCAAACAATGTGAGTCTCTCTCACTCTCCGTTAGAGGAGGCACGACGAGCGCCTGGCCTCGTATACCCGCAATTTATGCCCTAAAGAAAAGTAAGCTTTGCATATTTATAACCTGTAGGTTATTTGGCCCACACCCCCGACGGTAGGAGAAGGAAAAAAAATAGCCGTGCACACATTCGTACGTATATAGATATACGGAGGCCGCAGTATCATTAAAAAGTTACGTTACTGCGCCAGATTGTCGCGTCGTGTTCGTTCAAGTGAAAGAGGAAAAGAGAAAGAGAGAGAGAGAGAGCGAGAGAGAGTGAGGGAGAGAGAGACTGCGCAATGCAGTTTTCACAGCAAAGCGGCTAATTACAAGCCTCTGTTTTGCACTTTGCTCCTCGCTCCCTCGTTTACCTTTCTGTCGATTCAACCGTGTGTTTATAAAGAAAAAAGTGAAAATATCTTGCCGAAAACGAAACTTCTTCTTTCTTTTTCTTCTTCTCTACTGTGCTTATACGATTCGTTCTTCCTTTTTTCTTCTTTTGACCATACCGTTTGCGGATTGATCTGCGAGTCGAACCAAATAGGTTGACTTTTATTTGTTGGTACGTGAAAAAAAAATCATGTTCAACTTTATACATTTTGGAGCGAGAATAAAATGAATATTTGCAAAAAAAAAGTGTGCCTTGCCCAAAGGCAGAATAGCAGCCGGAGCGCAACAAAGAGCTTGGCCTAGCTTTTCCCTAGGATGTGACGAGCCCGTACGCTGAAAATGCCCGTAGAGAGAAGCCACGCCAGAGACTTTGGCCTCAAAGTGTTTTACACGTAACTTTGCCGACGTTTGATGCGCCTTGAAGCTCTGCTCTATCCCTCAATTATTTTGCATTAATAGTGCCTACGACATTCTGCAGCTTGCATTTTTACGCGGAACGTTTATATATACACGCGGGGCTATTCAAGATCGTGTTTTCTCGTTTACGTGAGGTATACTTGCTGCGAAATAAATCGTCGCCTCTAACGGAAAAGTACGTTTCGCTTTTATTTTAGTACTGCATAAAAGGAACATTTAAATTTACCGCGGGAAGAAGTCGTTCCGAGCTTTTCTCGGCCAAAGTAAAACACGTTCGAAAATTCAGGAGAAAAAAAAACATTTTGCAGCTTTATTTATTTTTTCTGTATAATTTTTTTAACGATATTTTGCAGTTTTCTTTTGCAAAGTATCCTGCGTAAAAAAGCACAATTTTATTTACCGCGGGCAAATTTTTTTTCGACTTTTCTGGAGCGAATAGGAATTCACGTTTGTGAATTTGCAAAAAACTTATTTATTTATTTATTCATTCTCGAAAAGTATATCTCAGTTTTTTCTTGCAACGCAGTAGCCCATAATAAGCTCATTCGAGCCTATTCATCCATAGAAGACCATTCAACGTACATTCAAATCTACCGTGAGGGGGGGGGGGGGCAAGAACTTTTTTTGAGCTTTTTTCGAACGAAGAAAATCTCCTTTGAGAATTTTCAAAAGAATTTAAAAAATAGCAGGTTTACGAGCTTTTTTCATTTTTATTTAGTTTATTTACGTGTTTTAGATCGATTTATTAGAGATAAAACGAAGAGGATAGTCTTGTTATAAAAATAATACTTTTACAATGCACGGCAACACGAAACGCTTTTTCTTTCGCGGAAATTTCACGAAATGCGCTTTATTCCATACAAGGGAATCTTACGATATATACACTTTTATTGAGGCAATCAAGCATGTGTATACCTCCTTTCGTTACAGTCCTATCAAATGTGTTACGTTTTCCGTAGAATCTAAAATGTCCTTTACACCGGTAAATTGAAATCTTTTTTGTCGGAATAGCGAGAATTGATCATTTTGCGCGAAAGACTCGTTGAGAAAAGATTCGCTAAAAAGACGTTGACCATTTTTTAGCCTCGTAAATAAAAAAAAAATATATAGTTGAGTTTATGGCACAAGGGCTATCGCTAAAACTTTAATATCGCAGTAATTCTTAATGGATAAGTTATGTTTGTTATAACGCAAAGCAATAAGTGAACAACAAAATGTGCAGTGCAGGTACCTTTATTTTTTATGTACGCTTAACAAAATTTATTTTACTGCGATATTTCTACCTTAAATTGAAACATTTGCAGGCATCGCAGTGTTCCGAAACAAATTTTCGAAGCAATTTATACGAAACATCACACTGGCCTCTTCAACTGCCCTGTAAACTTTATTATTCCCAACTGCATTAATTTTATAACGACTGCAAGTTTAAAACGTGGCGCTCAGTTATATTTTTAACTATCCTTGCATTTTGCAATTTATTGATGAAAATAAGCCAAAGCAACGAGATTCACTCGGTATTGTTGTCCTCAACTTTAGTGATAGTTCATTAAGAAGAAAGATTCGCACACTTGTCTTGACTGATACTTTTCTTACTTAGTGTTTCTTTTTTTTGTCCTTGGCTATTTTCACTACGTTCAGGGTATATGCTTCTATTGTAACCATTGCTCGGAAACTTCATCTTGGACGTCTCTAATAAAAAAGCATATAAGCTCAACTACTTAGAAAGCTCCTCGAAAGGGAATTTTATAAAGAATAATAATATGGTCACTGGGATAGTATAATGTTTGCTCTATTTTTTATATTTATTTTTTATTTTTTCATATTAAAATGTTGATAAAAGTGTCGTACTATTTTCTTTGATCTCAGTTTCACTAAGCATTTAGATTAAAAAATTACAACCAGTAACAGCTGTCTTCAGTAATTAAAAATTTTCAGATTTTAGATTAATGCCAGTAAAAACACCGGTTCTTTTTCATTCGTTAAAACTAGTTTCGCTCGAGCTTTAATTAATCGGTGCACTGAGAGAATTTTCTCGTAAAAATTATGGCGAAGTTCACCGTAAAAAAAAAATTAAGGTTGCAAGCACAAAAATGTTTACGAGGAAATCCCTGCAATTTTTATTTGAAACTACGACTGTTAAAAATACTTTGAAATTTGTTCAAGTAAAACTTTGTGATTTTTACAAGTAAAACTTTGTAATTTTTACGGTAAGCACCGTCATAATTTTTCTCAGAAAAATTTTCACTGAGCTTGTATATGGAAAAAATTAGAAAGCTCCGCTAGAGATTCAATATTCGGGTACATAAAAATAACTTCGATTTTGACGAAAAAATTTCCAATCCTGACGCAAATCGACTCACGGTACATTTTTTTTAAAGTCAATTCCACGTAGAGCTTCAACGTAATTTTTGCGAGAAAATTCTCTGAACGTGTAACACTTATAAAATTGATAAACTGTTAAATTATTCGAACATCGATAACAGCATAAAAAGCTTGCATTTTCTAAAAGTGATGTGAACACAAATGAATAACAATGACATATTAATTGATCGGTCAATTTAATCGATTCAATAATTAATTATTAAATACTGTGCTGGTTTACATACGTGTAGGTCTGCGTGTGTGCGTGCGTACATGTGAAGATGGCTTGGTGTGCATGTGTGAGGGATGCAGAAAGAGAGTGAAGGGGAAGGGAAGGTAATTTAAAGGCCTGTTATGCAGCTCGACGTCAATTACAAACCTACGAGCTTTTGAGCTCATCCAGACGAGTTCGAGAGCCCTCACGGTCGATGTACACGAACGTGTATGTCGATGTGATAGCGTGTCATCCAATATTCTTCTCTATTTTTTAAGAAATAAAAAGTTATCAAAAATAAATAAGAAAATTGTTCTTTTGCAGTAAAAAACAAATATTTTTTTAACAAAATCAGTGTATTAATTTATAAAAAAAAGTTTGATTCTCAAAAAATATCGAATAGAGTAAGCACTTATAGAATATATAATAAGAGTGTTAGAATTGCAACAATAAACTTCTAAGATGTTAAATGATTAAAAAAAAATTAAGCATTATCTAAAAATATATCAATTTTTTTTTACCGTATTTCTACCGTGACTGCAGTCTTCTTAAACGTATATAAACGATTAAAAAATAAGGATTATTTAAAAATATATAAATTTTTCCACTCAGTTTCTACTATGACTGCGGTCTTCTTAAACTTATACCTATATGTACAAAACTATTACAAAAATTCAGAATTATGTAAAAATATATCCATTTTTTTTTCACTTAATTTTTACCGTGACTGCGGTCTTTTGAAACTTACATATTATACTTTATCTTCGTTTTTTTTTGCTTAGCCGACCTAATGTACCATTTTCTCTGGCAGCGTGCGTTTAAGAAGATTGTATTTTTGGCCACGCCGGGCAAAAAAAAAAAGAAAAAAAAAGAGGAAAAGTAATAGTATTATGCACTATGAGAGAAAATAAAGAATGCCTTATCGGACCGCATATTTGTCAAGCTCGCCCTCGGCTCGGCTGCCAATTCACTTGCGATCTGGGACATTCTTTCCTTTTTATCTTAGCTGTATAATATACTATTTTACAATAATGCGTATCCACTGCAGTAAAATATTTTCTCCTAATTCTCTCTTTCTCCCTCTTAAACTTTTCATTCCACGTTGCCGCTCATAAGTTGAATTCTCATTGCGTCAAAGAAGCTAATATTGCGCTGAGATCATGTCCTTACTTATATTTTGCGCGTGAAATCTTCCTTTTGATAACGTTTGTACAATATCAAATCTTATCATTTGAGGTACTATTAAATATTTAAGAATTATTTTTTGGTTCTAAATTAACCATCTGACCACTTTTCTCATTAGCTCGTTAGTGTATAGATTAATTATAGACCGGATATTAGAAAATAATAAAACTGGAGATTAGATTTAGATTTAGCGTTATAGCAGCATTTTTTTACGTGGCCGTTAGCACAATTAAAATTATCTACTTATTGTATTTTACCTCAACCTCCATGTCTAAATAAGATCGTTCCTGCAGTTCCAGATATTTCGCCTACCCCATTTTATATTTATATTTCTTTATGAAATTTTCTGATGGCTCTTTACTTTATTTAGACTGATGTAGTTTTAGATTTTATGCTGTTTTCCTTCTATGTTTAGGTCTTAGTGCAAAATTAACTAAGAATTTGTGAGAATTTGAGGATTAGAAAATCTCGACTAGACCTTTATATATATGTTCCGTTGTGTTAAGTTTGTCTTCACTGTCCCATGATAAAAACTTAATCTTCAAATGACCAATTCCAAATTCTGCCGAGAACATTGTTACATGCTTGAAGATGAGGACCAGTTAAAAGTCTTTATATTTTCAAATACTGAAGATAATTAGTTGAAAATGATCATCGCGTTCTTAAATGATCAATATATCAGCTGCTGAAGACGGCGATGGTCAAACTTTTAAACGATGATCATATCAGTAGAAAATGATAATCACATCCTTAAAATTCATTAGGTTTCTAGTGAGAATTACAAGTGCAAGTTGATCAATCAAGAGAAAATTAATTATCTGTTGTTCAAGCTCTAATTAATTCTTCTTCCGGGGCTTTACCTTCCCTTCTATATGTACTCGATTATAAGGCTCTATAATAAACCCCACTAAATGTCATTAGCTCAACACACTAATATGAAGAATTTTTCTTTCTTTATTGATTTTCTAGGGGAGGACAAGGCGTACGATGCACAAGGATGCTGGGACGGACGGCGGTGGGAAAGGCTGGTGGCGATGGCGGTTTAGGATAGACCGTTTATTACTTATGACAGCAGCTATTTCCTGTTTTGCTGCAACTTTCCCAACCGCCATGGCTAATCCTGAAGCGAAGCGCCTCTACGACGATTTGCTTTCGAACTACAATCGTCTCATCCGACCCGTGGGTAACAATAGTGACCGCCTAACCGTTAAAATGGGACTGCGCCTTTCCCAGTTGATCGATGTTGTGAGTATTTTCAAACTCATATTTTTTAATTTTGTGGTTGTTAGGAGAAACATTGAACAAGTGTAGTAAATCACGTATTATTTTCAAAAAAGAGCCATTCTATATTTAAATTGTATATAAAATACAAAAGTAAGGTAAACCGGGGTAAGTGATAAACCAGAGTGTGTGTGATTACGTACAAAACACATAGTAAAACTACTTTATTTTATTTACTTTTCGGAAAATTATGTTTTTTACAAGTCATTCGAAAATAACATCCTCCCCTTACCTGCGGAGAAGATGCCAAAAGAAAACATTATTTATAAAAATTAGCATTATAATATTAAAATAATTAGCTTAGAATTATAATTAACATTAGATTTTATAAACTGGACAAAAATAAATTAAATATTTTCATGATTTTTGACGTAAGACAAGCTCAGTGGCAAAATATGCTGATTAATGTAGAGACATCCTCCCTTTATACTATTCATTTTAGAAAAATAGAATAGATATAATTAAAATTTTTTAACAGCTTTCCTTTTTTACACTACACCAGTGTAAACTTGACGTTACTAGTTATTATAAATATATGAATTTTTACGGACTGATAAAAAAACTGTACTGTGCAGAATTTGCAAATAATACATGTAAAAATATACAAAAGTTTCTTAAACTAAAACAATTTGATCTAGTATAAGGTATACTGAGTTCACGGCCATTTATGGCATATGCTAATATTTTAAAGGATAATTACTAATCTTTAGAAGCACTAATGGCCTTTAAAGTTTAATGAAAGGGTTTAACAAAGATTTACGAACGTTGCGGAGTAATTAATTGTTTATTCACACAATAAGCCGATTGATTCGACTATTGTGCATATATTTGTTAAGTTTTTGCGTTAAAGGAATTCAGTTTCGAATTCTCTGGCACAGCAATGCAGACATGTCAGCATATGAAAACAATGGAAACAATGGAAACTAAGGGAACGACGGAGAGTTCACTGTTCTATACATTGCTCTGTTAATCTAGCTATACGATTACTTAGGTGGATTAGCCATCCCCTGTATTTGACATCAGTTTTACTTTGGCATTTCGTCGATACTATTTAATCTTTATTGTAAATATGAGATATCCTACGTTCATCGAAGCTAAAAAGCTTTCTTCCTTCGCATTACTTCACTATATCATCATTTTTTTAATATCGTAGTCCAGTTCTTCAGAACTAAGTTAAAATTGTTATTGTACTTAAAAAGGTTTCATCATGAGTCTATGAACACAAAGGCTTGGTAGTTCAAAAACTACTAAAATTGGCTAATTGAAAACAGTTTTTGTTAAAAATTTAATTCACGCATATACTCTCATCCTGGCGACAACATCTAACATCTTAAATCCAGTTCCATTGTCAAACGCGTTTTGCGATTAGAGAGATGAAATGCATAAGAGAAGTTGAAATAACAGTAGGCCAAAGTATAATAGACCACCATCACAAAGTTGGTGAGTTAAAATATTTTACACAGTCAGTCCTGGAGGAACAGCATCGTGAAAACAGACCTCGACATTCAATTCCAGGACACTACCACTGGTATAATTGCAAAAAACCTTATTCTACTTACTGAGCGCGAAACTCTCCGGGATTAATGAAACATCCTAACAACTTAAACAGAGACACCGGCGCACTTAAAGTGCAACACTTGTTTAATTTGGCTTTTTAATTTGTTTACGGGTGACAACAATTTTCGAACAAATTTTCCAACTCGTTTTGTGGTGCTTTTGCTACTGCTAGAATTTTTTTCAGCGTTGAAAGCTTTTTTTTCTCGCCGCGAGTGGGAGAGACAAACAGGCGAAAAGTCGGTTTGAGGTGATCGTCAAAATAAAGTACATCGCCAGACGAACCAATCCAGTGCTTGATGCAATTAAAACTTTTCTACTTTCAGCACTTAATTTGTCTTTCTACGGCCGAGAACTCGCGAGCACTACTTTTACAGCCTTTCGCCTCTCTTTTCTTACTCGTCGAGCAATTATTTCTTCGAAATCTATTGACTATTCATTAAAAGAGCTTTGGCAACTTTTTCAATTCATTATTTTGTTGTATAATGCATTTCAACTTAACGATTGTGTGATTTCTACGCGAGAAATTTTACGGGGTTTTCAGTTTGTATAAATAAGCTTGAAGAATTTATGATAAATTCACTGAACACGAAATCCCATTCGTTTCCTTTTAGTTTGTACCAGAATTTAAAATATATATAAAATTACTGTCAAACATAATATTCAATAAAAAATGTATTTTTTTTCATTATTTTCAAAATTATCGTTATATGAAGGAATTAAATTCAAATATTATTATTATTGATATATCTATCATTCAGAAGATGAAACGATTATTTAACCCAATTATTTTAAAATGTTTTTTTATTAATTATTCCGACAAATTTACTCTGCGCAAAATGAATATAAAGTTATTTGCCACAGTACATGGGATTAATAAGCAGTAAATTTTTAGTTGCAAAATTACGAAGTAGTTGTATGTATGCTCAAACTAATCAAAATTTGCGTCGATCAACCTGACTTCCGAATGGTTGCTCGTAGTGAACTGAAATTTTGTATGCACCTTAAAAACGCTTAAATTTAAAAAAATTAAATTTGGCATAGTTTATTTAATGACTTAAAAGATTTATAAAATTTTCTAATAAAAGTTACAATTTTCATCCGTTCTTTTATAAATTTTACATGGATACATCGAAAAATTTTTAATAACGCTACAATCTGTCGAAATATTAAAGCTGATAGTTGCATTTTTTAGTATGCTTTTCTCATCGTGTAATCTTTTTGAGAAAGTAATTTATGCTAATTTGTTTAGTAAACTTTTTTCATCAATTCAAGTCAACTAGAATTGATCCGTGCTTCGAGAGTAGAAATTCTTTTTCTTATCTAGGTGTAATAAGGAAATGCAAAATTATCAGTTAATCGAAATTTTTTACTCCTATAAATATCACAGTAAAAATTAAAGGAGGATAAATTCAAAAAATAATAAAGTGGTATAATTTCTAGCATATTTAACAGTACTAAAGTTGAAAATAACATAGATGGAGAAAAAAGTTTTAGTAAAAATTACTACACTCTATTTTTTATCACAGGGATAGACTCGACATGTAAAAAAATGACTAGAAAGTATAGTACAATTTTGTGAGAAGTTCAGCAAAATTTACTGCAAATGTTGTAAAAAATTTTATTTATCGAGTTTGTCTCTGCGTTACAAAACAGTACAGTAATTTTTACTAGAACTTTTCTCTCCGCGTGTAGGAAGTATCTCTAGAGGACCTAAATTAAAGAGTTAAAAAAGTTAAAGAATTTATTCTTATCATATTGTGAATAGCGTTTTCAAGAGCAATTTTGAGTGTAGGATAAAACCAACTAATTATTCTTCAGTAATTTTTATGTGAAGGAACTTAAATCATACCTGCAATTTATTCAAGCAATATAATAAAGTTTTTGAACCTTTTAATGTTACCTTCGTGTATACCTGTTGCAATTTTGTAAAATGTTTGTTGCACTGACCTGTGAACTTTTACATTAGCACGCAAGTGCGAGAAGTAGCTGTACTCATTATTCCACTTGACCCGCCAACTCCGCTTTATCCTACTTTTAATTTACCTTCTGTATAACTTGTTTATCACAAAGCGTATATTTCATTTTTTTTTAATTTCATATTTAAACGTTATAATTTTAAATCCATTAAAATTGTACAAAATAGAAGATTTGTATATACCAAAATCTTGTATTATACACAAAATTTGGTTAAATATTGTAATAAAACACTAAAAATTTGTTTTATCGACTGTAATATGATACGGGATACTTTCCTATTCATTGAATAGATTAATAAATAAATCAGTATAACTTTAAATAAATAAATAAATCAAGAATAACTTTTTTTTGCGCTGTAATCTACTCTTGTAGGCAGAGTATACTGCGCAGATTATAAAATTGTACTCAATATTTATTTATAAAGTAAAATTACTCGTTTATACAACGTACCTAATCATGTCAATAATGAGATATAAATTGGTATTTAACTAAACCCTCGTTAGACTTTCTCTTATTGATTGAGGATTAGAGTCTCGATTACTATAGGAGGCAGTGACAGCTCAGATTAGATTTTGATCGAAGATTGAAAAAGTCCGATTATTATCCGGTTAGAATTAATGATCTTTTCTTTTTTCTTTCTCCTATACTGCTCCTATGGCTGTGCCAACGTGCTCAAGTTTAAAAGGGGACTTTTCTATCGTCCCCGTTCCCTTTCGACCTCGAATGAGCAACGGGTATTCTCGCTCTTACGACGCAAATTCCACGCTCGATTTGTCAAAGAATCCGCTCGCTCTACCTTGGCGTAAATAAATCTTCGAAGCCTCTCGCCGTCATGGTAAGCTCACCTCGCTGTGCATAGTTGGGGGAGCGCAGTGTGACAGTGCGTTCACAGTGACGTGAATACCGCGGCTGGTGCTGCATTGTAAAAATAAGCATGTTTTTTTCAAAAAACCAACCCGAGGATTGACCCGAAGGTACCCCATCGGGTTTGTTCTAACATTCAACTAAAAGTCATTTTGAGGATTAGCCGCGAATTTGCGGGCTGATTGCTTGGTACGACACTCAGGCTAACCGAAGAGTACAATCCCTTAAGGTGGACACCGTGGCGCGAAATTTGAAAATGTTTTTAGGCTGAGCGTTTCTTTTTCTTACTGCCCTAAAAATGGCCTCAGGGAGGTGACCTTTGGCTCCATCGAGTATACCTTGACTTTCTCAGCTTTCCGTTAATGAAAATCAGCCGATATACCGAAAAAAAGAACAGTAGTTCTTAGTGTTTCGTTACAGTAATATTTGCTACATTACGCATCGAAAAAGAAAGTACCTTCTACTTTTTACAGAGTAGATTTAGACTATGAAATTGAAAGTTCATTTAACTTTCTGAATTTTCAGTAGAATGTGCTTTGCAGAATTGTCAAATATACTTTTCAATAGAGCAAGATCTACTTTACTGTTGGAAAAGTTCAAAGTGCTTGGGAAAATATGCAGTATCTACTTTTCTGGAAAGCAGTTTCTGCTTTCCTTTAAAAAAGGAGATTCTAATTTTCGAGAAAGATGTTTCTGATAATAATTAAATTATTTTAAAATTTAATTTTGATTAAAATAGTTTTATTATTTTTGCCATCCAGAAAGTAATATTTTTCTTCTTATTATTCACTGAGAGAAATGTTTTGGAAAAATTACTATTATTCTAGTAAAAATTACTATGCCGTCTGGACTGCGGAACCACAGACTGCACTTACTAAAAAAATTACCATTCTGTATTATAAATTGTACCAAATCTAGTCAAATTTATAATACAAACTGAATAGTAATGTTTACCAAAACTATAATAATTTTTCTAAAATATTATCTAAAAGGCCGTTGTTTATTCATTATAAATGTAAAATATTTATTAATGTAATATTCAGAGTTCTTAGAGTTAACTGTTATTTGATAACTCATGGGAAAAAGTATTCGTTACAATAACTTAAAGGATATTCTTTTTGCTTATTGGATTTGAATTTCGCCTGCGTTTCATATTTCTGCTGCCACTTGCGTATTTGCTCATCCATGCTGACTTTAAAACTTTTCACATTACTCATTCATTTATAACGTCGATATAAATATGGGAAGCTTAATAGTAGAATTTTCTGCTGACCGCAGGAGTGCCACACCTCCGGATCATCGATTGAGGTGGAACTTTGAAAATTGCTTTCCCGTAGGAAGTAGTGAAACAAATCAGTCTTATTTAAAATATCTTAAACAGGTGAAACTATTAAACGAACAAAAAAGCAAATATTTTTCTGTTAATAATGAAATGCTCTAACGAAATTATCTTCGTGTAATCCATCTACATACGAATTTAAAAAATCTACACTCTTATAAAATTTTTACAAGTATATACTGTCACATATATCACACTATTTCACGTCGAGCAATATATCAAAATATTAAGGTTTATCTTAGCTAACGGCAGATTCATTTTTCTTTTTTTCAGAATCTCAAGAACCAGATCATGACAACGAATGTGTGGGTGGAGCAGGTAAAGTGACGTTCTAAACAGATAACATTTTTATCAGTCTTTATTATATGAAAATTGGCGGTATAAAAAAAAGAAAAAAGTAAGAGAAGCCACCGAGGGAGAAAAAAATGTTTTAATAGCCAAACGGATATATTCGAAGGTGGGCATTGTCTCGGGCGGATTAAGGTCATATTCCAAAGCCTCGAGCGGTCGGCTGGCTCCGGGGGCGGTGGCTCGATGGAGGCAGCGGCGGAGGGCGCGGGCGGCAGCGCGAGGGGCGCAGGCGGTGAATCGACGCGTTGATGCGGTGCCCGCTGTCCGTATACTCGACTTCATTCCTGCAAGCAGGGATCCATCGATACTTGCCGTTCAATCTCTCTCGGGGCTATCAATCGAGTTCATTCCGATTTCCAGCTCTGCATCGGCTAGTTAAAGTGGGAGGGGGAGAAAAACTGGGATGTAAAGGGGATTTTTAGACCATCCGAACTTTTTCTTTTATTTTCTTCATCATTCTAGAGGATTTGAACCAAATGTTTATAATTTATAGAAGAAAATAAAACGTGACGTGTTGAGAATTTAAAATCTTTTCAACCTGAATTTTTCTCCTGCATGAAAAAATTGTGAAAAAGGACTATCAATCGAGTTCATTCAGATTTCCAGCTCTGCATCGGCTATAGTTAAAGTGGGAGGGGGAGAAAAACAGGGATGCAAAGGGGATTTTTGGACCATCCGAACTTTTTCTTTTATTTTCTTCGTCATTCTAGCGCATTCGCTAACATAGCGAACCAAATCTTTATAATTTATAAAAGATAAAAAAAAAAACGTGACAGGTCGACAATTTAAAACCTTTTAAGACCTGAATTATTTTCCTGCATGAAAAAATTCTTTATGATTTATGATCACTTTTTAGTCAATTTTTAAATTTTTTGAAAAATTATTCACTTAATCTGATCCATACACTTATTTTTACCTATCAAGAAAATTTTAAATTTTAAACATAGAAAAAAAATAAAAAAATGTATATTTGTACATTCTAATGTACATTGGGACTGAAAGGGTTAAGACGTAAAACCAAGATACCGTTTTATTTTCATCTAAATGCGCGGACGAACCTGGAACGCTCGGTTGGACTGTTTTACGTTTTGAAATGAAGAATCAGAAGAAAATTAATTTATCTCGAACCAGGAAGGAGGTCGTAAGACCGAAAAATAAAAAGACCGTTTTTTTTTTGTTGCCGCAGTAATATAAAGTATATGCGCGTGCAACCGCGAGCTCGCGCAGCTTTGTGCAGTTTCACGAGGGGGTGGCGACCGATTGCAAACATCGCATTCAGAGAAACGGTCCGAGCTTCCCTACCAGACATAAAAGTACGTCGCTACCTCTTTCGTTCGCACAGTTGACAGCGTGCCTCTCGTTCTCCCCTTCTGATCCCCGCTTCTCTCCCCCTGGCCTCTCTCTCTACTCTCCCTTCTTCGAGCTCTCGGTTCTTCGCGCGAGTTGGTGTATATGCACACGTGCACTAACCGTCTGCAGCAGGTACTCTCGGTCTGTCGCGGCGGTGCCTCACAATAATATGACCCACGCGACGTGTATGTATATATGTGCATATAGACTTGAACCGACTTTGTCCTCACAGACTTGACAACTCCGACGTGCCCGCGTATTTACAAGTTTGCTTATGCGGCGAGCGATCGGAATTATGCGCGGAGGCAACTGCCAGTCTGTTAACCCCGTCTGATGAATATTAAAGCTCGCGATAAAAAGCGAAGGAAGCATAAAGAAAGAGCGCGAAATAGTATTTCGAGGGGGAGGATTCGGCCGGCCGAGAGATTAGAGACTTTGGTACGAGCGGCTTTCGTTTGCCGTTGAGAAAATCCTCGGTTGTAATAATTCTCGACGGAAAAGGCAGATAAAAGCGAGAGAGAGAAGGCAAATGGAGGGAAAGATCGATGAGTAGGGGAGAAAAGGGAGTGTGCGCGTGCGGTCGACCGATAAGACAGCAGCCACTAAGAAATTGTTGTCACAAGCTCTCGCATGCCTCAAATGCCTGGCAGTTGCTCCGGAGCCATTGTCTTTCGCCTATACGTCGGAATCGCCGGTATATCCAATATTTCCCGTTGATTTTCCAGGCGAGACCTCCGTTTTTTCTTTTTTTTTTTTCAATTTTCCGATCGTTATTGCTTATGAAAAGCTTCATCGATCGGGTGCGGCTTGATTGGACACATAGAGACTTAATCTCGTCGAAAATGAGGCGATCGCGGCGGCAATTAGTCGAATTGTTTCAGCTGTGATTCACCCGCGTAAGCTTTGATTCCGACAAGCTAAATGCTTAACCGAGCGACTTGAAAGCTTCGGAAAAGCTCGTTCAATAATGCAATTTGGCTTTGAACGGAATATCCGTGGCTCGTCATCCGCACGCTGGTATCTTTTTAAAATCTCTTATTACGGGGATCGAGTTTCGGCTTGGCTTGATTAAAATTCTATTTAATTCCTTCCTGTACGGTCGTTTTTAAAACTGTTCTTTGGGAGAAAGGATCCCGGGATAAATTACTACTAGCGCCGAGGCAAAGAAATATCCAAAGGGCTTTAAATGGAGACTCGCAGGGGTAAAAAACAAAGTGTAAAAGCTCTGATTGATAGAGTTTCCCCGTGTTCCTTCATTTCCCGGGCTGGCATCTGGTCTAATGTACTTTTTCCGGTGGATTTTTTTCTTCCAGGAGTGGAATGATTACAAGTTGAAATGGAACCCAGATGACTACGGGGGCGTTGACACACTTCACGTGCCATCGGAGCACATATGGCTACCAGACATCGTACTCTACAACAAGTAAGTTTTTTTTTTGTTAACGCTATTCCTGCGCAAGTTGATCAGAACGAAGGGGGGGAAAAGGCAGTGTAGTTGAGAAAATTGCTGGACGAAAAGGGGGAGAGAGGAAGCTCGAATAGCGAGGCGAATATAAAATCAATATTGAACGAGAGACGAGAGAGCGTTAGGATAGCGTTAGAAGGCTCGTCGTCGACTCGTACTTGCATTATAATACGAATCTCACAGAGGCGCTTCTTAAAAAATGCACGAGCCGAGTCCGGGCTCGCTGCTCTTCTGGAGGCTACACTCGGCCAGTGGGTCATACCTGGAAGCAAGATAACTCGCTAACAGCTCTCCTTTGTCCAAGTGCAGGAGAACTAAGCAATTATTGGCATCTCCACTTTACGGCTTTTTAACCTTAAGGGGATCTCAAAGTCAATTAAAAATTCAAATTTCGCGCCATAATATAATAGACGAAAAAACAATTAATTTGATTATAACAAAAAGGACAAATGGAATATCGACTAGCCACGAGATAGTTTTTAAGTAACGATCTATCGTTTTATAAAGTTCCAAGTTCGTATAACAATTCCTTGATGAGAAAAGCTTGAATAATGTAAAAGAATCATATTATCGTTGTTTCGTCTGTTATATTACTTGAATTTTTAATTGACTTTCGAACCCCCTTAATTCATCCCTTCTACTAGGTAGAAAATTAAACATATTTTCTGAAGGAATGGTTTAATTCTGTTTAATTTTTTATCAGATATTTAATCATGGTTTATTCAGAAAGTAGCATACGAGAATCTGATGATTAGCCAATAGATTGTACATAAAAGGCAATTACCATATTTTTACTCGGAAGCAGATGAAATTTTTATCAGAAAGAAGAGGTTTCTGGTTAGAATTTGATTTGCAAATTCATCAATCACTAGAAAATCGATCCTGTTCTGATTAATTTTTGAATAATTACTTATCCACGATGACCGTTCAAGGAGATTGGAATAGACTAATTGAGTTGACGACTCTGTCCTCTTCTACTTTCAGTGCTGACGGCAATTACGAGGTGACCATTATGACCAAGGCTATTTTGCATCATACCGGAAAAGTGGTATGGAAGCCTCCAGCCATATACAAGTCTTTCTGCGAGATCGACGTCGAATATTTTCCGTTTGATGAACAAACCTGTTTCATGAAGTTCGGCTCCTGGACGTACGATGGCTACACGGTTAGTAGGACTCCTATTGATAATAAAACAATTCTCCCAAAATTATAAATACTTACTATACGTTATCGTGAATATTCGTTTACTGATAATTCTCAAAGTTGACTATGGTTGCATTGAGAGAATTTTATCAATGCGTTGGACAGATTCGCTAATTGGCGCTGCTGATCCCCTGAACTCGACTGGAAATGTTTCGTTCCAGGTTGATCTGAGGCATCTATTGCAGTCGGAAGATTCGAATAAGATCGACGTGGGCATCGATCTGACCGACTACTACATCTCGGTCGAGTGGGACATACTGCGCGTGCCAGCGGTGCGCAATGAAAAGTTCTACATCTGCTGCGAGGAGCCATATCCCGACATCATGTTTTACATCACGCTCAGGCGTAAAACCCTCTTTTACACGGTGAACCTGATAATCCCCTGCGTCGGCATCAGTTTCCTCTCGGTGCTGGTATTTTACCTGCCCTCGCACAGCGGCGAAAAAGTCTCCCTTTCAATCTCCATCCTCCTTTCCCTGACTGTGTTCTTCCTCCTGCTGGTCGAGATCATCCCGTCAACGTCGCTGACGGTGCCGCTCCTCGGCAAGTACCTCCTCTTCACGATGGTCCTCGTGACGCTTTCGGTCGTCGTCACGATAGCCGTCCTCAACGTGAACTTCCGCTCGCCGGTGACGCACAAAATGGCTCCTTGGGTACGCTACGTCTTCATCGAGGTCCTACCAAAGTTCCTGCTGATCGCGCGCCCGAAGAAGGACGATGACCAGGAGGGCGATGCCCAGGATGACGAGGACGACATCGGCAAGCCTCCGGAAGCCATCCTCACCGATGTCTTCCACATGCCCGAGACCGACAAGTTCGACGGCTACTGCGCCAAGAGGTTCGCCGAGTACGAGCTGCCGAGCCTCCCCAGCCTCCCCAGTCTGCAGAATCTGCAGAACCTGCAGAACCTGCAGAACCTGCCGAATCTGCCGAATATACCGAACCTCCAGGGATCACGGCTGGACTTTAGTGTATCTGTGGAGGAACCGCTGGCGGATGGACTGCCTCTGCCTGGTACCGACGATGACCTCTTCGGCCCGGTGAGCCCCACCTACATCGCCCACGAGGAGCTCCAGGTCAGCCCCACCTTTGACAAGCCTATGCTGAGAGAAATCGAGCGGACCATCGAGGATGCCAGGTTCATCGCCCAGCACGCCAAGAACAAGGACAAATTCGAGTCGGTCAGTACTAAATTGAATCTATCGTTCCTTACAAAAATAAACTACTGGGCAAGAACTATTATAGCAACCAAGTGCCACTTTCATTCCGTGTGAATGATTCCATGGATTCCACTGGATGCAGATGGACTTCTTTTACTGGGCTAAGAACTGCAGTAACTATTAATTAACAACTGTTATTAAAGTACTTTATACCAGCGCAGTAAATTGACTGCAACTTATACTGACTACGTTTCAAAGTATTTCTAAGTAGTTTATCTGTAGTTAGTCGGTACTCTACTGAAAAGCGACACATGCATTATTTTGTCGTTTTGTAGACTCACGTGGTTCCTGCGAAGATGTCAAAAGGATTACATGAACAGTTCAAGATGATAATAAAATTTTTGTAGAAATCATATGAGTACAATATGACTTGAGGTTCCACGTGAATTTTATATGTTGAGTAATTCTAACTGATCACATCCCGATTACATTGGAATATTTGAATGATTGCTTTTGATTTGATTTCAAATTTTGAAAAACCAATTCGTGGTAGCTAAAAATAAACAAAGTCAATCGTATAGAATATTTTCATGCACGAAAAAAAAAAATTCAAGTCTAAAACGATTAAGTAAAACAGAAGCCTGTTATTAGTTGTCAATTTACTTTTGGAACGACGTAACTCATCGGTAATTTGCCATTAATCAATGCACCACTTTCCTAAATAGTTTATTTTCGTAAGAGGTAAAAAGGAAGCGCACTGTGTACTCTGAATTACATCGAGAGCCTCGTGCTCCCCTTTGTCCCGTTTCGTCTGTTATTTCCAGGTCGAGGAGGACTGGAAATACGTCGCCATGGTCATCGACAGGATCTTCCTCTGGCTCTTCACGGTGGCTTGCGTCGTTGGCACGGCCCTGATCATCCTCCAGGCACCTAGTCTCTACGACACGGCCAAGCCCATCGACATAAAGTACAGCAAAATCGCCAAGAAGAAGATGATGCTGCTCAACATGAACTTAGAGGAAGAATAGTGAACGGTGAGGCGCGGCGGGCTCGTCGCGTCCTTATCCTCACGATGATGCTCACTCAATTCACTCGACGGGGGACAAGGAGTACCCCGCGTACTCCTCCTCCCGCAATCGTTCGATGATCGCACTTACAGTTGCGCGCCCTCGCGAACGCTCCGAAACTTTGCAAAATCTCCTCTACAAGTAACGAAAAATAACGAAGATAACGAAGTAATTAAAGAAAAAAAAATGAAAAAAAAAAGAGAAATAAAAGCGAGAGGGACTAAAGTGCCAAATGTCGCGGCAGAGCGCGTACCGTATTTTTGTAAAGCTGCTTTCATACGTAAGGCTAGAGTCGTCCTCGTGTGCGACGCTACTAAACTCGAGATTTAAACATAAACGCTAGAGAAATAAATTGATTAAAGCGAGGAGGACGGTGATGAAGGAAAAATAAATGCCGATGCCCAACTGCCGATTTTATAAGAAATAATAAAAAAAAACTCGCGTTAAGTTAATTAAAAAAAAAAAAAGATACGTGCGTAAACCTTAGTTGGGATGGGGAGGGGTATGTGTTGGGGTAGGGGGCGAAGCGTAAAAGTAAGAAGCGAAGAAGAAGTCGCGAAGCTACCGGGAGAGCGTTCGCTTCTTTAAGGAACAACTGCCAATTCTGTATAGCCACGGTCCGCGCGCTCTCCACACGATGAACGCGCGTACGTGTATACGTGTGCACTTGTGCAATGTGCCAAATATGATGCCGTGGTGGTGGCTCAGCAGGAAGCCGGGATCAGTCCTATTGAAAAACAACACATGGGGTCCGTACGGGATTCCGTGCAGAAGGTTCTTTGTAGGGTCCTATGATCGCGTCTAAATCAGCTAGAGTGAAATGGAGTGAAATTTAACTCTATTGGAGTCAAATGTTTACTCTAATTTTATAGTCAATTGAACTCCCTTGACGGAGTAAAATAGAGTGATTTTTTGACTCTCAAGTAGAACGAAAGGACATACTCTTCCTCTTCCTTAGAGTAAATTTACTTTATACTTTAGAGTAAATTTTACTTTACTTTAAAGTAAATTTTATTCTATTTTAGAGTCAAATTCACTTTAAGGTAGAGTAGGATATTCAACTTCAATAGAGTCAAATTTGACTCTATAAGTGTTTTCACTACAAACTAGGAGTGAAATTTGACTCCAACTGTTTTAGCGTATGAGATCTAAAAGTGCTGCAAGAGTATTACATTAATTACATGGTGTAGGGTCTGTAGAAGTGATACTAGAGTTGATGGTTATCGTACGATGCCCTTCTGAGAATAACACGGAGAACCAGTAATGCTTACGTGGATCCTATTCAATTCTAAATATTTAACTAGAAGCAATTTTAAGAAATCATAACTTGCAGGATTCAAATGGGTATTACTCGTAAAGGATTTTGCAGCAGGATCCACCTGGAATTAACAAGGATTATGATGAACTATTCAAATAGGCTATGAAATATAGTGTACATGGAATTTCATATGGTCATCATAACTTTCGCTTGGGAAAAGCACTTAAAAAATAGTAAAAACCTGTATGCTACTAGAATAATTTGAAGAATCAATAACTGCAGAATTCAAATGAATATTACTTGTTTTTTAAGTGATTCCCACAAGCAAACCTTAAGGTTTCTTCTATGGATCCTACACGATTTGAGAATTTCATAGCTGACTCCGACAACTCATCCAATTTCTAATTAATTCTTATGCGTATCCTGTGAACTAACGAGGAGTTTTAAAAATACCAAAAGTAGATCGTCAACTACTATCTACAGATCCTACTGCAAAATACTATGTGCATCTCTTATGAGACTCATGTGTCGTGTTTCAGTAAGGAAGGGAGGCTCGGACGTTGCACGTGCAGCCGTATCCTCGGCTCTCTCTTTCTCTCTCTCTCTCTGTAACTATCTCTCTCCATCTCTCTCTTTCTCCATCTCTCCACATCTCCATCTCTGTCTCTCTGTCTCTCTCTTTCGCTCTCGCTGTGCGGCCATCGTGGCGATCGATACACCGCGCCAACCTCCCTGCCAGAAAAGCTGCCCGGCGCCGAGGGGACGAGCCGCACGAGTGCACTGACCGTCCGCTTTTTCCCTAATTCAACCTTTTACTTCGCAACCTTCACACTTTTAGCATTGAGCATCTTATCGGCACAGAATTACCAAAGCGGCTAGCACTACTATATATTGAAATGTTTTTCTCGATTATTTCTGCTTCCCTTCCAAAAGAAAAAAAACCAGCTTGAGTATATATAAAAAAAAGGAAAGAAAAGAAAAGAAAAGAAAAAGTGAAAGGGGCTGGTGGCCGCATTGAGGTCGCTGAGGGCTGCCGAGGACAGCTAGAGGTGGAGGCGCGCTCGGTCATGTCCTCTTACCTAAACTGGTATGTACTTAAAGATTAACGACTAAAACCACTTTATCGATAAACGTGGCATATAATATCAATATTGTTAATAAGTGAAAGGGTAAATGAAGTGCGGGGCGGAAGCCCGCGGGGGAAAGGTCAAGAGATATACGGTATAAATGTTGCATATAAAGCAAGATAAATAAAATAAAAAGAAGTATAAGCAAATTATTCTATATAAAATAAATAAACCGAGTAAATGAATAAATATGGATAAAAAGGAGTGGATGGAACGAAAAAAAAAAACAGAGCGAGTGGGCAGAGCGAACGGATGAGTACTTTAAAGAAAATAAAACGAACAAATGGGATAAATAAAATATAAGTAAAAAAAATAAGTAAATAAAATGATTAATGAATAAGTTAATTACTGATTATAGACGTAAGCCGTGATAATCGAGAACGACAATGACCGAAGACGATAACGCGTGATGATGCGCGACGAAGAAAATAAAGCGCGCGTGTGCTGAGTGTGCGTGAAATTGGCATGCATGTTGTGTAGCTCGACTGCGCGCGCTTCACTCTAGACACGTCGTATCAATTCATCCACTGCGGCCGCACCTTTTCTCTTAATCCCTCTCGTCCTCTGTCTCTCGTCTCTCTCATTCTCTCTCCCTATTTCTCCCTCAATCTTTCTACACGGATGAAACTGAAAATCAACCTTGACGTTGATAACGTTCGATTCGGATTGATATTTAACGATTGCTTCAATATTTATCGATTGCACGGAGATAATGATCCTATAAAAATTACCCTAAAATTTGCGGTAAATAGTAATATTATAACACGGACGATGACTGTTTAAGTTAAATGCACGAGAAATGCGTTTAAGTGGTTACAGACGAATATGGTCAGACGCGTGTAAATCACACGATAAGGCAAATATTAATCTGAAAATTTAATTTTTCAGATTAATATTAATGCACATCTATTGTATTGACTCTTGATTCAGACAGTTAAATATAATTCTAGTAGCCTAAAGGCATATATAAGCCAACCAATCCTCGTGGAAACAATCTTATAAAAGACTGTAAGAATAAGTAAATTTTATAAAATCCGATAAATTATTTATCAGGTTTTATGCGATTTTTGCACCATTTTATGGAGTTTTATAAGAATCTTTCAATAGGGATGTTTTTTCGATCGAAGGAAGAGAGTATTATTGTTAAATATTATTAAGGAACAAAACTAGATGCAAAACAAACCCAAAGAAATGACGATCCCTGGTAGAAATGTTGTATCAAAGATGATGGATAAGAATTAAAAAGTAATGGATGTTATATTATAATACATTTAAATTCAGGATTGAAGATTGCATTTAAATTCTTGCGAGAATCCGTTTTAATACTGCATTTTTAGCAGCGATTGCCAGCTGTACCGAAGTGCGCTTTGGGTAATTTTTACTAGATTTCTAATTACATTAAAAGTAGTAAAAATTAATTAGAATTCAACAATAATCGCGAGAAAGACAAGGCTTCTCAGGATTACCGTGACAATGTAGGTAATTTTTATCCTACTATTTTCTCCGTGTGGATATTGAACATTCGTTAATTTCAACATTTCTTAAGCATTCATCGTAAACCTTGACTTCCAACGTTAAAAATTGATGTTGCATTATTACTTATTTAAGTGGATCTTTGAGAAGCTGGAGTAATGATTTTCTTTTTGGCAATATTTAATTTATTAAAACGGTTGCTAATCTTATTTACATCCCTCTACAGAACTGTCAAATCTTCTTTTCTAGAGAGTAAGATCTACTTTAATTGCTTTACAAAATTGCCAAATGTGCTTTTCCGTAAGTAGATTTAGTAAGATCTGCATCAAGATTTTACTAATTTGGTAAATCATTTTTACTGTTTCCTAGCCTAAACAGACACTACTGTTGTAAAACAGTAAGAATTGCTTCTTTTTTTCGGTCTAGTAAAATTCACTAGTCTTACAGTAAATTTTTGCCGTACTCTAGAATAAACTTTTTAATTTCTCGAGTATGTCCCTTGCATTACAAAGTAATCTAGTAATTTTTATTAGAACTTTTTTCTTCACGTTGAAAGGCAACGTCGAATAAGATGTGGCTAATTTTACAACGAACGTTTAAGAAATATTAAAAAAACAACAATGAAAATCAACTAAAATCCTAATTGAATCGGCGACAACGTTGTATTTCGATGTTCAGCGTTGATTATCAGAGTCAAACTCAACGTTTCCATTTCCAACGGCGCATCTCGCCTTCGAAAAAAGCCTTCGTGCAGTGGTCGCTTTTTTTCCGCTCGAGTCGGCTTTTATCCCCCTCCGCATCACCAGCGCTCCTATACAGTATACCCTACGGCCAAGGGGGACAAGCACGTCGCTTGTCCTTGCCTCGTGACGTCATGGCAGCTTCGACCAACTTGGCGCAGCTTCGCGCAGCTTCCCCGTCGACGTGCCACGTCCGCGCAGAGAGCCAATTAATCACGCGTCTTCCCATCGACTCCTCCCCCGTAGCGAGTGCAAACGACTATTTCAGTATGTTTCGCCTCGTTCCATCCACCCAACACACTTACCCCTTCATCCTTTCATTATATTTACCGTTCGACAATTACGATTAACTCATTAATAAACTATAAGTATCGCAAAGAGTAAACTTTAGAGATAGATCGTAATTTGCATAGATTAAAAGAGAGAAGAAGAAAATAAAAGGAAAAATGAAAAAGAGCGAGTGGCAAACAGTCAATTGGACGTAGGTCCCAATGGACTGGACATGTAGCCGAAGAGTCATGCTGCTCAATATGCTATCCCAAAGTGTTTCAACGATCCTATCGATCGTAAACCCCCCTCCCGTCTTCCTATTAACTTGTACTACTTCAAGTATGTTGGCAAAATCATCTTCAAGTTCTCGTGCGTATGGCGAACACACACGTACAAAGTTACACACACACACACACAGTTGGAAACAGACACAAGTAAACGACCTACTAGTATCTAGCAAACATCGATTTAACTAAGTGTTGACTAGCGCACCGTTTCTCGGATTAAGAATTATTACTCTGCCAATTAAACAAAACAAACAAATAAAATTTGAGTATACGGTATTTAAGGGCAAACAAACGAGTTCTACAATCAGAAGGAAAAAGAGTATTTCAGCCGATTACCTTACGGTTAAAAAGACTATCGTTCCGCTTCGTGTGCAGTTTTACAAGTTTGCGTGTCAACCGTCCATTGAATAAACTAATCGGAGACTTAGTAGCTACGCGCGTGAAGAGCTTAGCGTTAACTCCGCGGGCAATTGCGAGGCTAAGTTAAAGCGGGTCTCCTGCAACAGTCAACGCGAAGATTATTGAAGCACGAACAACTGCCGTGGACGGGTGTTAACCGTTGAGCGACGCTGCCCTGACGTGCAAGCCCAGGTTGAGACCCAAAAGGCATCATCGGTATTGTTATCCAAGGTACCGTCCTCGTCGTCGGTAATTCAACGCTCAGCAGCGCAATCAGACACGCACAATTGATTATTATCCAGAGCTGACGTGGGCCACCTTTTTCCAAAAGTTCCAGTCACCAAACAGCCAGCACAAAGTTTCACATCGACGCATGCAAAAAGCCCGTATCTCCGTTGCGGCTTCGAGAAGACCATATCTCGGCAAAGGCTTTGAGAAGACCGTATTTTGGCAAAGGCTTCGAGAAGATCGTATTTCGGAAAATACTTCATGAAGATCGTATGTCGGGAAAGGCCGCGAAAAGAGCGTTTTTTGGCTCAAAGTACATTGGAATATTCGAACGTACAAAGAGCTATCTTTTGACATTTTTTTTTTTAATTTTGCAAAAGAAAATCGTTATAGCTAAAAATAAACGCATGGATCCGATGGAGTAAATAATTTTAATTTGGTATTGGAACTTTAAATTAATCTAGACTCGGTAGAGGTTGAGAAATTGGCATTAAAGAACACACAAAGAAGATTCAAAAATTGAAAAAGTAAATCATATATAAAATCTTCTCACGCAGGAAAGAAAAAACAGTAAAATAAAGCAGACGTCAGTAGTTGCTATCTCCGCTGCGGCATCAAAAAGGCCGCGCACGAATCCGCGGTTGAGATACGGCCTTTTTGAAGCCGCAGCTGAGATTCAGTCTTTTTGAAATGTTAGTCGAGATGCGGCCTACTTGAAGCCTTCGCCGAGATACGGTCTTTTTGCTCTCGCAGCCGTCGATATCGTCGAAGCAGTTAGATTCGCTTTGAGAAAGAAAGAAGAGAATCCTCGAGTGCGGGCAGTGGTCAGGATCGTCACTATGCTTCTCCAAATGCCGCGAGCACACCCAGAGCCAACTGAATTATCTGCTCGCCTCGGTGTGCAGCAGAAGCGCACGCCAGGGAGTTGCGGTGCTGCACGTTTGCATACACGAGCCAACTTGCGCGATTGACTCTTTTTCGAGCGAAAAGCCTTGCACTACTGAACGCTCGATTGAACGAGAGATCTCCACAAAGCAGTTCGAGCAGCCCTTCCAAAGCCTTTTTAATCCGCCGACGAGAATGCCTTAAAATTTCATCACACAAGTGCTTTTATTTCACCTTCGTCCTTTCGAGGATGGAAATCAGAAGGCATTCGCTGCACGCACTCAAAGGCATACAAGCATGTACGCGCGCTCACCGCACACCTGTACACGTAAACAAGCACGCGTATGTACCGAGAGATGAATTATTTTTAATTGATATTACTAAATAATATTCGACCATATTTAATTAATTTATTTGTGTTATTTTTACCTCAAGAGAGACTGACGGATCGTTGCTGGTGTCTCTCGTAGTGTTTGTACATGATGTACAGCCACTGTTGATTTGGAATGTTTTGGTCGTCTGAAAAAAGTGTGGGTGTCAAAGTCACACGAGATTTAATGATTATCATATGAGAATCTTATCAGTCTGTTCAGTAGTAGAGTACACGCTAAAACGGTTGGAGTCAAATTGGACTTTATATAAAGAGAGTAATTTAAATTCACTCTAAGATAGAGAAGCATATGAGATGTTAAGTCCCTACCTTTCGCTTTATTTAAGAGTCAAAGGATCACTCTATTTCACTCCATAAAGGGAGTTAATTTCATTATAAAATTAAAGCGAAATTTTTACTCTAATAGAGTTAATTCTCACTCTAATTTACTCCGGCTGTTGTTGCGTAAAGGAATTTAATAGTATTTAGTATCTTTTCTTAATTGAACGGATTATTTGCTGAAGATGACTGTAACATTCTGTGAGCATTTGACACTTTTTTTTAAAGCAGAAAAAATGTAACTCGGTGCATGCACGCGCACACAAAGTCGTTGCATACACTCGCATTTACTCATATATTTATACTCACACAAACAGGCAAACACCCACAAAATCATACAGGCACGCACGCACGCGAGTTTAGAAAGCGTTCGGGCTGACGAGGCTTAATTGCTGAAAATGTCAATTGTTCAACTTCGCGTAGAGGAAGAATCTTTGATGGCTGCACTGGAAAAGAAGACGAAAGACTAAAAATTACGAGAAGCCGAGAGGAAATAAATGATAATTTGATCTAGAGATGCTCCGAGCACAACTGCATCCTTCATTCTGAAGATCGGCTACCCTTTAAATCTATACAGCATTGTACTACTGTAAAGACAATCAGACTCGTAGTGCTCTGAACAGCGCGTGGGTCATTCCAGATTCAGGTTAAATTTTTAACGGTCGATTTATGTCGGCATTTTACTTTTAGCCTTTAATTTAAATGTGATCGCAGCTTTTTGTTCATTCCTCACACGAAATCGTGAACCTCGCCATTTATTAATCATAAGAATAGGAGGCTTTTATTCTTCCATCCACCGATTAAAAATAGATGAAAGCGATAAAAGACAAATTAACGTTTAATAAATAAAAGAGAAGAAGAAGAAGATGAAGAAAAAGAAGAAGAAAATATGTGACGCCAAGCTATTGTTGATCCGTAGGAGCAGCGCGCACATTTTATACATCTCATTTTTCTACACAGGTATTGATAGTCGTTATACAATTTGCACGAGATTGCACGTGATGATAAAAATTACTTGCATTTTTTACATATAATAGGGAAAAAAATACGGTATAAACTTTTTTAGCATGTCAGCGCAGCGCGATTTAAAAAAATAAATAAAAACGTGGTCAATCCTTAGGCATAATAAAAGTATGACCCTCACGATGGCAGTTACACCTTAACTCGCACGCTAATAATATAATATGAGCGTAAATAAACAGGAAAAAAAGGACATTTTTACATTTTTAGGAATTAATAAAAAAGATTTTTTGGCGAAATCGAGGCAACTGTTTGCCGCAGTTTTTTTTTTTTTGCTACTCCAGCAAAGAGTGAAGCGACCGAACAACGGATTTATATACGTCCCAACAGCTCCGGCGAGTAATATATTTGCAGACAAACAGAATCACTTGCAAAAAAAACCTCTTCAATTTTTCTTGAGTCCTCTAGAAATTTAGTCGAGTCGGTCGAATAAAAAAAAGCAAATCAAGTCTACCAAGTAAATAAATAAATTAAGAAGTGAATAAATGACTAGTAAGTGAAAAACAAATAAATAATTAATTAATTAAATAAATGAACGACTAATAGAGTGAATCCGACTGACGAATGCTTTGTGCTTGCATGAATAACACGGAATAATTGTCATATATAAATATGAATGGTTGAGCGAATAGACACATGAATATAAATATGTTTACGATAAAATTACGGGTAATTCAAGATTATATTGATTTTTTCTATTTGACCGTTTGTATAAAGGGAAATAAACTTGTGCCAATTCTTCAAGATTTTCAAGGGCCCGGTGGCTCGCGATCAACTTGACTCGTTGTTTTTTCAATGTAAATTATCGAATCTTCCAATTGCGATAGCATAAATTATCGAGTTGCAAGTTTATATAGGCTCCGGACTAAGAGAGCGCCAAACTAATTTCTTTGTAGTCCGAACAAAAACTCGAATGAATCGACCGATGCACAAGGCATTTTTTAAAACGGCTGATCCTCGAACCAATGGGCGATCAAGATTTTCGGTTGTTATTCTGATGCAAGCCTGGTACGGTGTTGTTGATGATTTCTGTAAGTCAGTGGTCTAGAATTCGACCAGAATCGTTCCATAAAATCTCGACAGATTTGTTCGCCAGAATCTGTCGATATTCGAAAATTCCGGCCAAATTCTGCTGAGAAAACACTGCAAGAATTCTACCAGGGGAGTCGGGAAACGTAAATGAATTTACTTATATTGTGATAAAAAAAAATAGAACCCTCAAGCGTTATCTCCCCGACTGTGTTTTATTAAAAGCACCGATCTTACGCTCATCGAGTCTGTCGATTTTTACGAAGCTTTCATTTCCATTGAATTCACCCAATCCACTTTGACATTTCACTTTGTGGCACGCTCACGATTCTTCTTTTCTTCATTGCCATTCTTTATTATAAAAGTTGTTCATATAAGAATATATCATAATGGAAAAAATATATTGTTCCTTGCATCTCTCTATCATCCAATTGTAATCTAATGTTCGGCACCGTTTTTACCAGAATTAATTAAATGTACGCGATCAACTATCACGTATTCGTATACACACGCACCCATAAGCATATTGTATTTAGTTTCTTCCCTTTTTTGCACGAAGTACTTCTTTTTATCCACACCTACTCAAACGGTTCTGTATTGTTTATATGCCTCGGTTAGTCTGAACAAATGGCGAAAGTATATTAATTGCCAAAAGGAATGCTGGCAACGAGACAGAAAGAAACGTTAATTTATTCGTTTATTCCCTTACTGTTATACGGAGGAAAATGAAATCAACAGAATGATGCATCACTATGACCTTTTCTGCTCTCCGATCGGAAAGCGCCAAATTCCTGGCAATGAAGTTGCCGCTTTTCGGCGCCGATGAGCAAAAATTGATACATTGCATACCTAAGTCAGTATAGAAAATAAAGTCTAGGTATGTAATATAAAATTTTATTAAAAAAAAACAGTTGATGCAGTGTTCTATTTTTCCCCGTGAAATATACTGTTAATTTAATCGTACCATTATTCGTCTCAAAATGCCTGAAATTTCGGCATTTTATTAATCGTAGTTGCACACGTTGACTCTCTACGCACATTCACACAGCCGTGTTCCCAGTTCCTCCCTTTCCCACAGGTATATACACGTATAATTATACCTACACATAGGAAAAAGTAAATCAGGTGCAGCATGCGGTGCACACTATATATATAAATAAAATCCATTATACATATGTAAATATGAGATTAAGCGAATGAAACAGAGTGTGATAATGAATAAAAAAAAATGCGATAAGTTATATATACGTTCTTAATTCATGTTTTTTTTATGGTATATATTCTATTGAATGGGTTCGAGTGAAAATTGTTTATCGAAGCTATGTAATGCGAATTAGTGGGTCATTATTAGCGCATTTTCTCGGACGATTATAGTAATGTAATTTTGAGCCAGAACGAAGTGCGGATGGCCGATTGGAGGCGAGAGACAGTGATATAAAATCCGAAAGGCGAGTGATAAGCGGAAAAGCAAAGAAAAAAGTTTCCTTTCAATTTTGGAGTCAAGACAACGAAATGCGGAGATATAAAAAAGCTAAGAAAAAGAAGAAGCGATTTGTTTGATTTCGTTTAGTCGATTACGCGTTTATGTTTTCTATATATCCAGAGTCGTCTTTAAGGCCCGAGGTCCTACATATAATTATTAACTCTTTTACCTTAGTTTTTATTATGTTAATTGTTATGGCTATTAATTAGTCTAAAAAAGATTAAGAAACTAATATATGCATAATCTCTTATCAAGATTTATTTTATTTTTTTCCCTCGATCTTCCTAATATTTTTTTTTTTAAGAATTAAATTCTTTACTGGCCTCATTGATCTTAAAAGCGGCTGTAGATGTGTATGAATAGATATATATACACACATTTATCTGTTTATATCCATTTATCTTTTTTACCCGCTTATCCGTTTAGATGTTTATCGGGTGAGCTGTCATCGTACGCAAAAGAGTGAATGATGTACACAAACACACACACAGACACAAACACGCGCTCAAACACACACACACACACACACAAGTACTATAATGCCGCTGCCCTTTCGAAAGTCGCAGTCGTCGCTCGTTATCGTCGCTTTTTTTATTGCCGCTCACCGTGCCATCGCCAGACTCTATTACTAAAAAAAAAATATTTATTGTTCTACGCGATGAAAAGGAAAAAAAAATGAAAAGATAAGTCTGTCACGAGACAAAAGGATTCGTAATCATTGACAATCGACAAGATAAGCTAGCTTCCCTCGTTGCCTCGACCTCCCCACTTTACATCCTCTTTCCCACTTTCCCTCCCTCGAGTCAACTTGAGAGACTTGAAAGCTCCAAGCCCAACGGCCCGCATCCCCCAACCCCCACCCATTCGTCGGTGAGGCGGCTCAAGAATATGCGATTGTTACATTTGTATGACTTTTTAACGGCTACTACTAAACGATAATGTTTGTATATGGTATTTTAGAGAAAATGATAAAAACAAAAAATACGGAGACAAAAAAAAAAAATAAATAAATAAAGGAGAAAAATCTGTTATGCGAAATCTATTATGCGCTTCGGCGGTACCAATATCTTCGTCTCGCGAGGCGCCGCGAGATGTGCAACAAACGGGTGCGATATTCTCTGCGTTCGTTCCTCGTTTGGTCCATTTTTACAGCGACTGCCCGTTTCTTATTGTTATACCTCTACGCCCTGAGCTTTTTTTTGTTACATTTTCAATTCTTTTTTTTAAACCTGTTCGATCCCGAGTGTGATAATTTTTTATACAGAATTATAAACAAAAAAATTATTGTATATTTCCTTTTTGCGTTGGACATATTTATTCCTTCTGTTTTTCTGCAAACGGCAAATGTTTTTTCTGCGCCTTCACTCGGACGAAACGCGGAAGTAAGCGTTTCAAAGAAAGAAAACAAGGAAGAACAGCATAAAAGAGTAATTGACGCTATGTATAAAGTATTTATTAACTAATTAAAAAGCCATTACTCTAAAATATTATGTATGGATAAACTAAACTAAACTTATTTGTAAACTAACTTGTCTACCATCTACACAACTATCCACGTATGTAAACAAATAAATAAACAAGCGGTTAAAATTATTGTTTAAAAAATAATAAAAGTATTGAGGATTTTTTCTCTTACTTGCTAAATTTGCTTCTTTTGCTTTTTTCACCTCCAATTTTTTTCCCAGGTAGCCTCCAATTTCAATGATTTTTTAATCAGCTTTCATTATTTGTATAATATACATATATGTATATTAATTGAATTCTACAATTCGAACGAATTAAAAATTACTTTTGTACGTTTATTTATTTAAAACAAATATTAAGCATTTATTTATTTACAATCAGTCAAATATAATTCTATCATATAATATATTCAAATCACTTATTAGTATAAATACATAAAATAAATTAGAATGTTATTTTGTAAAGTACAATTAAATTATTAATAAATATCTTATACCGTCTATGAAGAATTATCTTTTGGTTTCTCATAACTAACCGGAAATTGTGCTTGCAAGTAACTGCAGTAGTAGATTATCCCGTAGTAAAAGAAAAATCTTGTAGTCGTTCAGACAAATTTTCTTCCGACAAAAATCCCAATAGGAATTTGTAAGCACTGCATTGCCTCGCAGTGATAAGTAATAACTTAATTGTTATTACATGGTAAGTACTGCACCGAGAAAAATGTTATAGTAAAAATTACATCGCATGTTTTACTGTGTTAAATCGTCATAGGACGAGTACGTCCCACTGTTTCTATATATATTAATTTTTACTATATAACATTTTTATCCGTGTGCTTATTAAAGGTACTTAAGTCTCCTTGAAATTTCGCTGGAGGATTATTTCATGATGTACTTGATCGGCTGTCGGGACAAACTATCGGCTCCCACGTCGTCTTGAATCTTGTATTTACCGAGAGCCATGTCGATAAGAGAAAAGCTGCATTGAGGAAACATGGCTTGGCAGTTTCCACCTTCGTAACCAGATTTATGGGCGTTTGAGTAACTGTGATGCTCTGTCGGCTCAAAGGAAAAGACTCGGCTCATCGGCAAACTGAGCAAAAAGATTTTTTCGTTTTTCACATTGACAATTTTCGGGTGTGCTAATTTCAATGTTTTTTTTTCATTTAATTACCTGAAAACGATCCTGATCATTTCTTCCAGCAAACTGTTTCCTCTTGGAACGAAGCGTTGTGACGCTTCGCAAAGAGCGCGCAGAACGCAGCTTCGCCCGTCAAAGCCCATGCTACAATAGAAAGAAAATTAATATAAATAGAATTGTGCATTAAGTGCATTAATCGAGGCAAGGATTTTCTGATGGACAATTTTTATTTATCATTTTGGTAGTTTCAAATAGTAGAAAGCATAATCTTTGTAAGTAAGTTTAAGTAAATAGTTTAAGTAATAAGTTTAAGTAAATGCACTAGAAACGAATTTAAGTAGTTACAGTCGAATATGGTCAGTCGTATGAAAACCACAAGATTAGGCAAATAATGGTTTGAAAATATAATTTTTCATGAAATCAAAGAGCAGTCATGCACGATTTTAGTAACCTAGAATGCAGTTAGATCGGTCAATTAATTTAAAAGTAGTTAAATGCACTAGAATCAAGTTTAAGTAGTTACGATCGAGTACGGTCAGACATATGAATAATCGCAGGCTTAAACAAGTAATAATTTGAAAGTATTGTTCTTCGTGAAATCAAAGTACAGTCAAACACGATTTTAGTAACTTAAAGATGCAGTCAGGTCGGTCAATTAATTTAAAAGTGAGGTAAATGCACCAGAAACGAGTTTAAGTAGTTACAGTCGAATTTGGTCAGGCATATGAAAAATCGCAGGCTTAAACAAGTAATAATTTGACAATATAATTCTTCGTGAAATCAAAGTGCAGTCAAATACAATTTTAGTAACTTAAAGATGTAGCCAGGTCGGTCAATTAATTTAAAAGTAGGTAAATGCACCAGAAACGCGTTTAAGTAGTTACAGTCGAGTTTGGTCAGTCATGTAGAAAATCACAAAATTAAGGAAGTAGTAATGATTAGAAAGCTTTCTAAAAAGTTGCGCACATCTATTTTTTTTATTCTTGATTCACACAGTTAAATATGATCCTAGTAGTCTAAAAGCGTATATAAGTCATCCAATCCCCATATGAGAACAATCTTATAAAATTCTGTAAAAATGTGCAAATTTTATAAAATAGATAAATTATTTATCAGGTTTTATGCGACTTTTGCGACATTTTATTGAGTTTTATAAGACCCTTCCAATAGGGATTAATTTCAAAATAATTGAATCCTTGGAAAACGGGTTTAAATAGCTAATGACGGAGATACGTTATACTTACGCATTTATTATCAGCTCAACCTTATTGTACAGATCTCGTCTGTACCTCCTTTGCAAGTAATTATAATTCGCTTTGTAATATTTATCGCGAATAGCCATTGGATAATTATCGAAATGTTTATCATCAGGTCCCCGCTCCGGATATTTACTCAACTGAACCTTATCCTTCCGTATGCCAAGCAGCGGTTCCAACTCTGGTTTACTTTCATTCGGAAGATCGTACGAAATTCCCCAGTTGAGTCCTTCGGTAAATATGTTGTCCGGCGTCAATGTATGAACAGTCATACAGAGGGCAATCTTCAACGTAACAAAAGAATTAATTGTTATTGTAAAAAATAATGCATATGCATTCAATCTTTACATTCAGACGATTAAAAATGTTGGCTTTGGTGTCTTTCGATACAATATTAAGCAACAAAAGCTGTTTATACATAAAAAATAATATTTAATTGTATAATTAAAATATCTCAATGTAAAATATTGTAGTAATAGAAATACATCAATTGTTCATTATACTCACGGAAAAACTTGATCCTTCGGGAAAAACGACGTAACGCTTCTTCCGCGATAAAAGCTTCTCTTCTCCTGAATTAACTTGCGAAATCAAGAAGAATAGTAAAATAAGACAAATTCCTGCTTTCTTCATTTCTACTGTTTAAGCTTCATCGGAAAAATGCACTTCTACGGGTTGATATAATGATTTCTATAAAAGCAGATATAAATACGAAAAAAAACGCCTTTTAGCAAAATAATTCAACTTTTTTTTTTATTTCAATTAATCTTTTTTAATTAGAACATAGGACATACTTGCTTCGGCAGTATCTCTGACAGTATATTTAGTTTCTTAGCTGCGCGGTGGCAGTTATGAAGGGAAGATCGATTCTTCCTGGGCCAAGGAAATATCTCGTAACTCAGTTGAGTAAGCTCTTTAGGAAACAGGAAATTGTCGGTCCTCGGAGAAACAGGAGGGAAAATGATCGATAGCTGACATCGATACAAGCAACAAGCCTCGTCGGTCGGCCCGTGCGCATCGGCAAATAATTCCGGCAGAGCGCACACGCTCTTTTCCCCTCCACGGGACTTCCTCCTCCTCTCCCCCCTTCCTCTCCTTTACACGAAATATTTTTTCCCTCGGAAAGTTTGTTTTTTCATTCGCAGAGCGACGCTCAACGTTAAACTGACTTCGACTGGTAGGCAGCCGGGAGTTTACCTTCTCGTTAGCAGCTCTTAGCGGCTGTTAGCGGCGGGTTCAACGACTCGGGGGAAGCGGTTCGTCGTACAAGTTCATCGGAATTCGTTCAACTCCGACTACGGTTATTCATTGCGCTATTTTAACTTCGTATCTGATCGCTAATTAAATGCATTTCAACGGGCCGGAGGAAAGTTTTTTTTTCTTCACGGGGGAGTGATTAAATTTGCCATTTCAATTAGGTAATCTCGGCTAACTATAAGATTCGCGCGATGATATATTTACGGAAGAGGCCAACTTTTGAAATTTTCTCGTGAGTTTTCGGCGATGCGAATTCGCTGGGTAATAGTAATAGCCTTTTAACAATGAATTTTAAAGTTGCATTCTGATGGGTCGTATCTGATAGAGTATTGTCGATGATTTTTAGTCAGTAAAATGCGTGCGCTAAAATTTTAAGGAAAATTTATTCTTAAAAAAATTTGTATAAAATTATTTTTACAAATTTATAATCTAAAATGATTATCGTTTAATATTTTATACAAATATATTTAGCTGCTTACAATATGAAATTAATACGTAGAAATTTCTAAACTTACTTCACGTTTCATTGGTGCATAGATTTTGTCAAGATTGAGATTAAATTGTTCATAATCTATGTAGCTCGTAGTTTTTTTTAACTTTTTCAACTATTTAATCAAATAATTTAAAATTCTACAAGCCTTCAGATTAGAATGACATAAATTACCAACAATTTAAGTCTAGACTCATCAAAATCTATGTATCGATGGGTTCTGAAGGTTACGGCAGATGAATTTTTTAGAATTTTAGAACAATTGGAATTATATCCTTTGCTCTGTGTATTATTTAAAAAAAAATAGGTGTAAAGCCCCCTTAATTGAAGTACAGACAAATTCTTGGCATTTTCATAAAAAAAGTTTATAAATAGTTTAAAGATTATTTAAGGAGATAACTTGAAAATGACTTAAAGATGTTTCGAAAATGATTTGCAGATTATTTACAGATGTTATTGGACCCTTCAAGGATTTTATCAAGGATATGACAAAAATAGTTAAACAAATAAAGATAACTGTAATAACTAAATTTATTACTATTGTAAAGTAAATTGAGTAATACATTCAAAAGAGAGAATGGACAATGATAGCCCATATCACAATTGTGCCTCCAGGCGTACGCCTCATCGTAAGCATCGCTCCTGCTTCCATTCCCTTCGGGATAACTGAAAAATAACGAAAGCAAGTTGTTCAAGTGTTTTAAAAAACTGAATTCATCCTAAGTAAAAATATCGAGAGTCCAATTTCTCCACGGCTTCTTATAAAGAATCCTCTCAAAAATTCCCCAAGGATTTAATTTTTCTCGTATCTCGTAGCTGCTAATCTCACCTAAACACTGTTCTAAGAATATCCTCGAGAAGCGAACTGCCAGGAGAATTCAAAAATTCCTTCACTTCGCAGATGGTGCGAAGAACACACTGCTTTCCCGGTAGACCTTGGCTGGAAAAATGTCATCAATTGTCCCTTTTATTGCCTAAGCAATGACATAAGAGATCAAAGCAAACATAGAAACAGACGATACCTATCCAGTGCAGACTGAAAATTCGCGTAGAGCTCGCGGCGTTGTCGCCTGTGGGGCCTCTTTTGAATTCTCAAGGAACTCGCCTCGGGCGGAAGTGGCCAGATCATGTCGAATTCCAAATCGAGATTCCAGTTGCTCGGTTCTCGAACCTGAATCGCCTTGAGGTGCGTCACCGTCAACTGTCGATAGGAGCATCCACACGGAGGAATGAATAAAATTTGATCGACTATATTCGTCGGTCTGGAGCAAGAAGGCGCCATCTCGAAATCCAATTAGAAAAGGTGCCATTCCGAACTCCAGATAAAAAGGTGCGATTTTGGATTCCAGTTGGGAAAAGGGCCTTATCGAAAACCAACTCGGAGTCTAGGTTGGAAAAGTTGATAAAGTAAGATGGATTCCGAGATGGTATCTTTTCAAACTGGACTCCGAGGTGGTACCTTTTGCAACTGGAGTCCGAGATGGCACTTTTCCATCTGGAGTCCATAGTGACACGTTTTCTAATCAGACTCCGAGATGACGCCTTCTTCACTGGTAGAAAAGATTCTTTAAACCAAAGTCTTCGCGTCTTTGAAAAATATTTTTTCATGGTATTTGAAATAAAGAAATACGCGTTGGCATTAAAGAAATATTTCTTAATAGTTAAAGCGCGATCATCTTTACCGACCAAAATCCCATGGATAATTAATAGTTAATGCACCATTTCTTCATATCTAATATCTACGCCTTTGGATTATATCAAACGCGCACAGCTTTATATTAAAGACACTGGCTTTCGATCAAAGGATCTTTTCTATCAGTGTTGCATTTTTGTTCGTTTCTTTGTGACTGTCAGTGCGTCAGTCGAAAAAATTGCTCCTGTTTACTCACTACAAAGGCGCTGCCCTTTGGAAAGGCGAGTGACCTTTTTCTCCGCGTCATTTTTCTCGAGGACTCCGCGAGCAGAGGCAAAATAGCTAAGAGTACTACTAATGTTGACGGGCGCATTGATAAATATTGACAAACTGCCGCGGTCTATTCCGGAGAAAACAAGCCTTTAACGGGGATCGCGTGCGCTTCTCGAGTGCTCCAGTGCTCAACTACTCAACTGCTCAACCACTCAAACCAACCGCTCATTCGATGCTCAACATCCTTCATTGTTTGTCTGGTTTGTCGAGCGAGTCGGTCTTAAATGGAAAAAACAACAAAGAGCCCTTTTAGTTGGCCAATTCATTAAGCCCACAATGGGGCACTAATATAGATTTATTGAAACGCTCTTTACTCCTCTGCTTTGCACAATAGTTAAGTAAATATATATATATTATGCATTAGTCATAATTTCAAACTGTTTCATTGTTTTTTATTTTACATAAATATTTGCGCATTTGGTTTAAAAAATCTGAGGACATGAAAAAAGTTTGTCGCAGTCATCGTGGCTATTGTAGGCTTCCTCATATTCCAGTTCCAAAGGTTCGATTGTAGGTGCACTCAAGAGATTAGGAAAGCTGAAGGCAATTATATACGTCTTAAAAGAAAATATAAATTATAGAAAATAAAATACGTTTTAAAAGAAAATATAGATTTCATTTTGAGATTTTATAGGTCCCGGTGGAAAAGTGAAGGATATTTTAGCCAGAAATTAGCTAATACTAAAATTCTGCTTAACAACTTTACCTTCCACCAGGGACGCGATGAAATAAAGCTTCTCAGGTCTTACCTAAAGATCGAGTGGAGGATCTCGTCGAGGAAGGGTTTCAATTTGACCCTGTGTGAAAAGTCTCGATTTCGTTTACCCGCCTGACAGAGAGCCTTGAGAACACAATTTCGTCCACTTTTGCCCTGGCTATTGTAAAAGAAGAAGGATATATATTTTGGCGAATGAGTATTTTTCCTTCTCTTGGAATAAATCGCTATTGAAAATAATATCAATTATTGGATGAACTTTATACTAACGCCTCGAGCATCACTTCCAATTTGCGGTAGAGATCCCGTCTGCTTCTGCGATGGTAAACCTCCGCAGGTTTTCTGTGATAAGGACTCGCTTTGTGAGGCAACTCGTAAGCCAGGCCGGCGGTAACGCCTATCGTAAAAAAGCCTTCTGGTTTCGTCAATGTTCCAATGGTCAGGCAGTAAATTAACTGGCAATGAAAAATAATACTTTTAATAATTCGAGTGTGCTCACGAAGATTCCATCTACGGATTTTTTTAAAATATTATACGACTTGGAGTTAATAATTACTACTTGGAGTTAATGGAGAAAAATAAAATTTTTAATAATTTGAAAGTGCTCTGATCTTTTGAAATTTCTCGTCATTCAATATGCACATAAATAAATTTATGTTGATTCCAACTATGAATTTTCTAAAAGATTACGACTTGGAGTTAATAAAAAATGTTTTGAACATTCCTTCACTTGATATCTTATTCGAAGAAGCTTTTTGAAAGTTTAAAATGACCAAAAATAAGTTTATAGCTTTTGTTGTCCGATAAACTATCAGGATGTTCAAAATACTATTTTTTTTTATTTATTTATTAAGATCCAACAGGCACGAAGTCCTTTTTACAATAAAATTTTATTGTAAGATAGAGTATAGCAACGCCTGTACGCATACACATAACAATAATGGTCTGAAAGGATAATATCTAAAAATGTATCCGCAAGTGACTATTAATTAACATAACGTGATGGAATTTCTGATAAATAGTTTAAAAATACTTTAAGTGCGACGATTATTTCAAATGTATACTCAAGGAATTTTTAATCCCTTGAATTATTGCTAAATAAATATCTAATTGCAGTCCATTAGACTGAAAAATAATAAAGAACTGGTAAGCGTTTTACGACTTCAGTCACAAAAAATTACTTTTTATCTAAAAATGTATTCGAAATTTTAGTCACAAGAAGTAAATATCAATTATGCTTCACACGAAACTATTTCCAAAAAAATTGTTCTTCTTATTGTCCAAATTCTCATACTCACCTGGACGTTACTGCCCTGCGGAAATATAAGATACTTGTATCGACTGCCAGTCGCCCGTGCACTTCTCGATAGGCTAACGTTAGCGTGTCTTTCCGAGCGGACTCTCATGCAAGCCAGAAGAACAAATAATGCGAGCGTAAAAAATGACTTTGTGTATCTTTCGCGCCTCATTTTTCGAGCGAGTGGCGAGCAACACTGAGAGGTTTACTCTGCTGCCAGGTCAGACGGACGAGGCGCTATTAGAGACTTCGCAACTTAATATTTTTACTGCAACCCTCTTACGTTGTGGTAATTAAGCAGTAATTGAAATTTATAGAGGCTTTTATTGAATGAAATAACAACTCATTTCGTTTAGCGTAAGAAAAGTTTTTTTTTTATTGAAAAATAAAATACGAAAATAGAAATGACAGATCGCTGTCACTTTATCGCCAGATTTATTAAAATTCCAACTGGTAAATCGAATGTTTGCAAGAGGAGTACATCTGAGAGCAGTTGCCGACGAAGCTGTGGGCGTGATCGTACTCGTTCTTAAACTCGGTTCCATCGGTTCGGATTCTAAAAAAAAATTATGGTAACTTTTAGGTGCGAGTTAACTACTAATTAAGTATCAATTAACTTTACTAATTAACTATATACCGATTAATTCGACTAATTACTTTCTAAATTTAAAGCAGTGAGAAGGTCACTGTTTTTGACAGAGACGGTGCTATTTTCTCAGTGATTCTAATTTAACTGTGACAAATGCATAAACTTTTTACCTACAAAATTAATATGTTTCGATGACTTTATTAGTGAGTGTTTAATTTTTTATTAAAAATTAACAGTGAATAGTTAGTGTATGAAAACACAATAGTTCACAGCATCCAGTTGTAAAAATTCACTGTTTCATTAACATTAAATTTTAGCTGAATTTATATCAGTGCATAAAGATTTATATTGTACGTGAATTACGTGAAAATAGCATGTAGTATCTCCTGGAGAAAAGTGCCCGTTCCAATCTGAAATGGATTCCTTTGGCCAACCTCGCAGAGAGCTCTCATGACACAGGACCTACCGTCGATACCTAGACTAAGGTAAAACTGATTAATCTTTTATTTTTTACAAGGTAATTTTTGTAATTCCCTCTTTTTTCTTCATTTAAAAAATAAATTAAGTAAAGAATCTCACTTACGAATGTAAAAATGTTTCGATCTTAGAGTACATGACAGCTCGAGAACGCCGGTGCAGCAGTCCCGTCAATTTAGGTTCGAGTTTACTTGGTAACTCCCAAGCGAGGGCTGCCGTTAATCCCAGAACTAAATCTCCAGCTCGACCGTACGCTCCAATAGTCAGGCAATAAACCAACTGGAAAAAGTCAGTGCTACAAAATTCTTTATACGAGAACAGAACTAGACTAACGGAATGCAGCCTTTTAATATATTTATACCCTTATGAAAATAAAGTAATGCTACTGATTAATTGTTAATTATAAATCAAAAGGTAATTTCGTCACGGTAATTCATTGGGATATACTTACCAGTAGAATGTTACATCTCAGGGTCACGGAATCGGATGAGATTTTAGAAATTGTTTTCTAGAAAATTGAATAATGGAGCTTCAGTATGAAACCTTAGGTTTGCTCTCGTGTAGTTTTTTTTTGTTAACATCGAGCAGTACTAATTTCCACTGGAAAATTTCAGGTGTGATCTCATCTAAGATTTCAAGTACTTACTAGTGCTTTTATTTTCATTATTCGCTGCTTAGAAAATAATTACAAAAGTTTCATCGAAACCGTGATTATGAGACGCGAGACTCTTCTGATCAGTATAGTCTCTAATATTCTTCTGGAATCAAGCAGTTCATCAGTTGAAAAAAAAAATTCACACAGTTCTCGTTACGTAATTGTTACATGAGAATCACAATCGTTATCCTGTAGAAACACTTTGCAGAATTTTCTCCGAGGTTTTTTCACCTACATAAAATTTTAAAAATTGTCTGCAGAAATACTTTTCTGTAGATATTTTTTTGCAATTTGGCATTTCGGACGAATCTTCTACAAAACTTTATGCAGAAAACTCTGCAAACTTTTTTCCTATGGGATCACACGAGAATTTTTTGATTCTTCCACGAAAATCTCTTGATTTTCTCATGAGAATATTTTTGTAAAAGTTTTTTTTAAATTTATTCCAAAAATTTATCCGTACAATCAATATTCTCTCGTGAGAATTTTTCGGGTTTCTCATGAAAATCTTTTAATTTTCTCACGAGAATCTTACAAAAATCATGCGAATTTTTCTACTTGAATTTTTCAGAATATCTTTGCAGTAATTTATTTTCATTGTAGGAATTTACGCGTACCTGAACGTTGCTGCCTTGAGGAAATACGAGGTACCTCTTTTTTCTGACCAGAGCCGGCAGTTTCTCCTGCTGCGGCTCCTGGCCCGTCACACCCGTCATCAACAGGCACGTCAGCAGGCCAGCCAGGATGAGACGCATCCTTCTTCTAGACGCTTCTTATTTGGAAAATGAAACCCCTTTGCTTTATAGGTTGACTGCAGGATAACGGCACCCTCTACGCTTACATACTTCTGTGCTTCTCCAGGCCTCCGGACTAATTCGCTCGACAAACATACTCGTCAAATGAGTCAGCCTCTTACGAACTCAAATGAAGCGATTGACAGAAACGTGCTATTTGTATTTTTTTTTTTATTTCTTTACTCTGTTCTTTTTTTTTCGATTTTGCTGTTTGTTTGGGATTTTCGTCGATGACGATCTCAATTTTCGTTACCGTAACACCGTTGTTGTCGTTTTATTTTATTTACTTGTACATTGAAGAATTGTGTACTTTACAAATTTATTTTTTTTCCACTGTATATATTTTATTCATAAAAGTGTACATGTTACAGCTCGTTAAAAGCGTTAAAGCCGATCAAATGCAGGGGACAATCATTAGCATAGTTCCTGCACAGAATTGGATCCAAGCCAAATGTACTGGAATTGTAGGAGCTGAAATTTGAAAAGTGATGAAAATAATGAGGATAAAGAGAATATTTCTCAGCTGATGGGGGAATGTAGCCCTTACCCCGATATCAGATTGAGTATTTTCATCAGAGTGCCGTCTTTATGCTTCAGAAACTCGGCAACTTGACACAGACTTTTTAGGAGGCATATTTTACCATTTAATCCGTGACTGAAAGAAATTCTATTACTTGACGATCGAAATAGTATATCATAATTATATTTAATTTAATTACACGCTAAATCAGCTGGAGCGAAGTAAAGTAAAAATTTACTCTATTGGACTCAAATTTTTGCTCTAATTATATAGTGAAATTAATTACATTGATGGAGCGATTTTTTTACTCTTAAATAGAGCGAAAGATACTCTACTTACGCTATTCTGCGTTAGTGCGAAATTTACTCTGCTGTAGAGTGAATTTAAATCACTCTATTTATGTAGAGTCAAACTTGACTCCAAGTAGAGTTGAATTGAATCCGACGATTGATTTCTCACTATAAACTAAACGTGAAATTTTATTCCAACCCTTTTAACGTGTGCCATTCAGTCTTTGTAAGGATTATACCAAGTACATAGAATTATTCTTAAATATATATTTTTTAAATTAACTAAAATAATTAAAACGAGTGTTTTTTAAGTACCTTTCATATAAGTATTCCGTGGCTTCTCGAACTTCAGACAAAGATGCTGATCTACCGTTTCTTCTGGTCGGTAACTCCCAGCCTACCTTGAAGCCACTGGCCTGTGCAAATATCGTGCTTGGGGGAATCGTGCTCACCTTGTAATTTAGTCGATACTGCCGAAAGAAAAAAATATTTTTTAATAATCTCACTACTGAAGTAGTCACTACTAAAAAGTGAAGATCCACTGAGAAAAAAGGATCTTCAATTCAAATATCCTCGTAATTAAACATCCAACGCTGAAACTATATTAAAAAAATTGTCACGAAAATCAGTAAATATATCCTACAGAGCTATCAGCTATTTTTTCTACTACCTATTATATTCAGCGAAAATGCAGTTATTGACAAACTCAGTGACAATGTCTCCATTTTAAATTTTTGATTGAAAGTTAATGGATTGACATTAAACTACACTGACAAAAAAGATCCTTTGACCCAAAGTCTTCGCGTCTTTGAAAAGTAATTTTTTCATGGTATTTGAAATAAAGAAATACGCATTAGCATTAAAGAAATATTTTTTAATAGTTAATGCACGATCATCTTTATGATGACTTTAATAATTAATGCACCGTTTCTTTACATTGAATACCTATGCCTCTGGACTATATTAAATATGCACGGCTTTATATTAAAGACATTGACTTTGGGTCAAAGGATCCTTTTTATCAGTGTACATAATTTTAATTAAATTTAATAATCTCTCACTGATTGCAATAATTTACTTTCCATTGCATTTAATAACTCTCGTTTTAAAATCTCTCTTAATGAGCCATTATATACATATAACTATATACATGCATAGACTGTGTGATATGCATACATCAAGTAAGCTTCATCAACATTTAATTAAAAAAAAAAATTCTCAGTAGTACAGTGCAACTTTGGACTGGCAGGAATATTGATAGGTACTTACGAAAAATGTGCTTCCCTTCCGGAACGCCACGAATCTCTTCTGTCTAACGGCTGCGATCAAATTCAGAGGCGTTAAAAGCAGCAACACCAACAGTCCGAGCTGAAAGATGTGCTTCCAAGACATACTGGGGGAAAACGAGCGATTCTCCTGCTGCGCCTCTTCTCCTTCCGTATATTTCACTCGGCCGAGTGACAGGTTGAATCCGCTTGAAGAATTTATTCGAAAAGGTAGCTGTAACCCTTTAACAGTAACAGCAATTAGCACCTATTAATTAGCGCCAACTGACTCTCGCCGCCTTCCCAAAAATTTGGAAAGGATTTTTCTTTGTGCTCGTTATTTATTGTCTTCTTATACCTACTCGACTTGTTCTTCTACGTTTAATTTTCCGCTTCAAGCCTGAGCTCAGTGACTGAACTAATGAACAATGATTTCTCATTTGGAAGGAGATAGAGCACTCCTCCTTAGTAGAAAATGCTATTTTTACTTTCATAATCAAGAGAATTTCACGTTTACTTTACTAGAACAATTAAAGCGCAGTAAAGAAAATAAAACAAAACTTTTTACGGTAGCTTCACCAAATTAAAAAAAAATTAAATTATATCTTTCTTTAGACGTGAGAGGTGTAGAAGTGATAAAAATGTATGAATTTATATAAAATATATTGTGTAAAATACAATAGTACATTATTATTATAAATTTGGGCCTTTTTTAGACTTGAGAGCCCACGAGAACTCAAATATCGGGTTCTGTTTTTTTGTTATGGAAAAGTTACAATCGATTCTTAATAAAATTTATAAGAGTTGCAGCAATGTCTATTAGATTGACAATAAATTTTGAAACTGCTAGCAATATTTTACAATTATGTCAGTCTGTAAAAAATTTTAAACGGACTATTGTATCTTTTAATAGAAAATTTTTCTTCGCACAGTAACTTTTTTGTTTTTAAAAGCATTTAGTAAATTAGCCCCAGTAAAAACAATAAATTAATCAGCTTCCGACGTCGTAAAAATAACAATAAAAAATAAATAAATAAAAAATTTTCACCTAAATTTAAAATTCAACCCCTTTAAAACCAAAGTACATTACAGTGTATAAAACTGTTATCGTTTGAAAAAATAAAGCAAAGATAAAATTAATTTACAGTTCAATTAAATTTACTGCAAATTTTTTAAGATGACTATAACAGTGTTTTTTTTTTATAATGTCAGTCACCCAGTGACTATTTAAATTGAACATTGCAATTTTTCTCCTCGGAAGAAAATAAGGTGGTTAATCATGATCGAAGAACTGGGAAATATCATCAAGAATTCCAAATCCTTTAGGGCACGAGGAATACACTTCGGAACAGTCTTCGCCCCTTCTTCCGAGACGTGCAGCCTCCCTGTATCCTTCCTCGACTGCCAGTGATTCGCCATAGTCGGGCCTGCAATAAAACCAAGTCGATTCCTTTATTTCGTTATCCTCGGCCTTAGCATTTCTATTTTTCAAGAAGCAAGAATCCCTCCCTACTCTTTATATAAAAACTTGATTCGTCGAATTCCATACCCGGAGAGACAAGTTCACAATTAAAAATTTTGTGTTTTGTGTTATTTGAAAAATAATTAAAATAATTAATAAAAATAAGCTTTTGTTCACTTGTATTTACTGAAGCAGTTAAAATAAGACGTAACATATGTGTAATTTTATTTATACTACAAAAATTGTGTTTGTTTTACGTCAGTTCATTTCTAAACACAAATGATGGATTTTTGATTATTTTCTAGTAAAAATTACTAAACTATTTCGTAACAGACAGCAATGACAGATTCGTCAAATAATAGCAATACTTCCTCAATTTTTCGACATAGCAAATATATCACAGCATATGAAATATTTATTTGCATGCGAAGGTACGAATTGCAATAATTAAATAAAAAAAATTAATTACGTGAATAGGACGTGAAAGATCTCGCCAATTAGACCGTCATTTATCAGCGCCGATTCTGCATTTTCGCATATACTCCTTTTGATGCAGTCCTTACCAGGAACTCCACGCCTTATGATAAAAAAAACTAACTCATTATTTAACCTTAATTTCATGTTAATAAAAAAATTATAAAAATATCTTTGTACCTGTCTAATTGATGTTCAAGATGTTGGTAGAACAAAGATCGTTCATCGTACAAGGGAGCCTGTCGACGAGATCTTGAGGATCGTGATGTCAAAAGCTCGTTGAATAAACTGGCATTCTGCGGAAGGGGGAATTGAAACTGCAAGTTTTGTGCGTAAACGAGTTTTCTGCCTGGCATGTCAATCGGCATGGAGAATCCCATCAACAGCTAATTTTTATAAAACAAAAATTCAATAGTTTTTGCTTACAACATATAATATGAATTTCATTTTGACTTCTCCTTCTCTTCTAATTTTCAATATCATTTCTTATGAATACTAGATCAGGCGCTCGGAAATGAGCATTACCTTTATAACATGACAACAAACGATTAAAAAACGAAATAACATCTCCAGCTCCACCAAATACATCACGAGAAATACGGTCTACAATGAAACCTCCATGGATTTTTTAATCATTGATTTTGGCTCTATTCTCTTAAAAATTTTGGTATTTTCTGTAGAAACGCATTTTACACCAGGAAGGGTATACAATTATAAAAGATATTGGTTTGATATATAGGATGACATCCCTTTTCTAATCCAAACTATGATCCACAAATAATCGAAAATGCGTTTTCATTGTCATCGTGGTTCAAAGCTTGCATATTCAAATCGAAGCGATGATTTTAACGAGTCATTATATTGACCTGGATAAACCCTGATGAAAACAAACAATGACTTGAATGACATCTCTCTATATTGGTTATCGAACGTCATTCGCACCTGGGAACAGGATAATCGGCACATACAACGATGATTTACAATTAAACATATGAATAAACTTTTAAAAAGTATGTTTTTATTTTTATTTTATTTTTTTAAAAAGTATTTCTTAATTTTTTACCAAATTAGTTACCTTTTTTCCTAACTAATTACCAAAACTTTGGAGTGTTTAAAAACCGCTTCTATCATTCAAACCAAATACTTTTTCAAGTGAACTTTTCGTAATCGACGTTCTATATGCAAAATTTACAGTGAAATCCACTTTGCAATCAGCGGCAAACGAATACATATAAACAAACTTGGTTTTTTGGCATCATCAATAAACCTTAAAACTAGACTGCCGCAAAAATAGAATGGAGATAAAAATAAAGGGTTTTGAAAATAATTGTAGTTGACAAAAGAAAATAATTGTCTTTTTGTTAGACAATGGCAAAATAATAAATAATGTTTCTTAACGAGGCAATTTGCCTTTTCCAAGGCACATCTCAACTATTCGACTCACAATATCAGAATCTATAGACCCATCTTAGAAAATGAATGTCACTCCAACTTTGGTTGTTATTTCACCTTCAGCAGAGTGAAAGGATTTTGAGACAGTTTACCTACTACTATAACATCAATTGAATCTATTGGTCATTTAAAATCATCATTACGTCCATTTACGAGCAATTATTAGTTTATATTTCAGCAATTATATATTGTTTATATTTTCGTTAAGTTAGTTTATACAGTTTGGTATACACATTTTATACGTAATGACTCTTAGTCCTTTCATCGAATTTACATTAATAAATAAATACATAAATAAATAACTATATCGAAGACCGTTACATTTTGTAGAAACGAATATTGCATCGCCGATAAAGTGCAGCTATCTCCAGGATGAAAAAGCCCGATAAACTCCAAATCGACAGCTTTTACCTACACAATTTTTTCTCCACGTCACACAAAAAGTGTAGTAGTAGCAACGTCCCCTTCTTACCTTAAGAGTTCCTCCAAAGGGATAAACTAGAGGCGGCGTCGACGGCGAGCCTACAGCGATGCTCCTCTTATTGCGAGAGGCTTCGCCAGAAAATACTTGCACCACGAGGAGCAAAGGTAAAAAGAGCCGTCGGTAGATCATGTCGGCGGTGAGCTTGATGTACTGCACTATTTTATCCTTTTCACAGTTTTTTCCGCGCCCGCCGACGGCATTAAATACTTCGTTACACTCTTTTGTGATTTTGACGATTTTCCTGGCCACGGGTGAGCACGTATGAATGGAACCGGTTAAAAAAAAAAGAGAGTTTACCGTGAAAAAAAAAAAAAAAAAACACGTGACCGCTAGCTAAATATACCTTCAGTCAGGGTGCGTGTGTGCGACGCTGCTGCTAATGCCCAGGCAAACATTCAAGATTTTGACAATTTGACAACTGTTATACCTGCGTTAGATTCGTTTATTTTTCCACTTTGGGTGCGAGTGTGTATAATACATGGATGAAATACACTGACCAGCAGGAGAGTGTTACATCGATTTGGAAGAAACGTTAGATTTTTTTGGGACTAAACAATTATGAAGTACAGTGCCGTTAGTTTCTTGTAAGACTTTATTTAACAGATACAACAAAAGTTTGCAAGATGCGATTATTTCCTGGTGACAGGATTTTTTTTACGAATATTAATAAATTTGATGGAAACGTATATTTAAAAAATAGTTTTTTAATTTAGCTAAGTATTATAAAATTAATGTAATTTCATTGAATTTCAGTTAAGTACATGCCTGAAATAAACTTCGTCAGATTTTTTTAAACAAAAAAAAACATTTTTATTCTTTATTTAGTTATGTGGGTTCATTTATTGATTTTTAAAATGTTACATACATTTTTACATTTTTATATACAGCTACTTCTTACACGCAGAAAAATTTATAGAGTAATAATTACCGCAGTGTCGATGCTATATAGCAGCAATAAATTTTAACGTAGATCGATTTTAATACAATATTCTTTTTTTTTTTTTTTAATGAAAAAGTGTCGAAAACATATGACCTTATTTTTTCGATACCCACACTCGCCTAAAAATCGATAAATTTTCTTGTCGCTCTACGGTAAAAATTACTTATAAAAACAGTATGGAATCTACTTAACATAAACTCGATAGTTTTTGCACACGCTCTATAGTAACTTTATTATAAAATCAGTAGAATCTATCAATTTATTAAAAAAAATTCTCGATAACAAACATTAATAGAAAGACCATAGAATCTTTGATCGTTTTATTAAAAAAATTCTGGTTTTCACATCACAGTTCTACTGGATTATTGTAATTCTACAATAAATTTATTACAATCTTTTCAATAACCTCAGTCTACATGAGAATTTTAAAATTGATTATTCCAACTTCTATCTAGTACAGAATTCATCTCAAAATAGCATTAATAATTCATAATTAATTAGGTCCGAGTCCGTACGATCAAACATTTGAATTATATAATATTTTTTGCTGAAAAATTTCTCAGCGCGCACATCCGCTCAAAATCAATCGAAAGTCCCCCCCACTTTCACGAATGAAGTATTTAAACACTAAGCGAGCGTATAATTGACCGAAACACGAGACTCGCTCGGACTGGCTGTGTCAGTAATTCGGAAATCCAAGGTGCGCGGTTTTGCTTTTAAAGTGACTTGAGGCCGGGGGTGAGCAGTCGGTGGGAGGGTAGTGGTCGGTTCTTCGAGCGAGGCTTTTAACCAAATGCGATTTCGGTAAAGGACTCGAGCGGTGATTCGGCGCAGCCCGCATAAGCCAAGGCGCAGTCGCCGGGACTGCCGTTCCTGCCCAATTGCTCGGCTTCCACGTACCACTTCGCATCGCTCCAGCGTCTCGGGCAATCGGCTTCCTCCGACGGGCTGCTCAGTAAACATGGAAAACTCTTTAAAATTTTCGCAAATAAATAGGAAAATAGGAGAGTTTTATTTTTGTGCATTCTGCGCGGCATGCTTATATTATTTTTTAGTCAATTTATTTGGTAGAGACGCAAGTTCCTGAGTTATCGTACGTTCAAATTTTCGCAAAAAATAGCAAAATAGCGAACACTTCTTTATCATCTTATTAACCGTCAATTCCGCACAGCAGGCTTATATTCTTTTTTAGTTCATTTTTTTGAGACGCCAGTTCCTGAGCTATCCTGTGTTAAAATTCTCGAAAAGATAGAAAAATAAGAAAAAAAGTTTCTACGTTACCGTAAGGAAATTTTTAGAATGTTCAGATTATCACAAGAACGTAAGGAAACGTACTAAAAAGCACTTAAATACATCGTGCTGAAGCTGTCGAAACGACTGAATTTGATTGTAAAAATATAAATTTCCCTTTTGCTCGACTTAAATAGAAAGTCATGAAACAATTTTTAATTAAGCTTACCTTAACAGTAAATGAATAATTTCCCGAACAAAATCTTCGCTGCTCCGAGAAATTGGACTTTCAGCGTGTTCGCAAATTGTCCTTAAAAGGCATTCTCGTCCTGAATTCCAACCGTGACTGCAATATTAATTAAGGCCAATTAATATTTCTAATTGACTATCAGTTGATTTTTCAAAGGCATAAGATCTACAAGTAGCATAATTCCTCCCCTTCACTTATTTTACATTTTTCCCACTGAATTCTCCGCTCTAAATGATCTCGATTTCTTTGAAAATTTTTCTTCCGTAAATAAATGCAGATTTGAGCAGCAGAAACTTACTCTTCCAGCAGATCCTCCAGCGCCGTATAAATATTCTCCAAATTGAGTTGTGGCGTTTGACGTACCGAACGAGCTTGCACTATCGTCCCTTCAAATTGGCTCGAGTTCCACGGCAGCGCGTAATTGAATTGAAATCCCGAAGAAAAAACTAGACTGCCTTTTTTGCTCATGGCGATTGGCATCGACATTCCTACGGTGAACTGATTGTCCAGTATGAGAGAAATTTCGCATAAGGCTTATCTGCAACTTTTTTTTACGTCGCGATACAAAGCGGGCCATAATGGAACGAGGACAAACTCTTTCTGTCGATATGCTTTCTTAAGCTTTCTTAAATTAAGTACATTTTCATTATATAGTTCAGTTACTTACAAAAATTGCGATGCCAAAAATTATTTATTTACTTACTTTTAAATAAGGTGTTATTTATTTAGACGGTAGTGCTATTTTATGAAGGCTACACATAAAGAAATACAAAAAAAAAGTACAAAATTTTGAATAGAAATTAAAATTTAAGTTTTTTTTTTCAAGAAACCCGAAATTATTTATGTAAATAGCAGAACAAATTAATAGTGTGCCTACACACTGGCATAACTTTGCTGGTAATTAGTTGCCTAATTAACTAAGCTAATTGAGACATGAAATAGCTAATTTGTACAATTAATTTTCTGTCAGATTAAAAAAAAAGGCATATTTTTAATAATAGATAGTAGCAAGTTAAAAAATTATATTTTTAATATCTTTTTGTGTATTATTCCCAAGTGTCCCATCATGTACCGCTCTATATCCTATGTATAATAAAATGCAGCTGTAAATAGATTTTGCAATTACCTGAAAAACGCTTGATTTGGGAAAGAGTAATACTGGCTCGTCGGCTCGGACCATCATCCCCAAATATAGCACCAATACCAGTGGGAGCACCATCTTAGTCTCTCGAAACACTGACCCTTCTTTGCTTTCCTTTGACGCTCGCCACCTCATCTTACTTCTTTTGCTTTCGGCCGGCCCGGAACAAATATTAGCCTCCTGCTCGTCGGCGCTCCAGAGCCTCGACTAACGGTTAACGGAAGTATCATCGCGGTAAACCGATATTTTGACCGACCAGCTACCGAACTAATTTGTCAGCGCGTTGATTCGACCCAATTTCAGTCGTATCGATGCATTCGTCGGTGCAGACTGAAAGTCGGTAAAATTTGACGCGCAGCTGACAGCCGCGATCGATTTGCACTTGGCTAACTCGAAGTGGAAGCGACGAGCTGCCTCTTATTTCCTTTGAATTTCCGCGCGGCGGAAGTAAAATTAAGTGGTTCGTTATTCCTTATTCGATGCTTGTTACGCGCAGCTTTCCGGTAAACGAGAGTAAACGCGGAATATACCTCGCTCCTCTCGTTCGTTATAACTTTCGCTTCGCAATCCGTAATCCGTGATCCACCGACCAAAATTCGCTATCCGAAATCCATAATTCAAAAGCAGTAATGAAAAATTACAAATTCAGCATCTGCAACCGAAAATCCGCTAAACGAAATCGGAAACACGCTATTCGAAATCAGTAATTCAAAATCAGTAATTTGAGATCGAAAATTGGAGATCAGATATTAGAAAACAGAAATTTGAAATCAGAGATTCTAAATAAGAAATTCGAGATCAGAAATTCAAGATCAGAAATTCGAGATCAGAATTCGAGACCAGAAATTCGAGATCAGAAATTCGAGATCAGAGATTCTAAATAAGAAATTCGAGAGCAGAAATTCGAAATCAGAAATTCGAGATCAGAAATTCGAGATCAGAAATTCGAGATCAGAAATTCGAGATCAGAAATTAGAGGTCAGAATTTAGAGATCAGAAATTCGTAGTCGGTAATCCGGAATCCATGGTTAAATCTCGAGACGCTCGAAGTTTGGCAGGCTGATGCAGTTGCAATTTTCCAAGGGTGGAAAGAGTTGCGCGGTTGGATTTTGAGCCGAAAGCGCGAGCGGAGTAGCGAAGCAATTCAGCAAGCTGTCTGCGTGGCTTTCTACCCCCTCCCCCTACTCGTTATACGCAGCTCGCTCGAGCAAATGGCAGTTCAGAGCTTTTAGCATAGATGATGGCCTGTTTTACCGTTTTACGGGCTACAACGGGATTTCCTTCGGCAAACTCTGCTCTCTGGCAAGCCTAGCGACCCGCTCGTTCCGCTGCAACGGGCCTCCGATCGATTTGTCCCACCAGCTCCCAACGCTCGAACAATTAGCAATTTCTGATCGTTACCTTCATCCTCGCAGGTTCTGTCCTTTTTCACTCTCCTCACGACAGCTTGAACCTTCTAAGAGAGTTGCTGCACTAATTGGACTCGCTTAGCTGCCGCGGCGCTTCTCTCCCGCACAGTTCCACTCGCATGTCGTATTGGCTTAATCGTCAGCTTTAATCGCCTCGGCGCCTCGAGCGGTTTACTGAATTCACTGCTAAATGTAAAATCATTAATCGTCTGGAAAATCTGTACAGTCGGTTTTTCCCTACCTTTATCGAGCAACCGGGGAGAGAAATTGTACGTGTTAATAATGATCGAATTAATTAAGAATCTAAATCTTTACTATCTTAATTAACGATCGACGCATATGATGTAATTAATATGCTAAATTGAATCGAATTTTAAAATAATAAAATCAGTCAAAACTAGTTATTTTTTTTAATAGCGTATTTACTATTCAATTTAGTATATTAATTAGATCATTATTTTAAAAAATATTTATAAATATAAATCGTAACAAATTAGAGTCATACTTGAAGGAGTCTTTCGAGTAAAATAAAAAACTGTAATAAAATACCGTAGAAAACTATTTACAATCGTTACAAATACTACCAATCAATTCCTATTTGGTCTAATTTTTTATTTATTTATGCAGTTTCAGGATTTCCGATTTAAGATTCACTCGATTAATTGTTCCATCGATCACTCTTAAAGTGCATCCACTGCAATTCGGTCGAATCAAGTCACCGTTATACGATAGCCTACTACTACGTCAATCGCAATAAGCTTAATCGATGGTATTTTAATGAATTAGTCATTGATCTAAAATTGATTAAAATTACTCATACATTGCATCGGCAATCGTCAGTGCGGTTCGCGGAGCATTCGCAATCTGCAGCTCGTCCGCAAGCTCGGCGAAATGAAATTGCCGTCATCGAGATTGCGATCTCGTGTCGACTGCTTCGACTGGCTGCGGTGGCGCATCAAAAACAGAAAGGATTGTGACGCAAAGGAATTTGCAAATGATAAACAATATAACTTTATTGAGTAGATATATAATATATATATATGTGTATAATATATAAAAAGGAAAGAAAAAAAAACGTAAGCGATGGCGTTGACGGTATTGGCGGCATTGGTAGCAGCGGCGACGTTGTCAGGCGATGCTCGAAAAAACGTCCAGCAAGCTTTCACGGCACTCGGGGTAAAGGGCGTGGCAGTGTTTCGAGGCGCTTTTACCCTGCAGCTCGGCCGCGCGATACTCACGGTCCCCGTACTCGTCGTAGTGTTCCGGCGTGCTCGAGGGCCTATAACAGATGTGTGCGGATGGTTCGGGTAAAATTACATTCAATTCCCTTCGTAATCGAATAACGCTTGTTCCAGAGTCTGATTCGCTCGATCACGCGTTCGAGCGGAAGAATCTCTGCGGGAATTCTCCCTCTTTGCAGAAGAGTAATTAATTTCGCGTTTTAATTAATATAAGCGATAAAGCTTCGTACAATGAAAGTTTTTGTTTTTCCAAAAAAAAAAAAAAAAAGTTTCAATCGAGAAAAATAAAGTACATTGTAACTAAGCGAATGGAGTTTCTCCCTTTCTGGGCGTAGAATCTGCGCATTTTGAAGGTTGATTAAAATGCAAAGGTAATTTAAGATAATTATAACTTCGAGTTTTAATTAGTGTACGCCAAAGCTTCATACAAAGAAAGATTTTATTTTCAAAAAAAAAGTGTCAATTGAGGAAAATAAATTATTTTGTACCTTATCAAATGAAATTTCTGTTTTTTATAGGCTTAAAAATAACTTAATTGTTAACTTCGCATTTTAATTAATGTACGTTAAAGCTTCATACAAAGAAAGATTTTATTTAAAAAAAAATATATTAATTGAGGAAATAAAGTATCTTGTACCTGATTGAATGGAGTTTCTGTCTTTCTGGGCATAGAATTTTCCCTTTCCGAAGGTTGATTCTCTTGTCTCAAAAGAATCCAATCTAAATAAATCAGCTGATAATCATACCAACTTATAATCGCCTGAGCAGCAGCTGATTATCAACGACGATTCTAATATGTACAACCGAAATAAATCAGCTGCTAATCAGTTAGCGTTTTGCCAAGGTCATCAGCGGAACTATCGTCTGATTAATTTCGATTGATAATGACCTTATTATCAGCCGATTGTCAGCTGCTATTTAGGCATTTATTTTCAAACTGACAGCCAGCTGATTTATTTCAATGGGAGGGTTATAACTATAATGTCCATTAGATTAAAAGCCAAGAATAGCCATTATTAAAAGGCAATTATAGTACCTATATACATCAAAATAGCAAATCTCATCTTTGACTTTTTCCCCCCGATAAGGGCGAGCTTGGCACATAATAATACTCACGAGAAGAAGAGCTGAAGCAATTGGTACAAAAGACCATGACTGTGCGCGAACGAAGTTCCGCTGACTTCGCACACTGCTCTCAGGACGCAGGCCCGACCATCCCCAAGGCCGTAGAGCTCGAGCAGTCGTCCCAGAGCCTTGTACAGACTCCACCGACTAGTCCCTTCGGTGACGCGAGCGTATTGTATGCCAGGCTCGGTGAAGTCGCTCGCATTCGTGGGCAGTGCATAAATCATCTTGGCAAATGCACCCACGATGATGCTCTCACGCTCGAGCTGCAGCGGCGTACCCAAACCGAAGATCAGCTGAAAGACAGAGAGAAGAAGCAGCATGTCAATATGAACTTCACTGCTACTTAGAAAATAGAAAAATTTATAAAATCTCATTTTATACAATGATTATTTTATATAAGACAATTTAAGGGGGTATAACACCTTTAAATTGCAAAATAAAAAAACAAATTTTTCAATAATTCTATATATAATTTAAAAAATATGCAGGACCTCTCTATACTTATGCTAAACTTGAAGGGTATTGTACAAAAGTAAAAATGTTTAGAACCAAATTATTAATTTATCAATTAATTTGTACTTATTTTAACATAATTAGATTTTAACTTTTTCGACGTGTACAAAATCAAATCCCTGTGTTCATTGCAGAAACGACATACTATTAAACTATAGGCTCCAAATTGAAAATGTTTTGTTCATCGATGAACTTCAAATGTTACGGTCAGTGAAATATGTGAAATATAAAATTACGTATAAATTTTCAATAGAGTTGTCTTAATTATTCTAACCAGTTAATATAAACTTCAACGATTTCAAGCATCCCAAATAACCACACTGAAAAAAAGTAGCTTCTACTTCTTACGTAGCAGATTTAACCGTGAAATTGGAATTTAATTTCAGTTTTTGAATTTTCAGTAGGATCTGCTTTACAGAAATGCCAAATCTACTTTTCTCTAAAGTATAAAGATCTACTTCAATTTACTTTACAGAACTACCAAATCTACTTTTCTGTAGAGTAATATCTTATTTAATTTGCTTTACAAATTTGTCAAATTTACTTTTCTAAGTTTTACTATAATTTTCTTTACAGAATGGCCAAATCTATTCTCTGTAGAACAAAATCTACTGTAATCTTGTTTACAGAACCACCAAATTTATACTTTTCTGTAGAGCAAGATCTATTAATTATATTAATTAGATCATTATTTTAAAAAATATTTATAAATATAAATCGTAACAAATTAGAGCCATACTTGAAGGAGTCTTTCGAGTAAAATAAAAAACTGTAATAAAATACCGTAGAAAACTATTTACAAATTTAACAAATGTTTATTTAACAAATGTTTTAACAAATGTTAATTTTATTGATTTTGCAAAACAGTTTTTACTTTTTCCTAGTCAGCAGATATTATGGTTGCAAAGCAGTTTGAACTGCTTCTTTCTTTTCGGTGTATACACGATAAAATTACGCCAATCGTCGTGAATATACCTACCAAAAGGGTGGAGGGTGCTGGATAGGTGAGACTGCGCTCGACGCGCTGCGTGCAGTATGCACCGGCGATTATCGCAAGGAGCGTCAGAAGCTTTAACGGCTGCAGGTGGTACGCCACTTGCTCGCTCATGACTGTGGGACGAGTCCGTGTATAGTGATCCGTTTCCTCTATTTCTCCTCCTTTCGAGGCCGCTGCCCTCCAAGCCGTGCAAACTGGCCAGTTTGCCAACAAACAACGCGCGCCTCTACTGCTAGGCTCTCCTGCTAATGTAATCCAAGAAATCGCGATCGCACTCCGTGAATACTCGCGCGCAGTTGGCTTCCGGCGAACTGCCCACGAACTCTGCCGCTAAGTACTCCTGATCGCCCACCTCGGTTAGAGGCTCTCCGGTGCTCGAAGGCCTGTGTACACACGCGAGACTTTTATATTACGTCGTTATTTATACTAGGATCTAATATTTTTGAAATTTTCGATGAAAAGTTACCGAACTCTTTTCAGTAATCAAAGAAGCAAACTTGACTTTTGAAGGGAATTTAATTTCGCTCGCGATCTTGATTGGTTACATCGCACAGAAAAAATCTACAGATTTTTTTACGGAGTATATTTATACGTTTGCATACAAACGCAAGGCTGCTTTAAATTACATCGTGATTTATACTAGGGTCTAATATTTTTGCAATTTTCGATGAAAAGTTACCGAACTCTTTTCAGTAATCAAAGAACCAAACTTGACTTTTGAGGTGAATTTAATTTCGCTCGCGATCTTGATTGGTTACATCGGACAGAAAAAATCTACAGATTTTTTTACGGAGTATATTTATACGTTTGCATACAAACGCAAGGCTGCTTTAAATTACATCGTGATTTATATTAAGATCCGATATTTATGCAATTTTCGATGTAAAATTACTCTGCTCTCTTTTCAGTAATCGACTCTCTAAAAATGAATATGTGAAATTTACAGTGATACTCGTGTGAAATTAACATAGAAATTCGCGTGAACGACTTATCGATGTGAAATTCACATATTCATTTTTAGAGAGAAAGGAACAACTTTGTCTTTTGAGGTGAATTAAATTTCGCACGCGATCTTGAATAGTTACATTGCCATACGTAGACAAAAATTCTGCAGATTTTTTTCCTACAAGACGCTCACGGATATAAGTATCTTGGTTATAGTTATAATTTAAACATGTCCAATCCCAATAAGAATTTTTAAGTAGGCATATCCAATGCCAGTAAAAATTTCTAAGAAGGTTTATTGTTTGCCGAACAGCGATTACTTTAAGAAAATGTGGAGCAATTCGGAGAGTAGACCGTCGACGGAGCTTAAGGGCGAAGCTGCTGCCTCGCAGATGGCTCTCAAAAGGCAGGCCTTGCCTGATTGGGATCTCCAGTCAACGAGCGTCTCGAGTAACTTATAAATTTCGTAGCGACCAGCGAGCTTGGCATCGTCTGAAATTTTAACAACCTTCTGTAAAGCTCAATATAGCACGAATATAGCACAAATATATATAGCTACGAGGAAGTCCCGCAAACAGCGTTTCGTCCAAATAATCGCCTTAACTTTTTAATTAAGTGTGAATTGGAGCTTTCGAATACGTTCGGATTTCAGACTTGAAATGTCTAAATAAATTCTAATTTCGAAATTGAATCCGTAAATCCAAATCTCAGACAAGAAAGATTCTATAGAGTATGTGAATCCTGTAAGTAGTAGATTTGGACCGAATGCTAGCCAAAATGTGGCTAAATTGAAATTTAAAGAGTATAAGCGCATTCGAATGCAGCATTAAATATCCGACTATTAAAGTATCCGAAATAAATATCTAAGGAATCCGAATCCGTCGGATACTTTAGAATATCTGGATTCTGTGAATCGAATTATCTCATTGGGTATCCGATATCTGCACCGGATACTTAGATTTTCGAATAGTCGGTAAAGCTCTACTGCAAATCGGATAATCGCTGGTGCAATTAGTTAACTAACAGCAAGTTCAAGGAATTAAGAAAAAAATGGATAAAAGCTGCGGATTAGACTCACCGGTCGTTGATCTCTGCCGGCGTACATCGAACTCGTTGAGAGAGGAGCTGTTGTAAGGTAAATTGTAGTTGCACTTCATGACGTAACCCACGATCGTGCTCACCTCCACTTCCATCGGTATTCCCAAACCAAATATTAGCTGAGACAACAAGACGTGATTTTTTTACACTTCCGCTGACGCCAATTATCGGGCACGCGTAAAAACTGATTTTGTAAGAGGAAAGAGTTAGCTCACCTGGACTTTGGTAGGGGCGCCGGTGGCCGGCGGCGGGTAAACCAAATACCTCGGGGTCGCTCGTATTTTCAAGGCATCCGCTAGCGAGCAGGGGTCAACGAACAGGAGGACAATCGCTAAGCTCACAGCGCGCGTCACCGCGAAGTCTTCGTTTAATAGCATCCTCGGGAGGGCTTGGCTTCTTTTGGCTCGCGGCTCGACAGCTAAGGGAGGACAGATTGACGGAACTCCTTCCCTTCCTTTTCTTTCTTCGCTTCCTTCCGCTTTTTTTCCTTCCTCGTACTTATCCAAGCGCTACTTGCGCTTAATTTAGTTAAGATCGTTTGCTCCTCTTGTTCTCGTGTCGATAATTGCTTGGATAATTATTTAACTCAGGGTTTTGCTGTGGTGCGAGTAATCTGTTGACAGAGACGGTGAACCACGCGATACACCCTCCAGGCTTTTAATTTCTTTCAAATTTTACGAGATGACTGGTTATTTAAACTTTTTAAGACGGTTCAAACTTGTTACACTTTTTTAGTTAACTTTGTTTATTAAAAAAAACTTTTGATAAAGTAAGAATAAATTTAAACGCGTCAATGTCTTAAGTAGATATGTTCGTGTGTGATCAGACATGACATTTGTTTGAATTTCATTAAAAAAAATTATTTCATTTTCAGTGAGAATGCACACAGTTTTTTAATGAATACTCATTTGAAATCATTCATCTTTAAGTGAATAGAAATTAGAGAATATGTTTGAAATTTCAGAATAGAGTTTGTTTTATTTGTTTAATTTTCTTTTTATATTGTAAAAGGTAATTTTAAAGAAAAAACAAATGAAAAGTGTTAGGCCACCTTAGCAGCACTTTTTCATACAATTTTAGCTAAAAAAAAACAAAATAAACTCGATAAAGTAAGAACAAATATAAACGTATAAGCGTATTAAGTAGATATATCCGTGCATGGTCAGACATCACGACATTTCTCTCAATTTCTTTACAAAAGGTTTATTTCATTTTCAGTGAATATGAATACTGATTTTTTAGTGAATACTCGTTCAAAACCATTGATCTTTAACTAAATAGAATTTAAAGAATAAGTTTGAAATTTTAGAACAGAGTCTGTTTTATTTATTTAATTTTCTTTTTATTTCAGGTAATTTTAAACACTAGACCCCAATTAAAGCTCTTAGACCACTAATTGCTTATTAGCACTATTTTCTTTAGTCCCAACTTGGAATCAGGATAAATCGATTCAATTCAGTGAATATTAAAACAAATTTTCATATTTATTTTAATCCGCTCACTTTATTAATTCATTAAACATATCAATAAAATCCAACCACTCAAAACAAATTAAAAAAAAAAAACGAAAGTAGATTAAACGATCAATCATCACAGCAGAGAAGTGAACAAATCCAGCGGATTTCGCGGACAGTCGCCATAAAATCGTCCGCAGTGCATCGTCGTACGACCTTCCCGCTCCGCCGCGTGGTACTGCCGATCCTCGTAGCTCCGGTACTCGTCCTTGGTGTACGAAGGCGTGAGGAAGGCCAGCAACAGTTGTCCCACGAGTCCCTCGATCCTCTCGAAAGGAGCCGCTGCGACTTCGCAGATCGCCCGCAGGAGGCAGCCCCTACCCAGAGCAGCCTCCGCCAGCCTGTAGAGGCTCCAACGCGATCCCCCGCTCGACTTCTCTTCCCCGACCCGCCAAATGCTCTCCGTGCTATTGTAGGGGAGCTCGTAGTTGCACTTGAGCACGTAGCCCAATGTCATCGACACCTCGCTCTCCATCGGCAACCCCAGCCCGAAGAGTACCTGATGATGCCAGCTCCCGCGGCTTCCGTTTAGTAAAGATCAAGCTCGGATTTTTTTCTCCGACGTGAACCTGACAGACAGGGCTGCACGAGTCTATTCTTGGTCTTGTCTTGGTCGCGTCTCGGTATTTCGAGACGAGACGAAGAGAAGACCCTGAAAAAAATTTCATAGACGAGACTAATTAGGACAAGGGCGTCGAGCTTGTTTGGTCTTGCCTTCTGGCTTGAGAAACGAGATGCGAATTTATTATTTAGTTTTTTAATGTTGTAAGTGATATTACAATTTTTGTTATTATAATTGATTATTGTAATTATTTTTATTCTAATTCATTATTTCAATTTTTTTTTCATCTAATTTAAGAGAACCAAGGGGCGAGGTAAGATCAGAACTAATTAGGAGACTATCGATCGTCAGAATTCTGGATCGCGAATTTTGTTGAAATTTTGGGTGTTTTTTACACTACAATACGAAGAGACCTAAAGTATTAAGGTTTAATGCTGAAAATTTCAATGTAACGGGTCCTTAAAGTTATTTTTTAAATAAAACTTTAAATTCTATTTTTATTAGGTACGACCGCTACACTGAGTAACTTATTTTTTATTTATTATAATAACTCAACGGATTAAAAAGTCCTTAAATCCAAAATTGAAGTGTTGAAGTGGATTAAGTAAACGGACATCCTGCCCTGGTTTTACCTTATACACTCACAAAAATGGATCCTTAGTTTTACGAGACAAATTCACTTAATTATTATCTACTTAATTTTAATTTGATTTTATTAAATTGAAGAATATGCCTGCTTAAGTATAATTTTATAAATTTGCTAAAAGAACAGAAGCAGCTGAATTTTATCATAAATATTTTAATTGTTAATATTTTTCTGCTTATTAAAGACTTTTTCATTTAGTTTCATTTAGTTCATTTAGTTAGTTCTACTTTTTATGCTATTAAAATAGAATCTTATAATTAATGAATCAATTTAGAATTTATCATGCAGTCCATTTATTCGAAGACGGCAATCTACTTATTATTTCGACGAAAGAATTTATTTGCGTTTTAGCAAATTAATCGTAAATGATGCTCCACTTATTCACGTCATAAAGATTCTTGAGTCTATAATAAGTAGATTTTCCAGTGCTATTTAATGGATTCTTCTACCAGTTAAATTAAACTTTTGTGAGTGTAAGAAAATAATTCCCAAATTTTGAATAAAATCCTCAATCCGGAGGTCTGACGGTCTCCTAGTAAGCCAAGACTCAACTTTAAATTTCGAAAAAAATCTCGTGCAGTCCTACGTAATACCTAGGCAATTGTTCTCTCATCCTCACCTGGACTTTCGTCTCGCTGTGCTTTGGATCGGGAAATAGCAGCTGCGCGTAATCAGAACCTACGCTCGTGAGAAAAGCCAAGCCCCCGAGGTAGAGGTCAATAGTCTTCATTTCTTCATTTAAGACCGCAGCCGCTCGAGCGAAGGGGCAAACTCGAAAACGAGCAAACGATTAAACTGGTTAACCGCGTGTAAACGAGAGCCCGGACGAAGTGCTGCAATGCGGCGCAACGCGCGTATAGCGCCGTTATTTATTTTTCCCTTCTTTTTTTTTTCTTCTTCGCTTCTTCATTTTATTTTTACCGCGCGCCTTCGCCGCGTAACGGCTCATTTAGCGCCTGACCGGCCGAGGTCTAACGAGCCTGAATTCCGCGGTCACTCGAGCTCCCAGAGCAAAAATGCCCGACCTCGGCTCCGCCGGCCGCGTCCTTTTCACGCTGCTCCTCGTCCTGCGGTGCACGCAGCCTTCGGCCCCGACGGACAGCCGAAACTCTCAACTGGCCGAAATGCTGCACCGACCCATCCGAGCCATTACTTTCCCCGAAAGCAGCAACATGGGCGTAAGTAATTGAGTGCGACGTGCTCCCGCGTGCTTTTGTCGACGAGGAGGCTCTCGCGTACGCACGCATACATACAAATCGTCTTTTTCTCTGCCACCCACACACGCACACCTTTGACAGCTATTTATAGCACTGGCGGTGCCCCTTGAGGATCCGGAGAACTCCGTCTCCCTTTCCTACTTTTTCGAGGCAAATTACGCTTTGCCCGCTAACTCGAGCCTCTTCGAGGAGTATCGGCAGGCCCCCCAGACGGCCGCGAGAGAGGCGATGGGGAGAGGTAAGAGGGCCATCGACCGAGCAACCGTTTACGCGCTTCTCCAGAACAAGTTTCAAAGGTGAGTACTGCTGCGTCGAGTGGCGTTCGGTTTTGGGGTCCGTGGACCTAAAAAAACTCGGAATAGTTGACGACAATTCGACCGAGAGGCTGAAAGTTTCCACTCTGAGATTCTAATAAAAATGACTACTCAGTCTGGGGGCGGAGCTATACAAAGAAAAGAAAAATTAGTCGAAATTTTCGGACAGCTCGACGAAATATATCCGCGGCGATTTTAAAAAAGGACACAAGTCGCATTTTCCTTAATTTCGAGATATTTATACAATTTTATGTAACAGAGATGAAACTGGAGTGCTTTTTGCTATTTCTTTTAATGAATACATAAAAACACGTGAACCTTGACATCTACTAAATTATCAAAGAGTATCAAAATTCATCTCCATTTCGAAAAATTTGTGACTCATGCCCTTTTTCATAATTATCATAAACAACGATCAACTTTCAAATTCACATAATGGATAATTTTAATTTTTGTTTGTAATCATCATAACAATACCCGATACACACATGTAATTGATGTTAATTAATAAAATAAATCAGAAGATGGTTATATAAAGAAAAGAACCGCATTCGACGATTACCTTTGACTAAACACTTTTCTGCATTCACTTTTAAATTATTTAACTTGGAAACATGATTTTAAAAAAATTTTCTCTTAATCAACTATACTGAAAAACGTATATCTTCATCATGACTTCACTTTAGATCTCAATACTGTAATAAAACCGTTAATTGTCTATGCTGCACTTCTGCGCAATTTTTTTCGAATTACTCAATTTTCTTGGACTATCCGACCCTTATTTTTCTGACGTCCGCACACCCCAAGTAATTTAACCTTTAGACTCCGGGGATTTGAACCTTCAAACGGCCCTTTAACAGTGGCCAAATTAGTTTCTTTTTCAAAGTTCACGTCAGAGGTGGAGCCTTTATACAGGCTTTCCGGTAGTCTAAAGGTTAATTATTGCACGCATGAGTATATATACATATATTTACGATAACGATCGTGCACTGACCATTCGTTGCATTTAAGTGCCGGATTCCCGGGGCTGCCGTGCCTGCTGAGATCAGTCTGCGAAGCGTCGGAGTACCCGCTGGAGCACAACGGCATGTTAGGCGATGTGCTACGTGTTATATTCACGTAAGTATAGTTAGTCGACGTAGCCATGTTCGACCAAATGGACCGTGCCAACGAGCATTAATGATTTTATAGACCGTCAAGTTCGAGGCCGGAGGATCATTTGCCGGACGGACTGATCGAAGCTGAGCTAAAGGGACGAGATGGAGCTTGCGACGATTATCACTCCTCTTGTCCTATCAGTCTATTTGACTTGATTGGTATCCTTTTATGAGGTTGTTTTGCGTAAACGGATCTCAATAATTATTACCGACTGTAATTTTAGAAGACAATATTTCTTGTCAAATTTTAACGAATAAAGGATAAACCTCACTTTTTACTTGCGACTTTTATTTATGGTAAAATGTTGATACTTGCTCATTCTGATTAAAAAAATAAGTGATTTAACAATGACCATAAAAAAGTATTAAAAGAACTGATGAAGAAATAAAGTCTTGTCTTGCCCTATCAGTCTATTTGATTTGATTGGAATCCTTTTTTACGAGGGTGGTATTGCGTAAACAGATCTCTATGATTTTTGCAACAACTGTAATTTCAGTAGGCAATATTTCTTATCGAATTTTAACGAACAAAGGGTAAACTTGATTTTTTACTTGTGACTTTTATTCATGTTAAACTGTTGATGCTCATTCTGATTAAAAAAAATTGAGTAATTTTCACGTGCACGTGAACAATGACCATATACAATTAAAAGAGATTAATAGAGCTGATGAAGAAATAAAGAGATAATGACCTGAAAATGATTTATTTTTCATTTTTTATTACTCGCTTATGTATTGATAAATGGAGAAAGGGCACAAAGGATAGCTGGAGGCACAATCGAGCTCTGCATCCTCAGCTCCGATGTATTCAGATGCTAAATCCTCGTCTGCGCTTGCGGATGGCCTGTTTCGAGGGGAGTAATGCTTAATTATCAAAAGTTTATCAATTCAAATTTTAATGTTTAATTTATCCTCATGCTCCAAAAATAACTAATTAAAGTAAAGTGCTTCTCGAAATGCGATGTTCTTTTTAAAAATCGACGGAGTGTCATCTACGCGGAGATTGAAGTCTAGTAAAATTAAATACCCTCGACAAATAAATTTTACTAATAAGTATAGTAAAATTTGTTAGACACTCTCTAAAAATGAATATCTCAAATTCACATCGAATAAGTGGATATAAACTTCTTTTACATGATAATTCGTTATTCTATGTGAATTTCACATATTGATTTTTAGAGTTTGTAGTAAAATTTACTATACAAGTCTAACACAATTTACTATACTTTCTAGTAAAAATTTTTGAATTTGTTGCGTTTGTCCTTACGTTAAAAAATAGTACAGTAATTTTTACTAAACTTTTCTCGTCGTATACGTACCTAAAAATGATGCGTACGAGATCACCAACAAGTCCATTATGCTCGCGCAAAGAATGATTCCAGTGGTCTTGTGCAGTCTCACAGATTGAACGAAGAAGGCATTGCTTACCAGGGAATCCCAGGCTAAAAGAAAGATCATTGCTGAAGTTTATTACAGGAGTCGTATAGGATCACTTTGACTTTTCAGAAAATGATGCCTCTTTAAAAAAAAATTAATTAATATGTTTTTATTTAATAAATCAATATTACTACTGATTCAATAAAACCGAAGCATCATTTGTTATTTATTTTGTTTGCTATTTTTGCAAAAAATTACGGTCCACAGTTAATTTACTCAAGCACTTCAAAAAATATGATCGCTCGGTGGTCATAACTCTGCGGAGATTCCAAACAGAGTAATAAAAACAAATTAGTTTTCTCAATTTGTATGCTATAATACAAAATGTCTTGAAATAATAAGTATTATTTTTAAACAAAAGAAGATTGGCTTAAATCTAAATTTCGTGACTTGCAGTTACATAATAATGCCAACATTTGTATATTTCAAAGAAATCCTATTTGCCTTGCTAGAAAAACATGCCACAATTACATTAAAAAAGATTTAATCAAATTGAGAGCTTTTGTTTTTGTAAGTTCGCTCATCAGCACCTGCACATGAATTCTACAATTTGAAAATGGCATTTTTACTTCCTGCATCGATTCGGAATTACCATCGTTTTAATAAACACATAATAAATAGTATTTTATGGAAAATAAATCCATTTTCGAATGGCTGCAAATAGCTACACGTCATACTTCAGTATTAAATAAATTAATTACTTTTTGTCATTAAGGATTAAGTACCTTTCAAATTTCGATTCCAAAAGAGTGTAAAGCGTAGTTCTGTCCAAAGATCGTCTGTTTCTCGTTTCGCCCTCCTCGACTGAAGATTGCTCCTCGGTCAATTGGTAATTAGCCTCGAAGAAAAAAGCCACGGATACGGATTTCTTTGAGCGCGGATCGTCCAACGGTACCGCCAGTGCGAAAAAAATCTGTACAAAAAGGAAATAATAATGAAATCTGCATTTAATAAACGAAAAGAACGTTTATCGAACGATATATATCGACGGTTTATTGCTCTATATACTTGACCCCCATTTCGCTCTCCTTTGGATAGGATAGGCTGCGAATGTGCCGATGGGCCGCCTCCACAATTCCATCGGTCATTCCATCGGCTCCGCTTAGGCTCGAAGCGAGAAGGAATATTGCGGCCGACTCAAGCGCTCTGTAGAACGTAGTCAAACCATATTTCGATTTTCTTCAATTCTTTTATTTCATTGGCTATTTTAAATTCTATTGGAAAATCTCAGCTAAATGTCAATTGAAAACCAATTGAAAATCATGCCAAAACGTAAAATAATCTTCACATTTAACTGTTACTTAATTTTTTTCTTTTTAATTATGCACTAACGCATTGTTTTGTTAACGTTAAATTTTATGAATAAAGTGTATTGAACTATAATTTATTCTCTGATAAATAACTTGATAAGGTATATTTTCTCATTATTGAATCGATATTTTAATAAAGTAATAGTAAATAATATCAATTATTTATAAACAAAGGAGGGATTTATTGCTATTTTTTTTAATAAAAATTTCTGTCTTTTTAAATAAAAATATGAGCGTGAATATCTATGGTTAAATTAATTCTTCAATTTGCCAACAATTCAATATTTCAGGGTTTAATATGCAAGAATCGCATCCTAAATCAATACGTATATCGATGCTAATCTGATAAGACTTCAACATTTTTTGCCTTTTATTCTTATATACTTTAATTAAATTTTTTTAGTTTAATTTCACACCTATTAATCTATTTTTTTTTTTTTAATTTTTTTTTGCCAAAAATAGCAACGATAATCAGAGAATTCGATTAGCGAAAAAATGAATTTTACTCACATTTGGTAGCTTCGTTGTGCCATTTTGTCAGTTCCAGCTATAAGCCTTTCAAAAACCAAAGAATCTGACCGCAGCTTTGGTCCATGTAACATTTGCAAATCGTTTAAATGCAATTAACACGATGAACGTTCTAATGACTTAAGCTTGCCATGAGGTCAAAGCTTGTTGAGGTAAGTTTTTACCAGAATCTCATAATGCATATTAATAATTTTTTTTACAAAGTAATTTTGATTCTGATATAGTAGATAAAAAAAAGATGTAAATTTATTATAACGTGTAAGATTTGTGAAAAACTTGTATGTGGAGAATATATTATTATGAAAAAATGGAATTAATGCCTCAAATCGCACATATTTGTCCATTTTCATAGATTCCAAATCCAATTTCCATGCGATTCTTTATTTTCGTAGTAGCACAATATACTAATTCCATTATATTTAACTGTTTAATTTTTACTATTACGATAGTGCAGATAAACATCGTCGCGGTAATTTGCCTTTTTAACGATTGAAAACTTTGGTACGGATACCCGAGAGTTTCAATCAAGCTGTACAATGTATATATAGCACTGTAACAAGTCGCAATTCAAAAGTTCAGCAGTTTGATGGTAACCCATAAAGCTACGCAGTAACGCAAATCTCCGAGAGAAATGTTATATATCTTATTGCCCGTAGCATTGATTCTTCCTTCTCCCCCTTTGACGGCCAACTTTAAAAAGACCCAAAACTGAAGTTACTTCAATTCAATCCCATTTATTTATTTATTCATTTAGGACAAATAAGCAGGCAACATTGTCTGTTAAATTAAAGAAATAAAATTTAATAATAAAATTTATGTAACAAAATATAAATTTTATTCAGTGAGAATCTATAATCATAAATACAAGAAGTGAAATAAAACATCCATAAACTTGTCACAAAGTTTAACTTTTATTCATTTATTTACTCTGATTTACTGGACAATAAATAAATACATTTATATCACTCGCTGAGCAAATACAGTTTTTATTACACAGAAAAGTATTGTTAAAAATCTAAACCCAAGCGAAATATTTTATAACTACAGGTAAAAGAACGCAGAGAGTTCTTAAAATTGCTCCACAGGGATTATAGATGAAATGCTTTGCTGTGGGGAATTCCACATCCTTCTTACTCTATTCAGAGCAGAGTAGAATCCAAAATTGGACCATCTGAAAGTTGAATTCGTGAAAAATTACTATCATCGGTGAGATATCGCTAAAAACCAAAGAAAATAGCTATCTGCTGTCCAGTTGATTGATGGATCCATTTCCACTAATTTTTAAACAGTTTTTCCACTTTAATTAGTATTTCAGTTTACAAGCTGCTATTACATTTTCGTTCATTTTTTTATTCATTGTAAAAGAGTTTTTCTAATAAATTCGTAATTATAAAAGAAATAATTATAGATGAAGTTTTAAAATTGTAATATCTGAAAAATAAAAGCCATCCTTTAATAAGTTTGTTAAAGATCTTGCAGACTATTTACATTTAACATAACACGCGAATAAGTGAATTTAAAATTATACACGACTGCATTGGAACTGAAATATCTTCGCCGGATTCATTACAGCGACTTATAGCCATCACAGATGCAGCAGAAATGAAGTTCAATTCAGAATTACCGTCGGACTTTGAACGTCACAAGGCCATTAACCCTTGACAGCTGACTTGGCACTTGTTTAAATTACACGGTCCAAAGGGCGGGGCAGGCAGTGCCAAGCGACGTTGGCCTGCGCCAAATGCAGTGTGCAGTATGTGCCGAGTGTATATATGGCGAAAAAGTGCAGCTCTCCTTATTTTTTTAGTATTTTTTTTTAATCGAAATTTTATTGACTCTAAATGCCGGTACATTCGCCATCAATAACATTTTTTTTTTATATTTTAAGAGATAATTTTAATTTTACAATTGATAGATCGACTAAAGAGTTACGGATATGCAATGCTTTAAAGAAAATATAAAGCTCGCCTTAAAGGCGCAGCGAGCCGAGGTCGCCATCTGGAAAGCTCCCTGTGAACTCTTATCGCGAAATTTCTTTCGTAGCAATCAATAAAACTTTTTTAAAATTTAACGAATACATTAAATTTTATGTCGTCTAAAAAGTTACAGATGTAATTATGCACTTAGAATCTTTAAAACTCTACTTATATGCGCAGCGAGCAAAGATCGCCATCTGAAAAGGTCCTGATAAATTTTTCGTTCGAAATTCCTTTTTATACCGTGAATACAATTTTTCTTCTGATAATTTTAACAAATATTTTAATTTTTCGTATGGCATAAGCAATTGCGAATAACAAATACTTATAGAATAATAAAGCTCCGGCATGTAGGCGCAACGAGCAAATATCGCCTTCTGAAAAGCTCCCGATAAATTTTTCGCACGAAATTCCTTTTTATTCCCTGAATACACTTTTTCTTCTGTTAATTTTAACAAATATTTAAAATGTTCGTATGACATAGACACTTGCCAATAAAAACTACTTAGAATAATAAAGCTCTGGCATGTGGGCGCAGCGAGCAGAGGTCGCCATCTGGAAAGCTCCGTACGAACTCATCGCGCGAAATTTTTTTTGCTGACTCGATTCCATGCGGGATCTGGATGTCGGTTCCCTCGTCGCCCCATTAACTGCGATCGTACAGTCGGACCCCTTTACTGGGTTTTTATACTTTATCCCTGCCATTTCGCTGCAGCGGCCCTTTAAAAAAACTTTTCGAGCTTTTAATGGACTACTTAAGTGGCGCTAAATTGAAACTAATCTACTTTAGTTTGCTTACCTTCACTTATTATGTATGCAGACAGGCAGTTCCGCAACTCCTTTCGACTAGCAAACTGCAGCCTCTTTGCCATTCTTACCCTCTTCTGGACTATTTCTATTCGGATCAATATTACGAATTTGAATGTCGCGCTTCTGGATATTTTGCTTAAATTTAACTTTGTACCTTTTATTGCGTTTCGGCTGATCTCGGTCAGAATTTATCGATGGGAATTAACCGTCATATTCGTTCGTTAAATTTCCCGGCGAGTAGTGGAATGGGGGTGAGTATTACCCAACTTGCAAAACTCAGCTGAACATCGGATAAAAACCCTGATAATATACCGCTTACAAAAAATAATTTAATTATTTTGTTTTTTATTGATACTTCATTGATTAAAACTGTTACTTATTGATATTAATTAAATATTAAAAATTTGTTTACTTTACGTAAATATTACATATTTTTATTATTGTGTATTGCCTTTTATCATTGTATTATTTCAATGAAGCATTTTGAATGAGGGTGAAGAAATCAATTTTTTTAGCTCGCGTTTAATTGTTGCAGATTTTCTTTGCTCTATCCATTCCTATCGATTTGCCCGACAAATCAGTTTCTCTGTCTTATTACTTCGAGGCCAACTACGGAATGCCAACTATAAGCAGTAACAGCAGCTACAACAGCAGCCAGTATAATTGCTGTGAAAAGCGAAGCATTGACAGACGCCTAGTCTACGATTTTATCCAAAATAAATTCGATAGGTCAATGTTAATTACCGTTACCTTCTTTTCTTCATTCTTTATTATAATTCCTTTTTTTTTCGTTTTCAGTTACGGTTATCCCGGTAGAGAATGCTTACTCCTCGCGATATGTGAATCTGCGCAATTTCCATTCGAAAACAGTGGTGTAATCGGTGATATCATTCGCATCATATTTACGTAAGACTATTTTACAACATCGATTACGGGTTTTATCGGAATTTATATTTTTATAAGATATATAATTTACTCCTTAGGCCTTCTTCTACCATAAACGAACATCTTCATCCGGAAATCGAGAAAGCCCAGTACACATCCGATTGTTCATACTTTTCTCAGCAATGTTCTTTTAACTTACTCGAAGCTATTACGTTTTCCATTGTTGATTAAGTCAATAATTCTTGAGGCTTCTCTTTTTAATTCAGTTAGTTATTTTATTTCCGTCGTATGTACAAAAAGTTAGTTTAATAAATATTTATATATGTACATATATCATTTCTAGCTTGTACCAAACCAATCGCTTCCCATGGCTCCGAAAAATGCAGCTGCGCCAGATTTGATAGTCGAACCCGTCGAATCGGTTCTTGCGTGTTCTTTTTGTGCAGGTTTCTTTTTCTGCTGAAAATAATACAATATTATACATTTAATTAAACATCGCGTGTCGCTAGATTTTTAGTTACTATTAATTCATAAAAAAAGCAGCAGCAGTTCATAAAATTAAAATTAAATTTTTAACACATGCTTTTATTTTATTATCACAACACACACCACCTTACCAAGGCTACCTTCTAAAATGAAGTTAAATGTAGATCCATCTAACAGATTAAAATAAATAAATAAAAGACTTGAGAAACTCGAAAATTAGAGAATTTTTTTTTCTTTCTTTTTTTTGTCTTTTTTTTTTATCAAATTTTGTTGTATAAATATATTTATTTACCTGGACCTTTTCCGGGGCGGGAAGAGAAAGAGCAGGCAAACTTTTTGCTGGCGCAGTAACGGCCAGAGGAGGAAACCATGGAGCACCAGTGCAAAGGGCCAAAATACCCGGCGGATCCTTCACCGATTTCATTCCTATTCCTGCATCAATTCGAGCACCGAGAACGGAGTGTAATTCTTCCATATGAGGCACCAAGTTACCAAATATCAGCTACATTTAATAAATTTTTATATTATTATCATATTGACTGTTAGATTATTTAGATTTAGAATTAAGGCAATGATTTCAATTTTCCTTTTTTTTTCTAATAACTTACCAGTGATCTTTGGACGCCTTTTTTCACATTACTATTAATGAACGGATAAAAAACGTCGAAATCAAACGGATCAATTTTCGTGATGATAGTATTGCAAATTTTATTGGAGTGATCCATAAGTAATTTATTATCTCGAGGTATCATTAATAAACTGAGGTACTTTACGTCGAATAAAATCTGAATCGCTTGTTTTTGACGAATATCTAAATTTGTTACCAAATTGTTGTAATATTCCAGCAATTCTGATACAATACTATTGCTTATGTCACCGATGACAGGCCTGTAATTGAAAAGTTCAAATAAATAATTTATCTCAAATTATTACAAATTAGTAAGTACTTTAGTTAAGAAATTACTTACTTTGGAATTGTGTGCGGTATAACTTTATTTAAATCTTTACATATATAAGATAAGAACTTTTGCAATTGCACAGTTGGTTGGTAAGGTACTAGAATTTCAGATTTTATCCTTTTACCTTCTTCTGCTTCTTCCTCGATCACCACTTTTTCCCAATCAGTTATAATCATATGAATCCTCAATTCGTCTAGTTTTTCTTTGATTAAATATTTATTTGCATAGTCCTTTATTATTTTCTTAAAACACTTGCTCCAAACAAACCATATAGAAATAACTTCTTCTTTCAACTTATCACAGGTCTCTTGCCATTTTATATTAGTCAATGTTATTCCCGTTGGCCTTGAGATAATAAAACATTCTTTAAAATTGGTACACAAAATTGGTATAGCCTGAAGAAATCTTGCAGTCACAATGGCGTTTATCTCTTGGCTTCCAAATTTTGGTTCGGATACCAAGCATTCTTCATTTACAAAAATTACATATTGTTGAATTAAGGTTTGACTTATTGTCTGTAAAAATTCTTGAATTTCATTCCGATCACAATATTTGTTAGCACCCAAGTAAATATCAGACACTAATAAATCATCTTTGAGTGATGAACTATTTTCTAATTCATACAAATACTGTTTTAAATGCACTAAAACTTCGTTCAGCTCATTTTCAAAATTTTCGCACAATTTACTTATATTTGGAGAAAAACCTCTGGCTTTCATAAGCAAAGGTCGTTTACTATCTATAAGTCCACTTTTCATTAATTTTTGTGGAACATCATTTGGTGAGTCTTTCCAAATGAACCACCGTAAATCGTTTTCTTTACAAGGAAAGGAATCAGTTAATACTTTTGTAAGTAATTCTGTTGTATCTTTCTTCAAAGTAATTAAACAATTGCTCATTGTATCATTCAATATTCCTATTTTTAAAATAATAATTATTAGCAGTGAAAATTTTAAGATTATTGTTATATAATATTTCAAATACCTTTAATTCGTTCAGTTAATAATGGTTGAAAACATTCTATCCAAAAATTCATACTTGGTAAAGAAAATATATCCCATATTGACTTCCAATTTTCTGGAATATCCACAGCTAGACATTCTTCTCGAATGTTGTAAATACCTTTTATGGACAAAATTAAATCAAGCAACTTCTTCACTTCTATTGTCGCAAACTGCTTCACCCATTGAAACCATTTATTTAAAACTTCTTGGATAATATTCAGTAGAAGAGGTTGCAATTCATGTTGAACAAATGGTTTATGACTTCTTGCTACTAAAGGCAAATATTTATTTAATAATTCTTCTTCCAAGTCTAACTGAGACAACATAAAAAAGGCATCTTTATCCTTTATACTATTGATGAGCAACATGACTAATCCTTGAATATTATCTTTATGTTCTGAAAACCGAAAATAATATTATATTCATACTCATATAAGTTATTTATAATTTTTAAATATTGTCATCTTTTTCTTACTTATAAAACAGTTGCTTATTAACATTGATGTTTCCATTAAAATAGTTAGGCATAATTTCAATTTATTTTTAACACTGATGTTATCTTCAGAATTAACAATTGACTGTACAGTTTGATTTCTAAATGATATTAGTGTATTTAATAATTCAGACATATTGAAGCCATTTAATAAAACCAAAGCTGCAAGGCAGTTTGCTGCAAGCTAATAATATACATTATTATTTTTTTCCTATTAAAATTTTTGTTATGTAATAATGTACATATAAAATACAAACCTCTACGGAAAGTTCTATCGATTTTAATGTGTCATTGCAAAAATTAAGTAATAAATTTTTGAATTGACTAATGATACCCCATTGTTTTGAGACAATGGGATATTTATTAGCCAAATTTGAATTCCCCACTTGAAATGTCAAACTGTAATTAATATGCTGCGCCAATAAAAATAATTGGGTTGCCAATAAAAAATTTTGTGTGTCTATAGCAGACCAAATATGTTCTGGAATATCCATTAAAATTTTAATTTGTAGAACAATAGAATCCGATATATAACTAGAATGCCTGCAAATTACATAGAAATAATCAACTATGAGCTAATAAGTATAGAACAATAGTTACAGATTGTAATATCAATTCAAGAAACCTTTGAATATTTTCCTGTTCCTTATCCACTGTTATTTTAAACCCGATAAGATATTTTTGTTGTAAAGCATGGAAATGTTCTTGAATACTATTTATTTTTGTCATAACTGCTTCCGAGGTGTCTTTCATTTCTGCTATGGTGTCTGCTGCTTGAATCAAGTCCCGATATCGCTCTCTGCAAATAGTTCAAACATAGATTGAACTTATCTGCTAAATACTATTACAAAAGTAAGCAGAATTAAATAAAGAAAAGGAACATACCCCACCAACGTTCGTAATTCAATCTTCTTTCTGTCGCTCTCATATTGCATCTGCTTCTGTACAAATTCGATGTCCTTTGCATGATGCTGTTGAAAAAGCTTTTGAATATCAAGATCAAGGAAGTTGTCGGAGGACATGATTTTCTTCTTTTCTTTTAATTCAATAAATAAATGTTGACATAATGAAACTTTTAAACGACTGGACCTTTAAACCTGTAAGTAAACAATGTTAAGGTTATAAACGCGTCAAGTGTCGACTGCACGAATATATAAATAACATTCACGAATCCCAACGTACGTATAATTACTTATCGACAGATGATGAATGAGTAGCAAAAGGTATAGAACGGCCGTAACTCAGCAGTTCTTACGTCAGATTGCAGCTGAGCCAGTATAGTAGTATATGAATTCAATTTCTCTTTGCCATAGAAAATTTTTTATACTTATATAACAAAATCAAAGAAGTTATAAGAGGCCATGATTTTTTTCTTCGCTTTAATAAACAAACGGTGACACGGTGAAACTTTTAAACCACTAGACCTTTAAACCTGTAAGTACGCAAGATTGAGGTTACAAACTCGTCAAGCGTCGACTGCATCTGCACCTGCTGTTCGGATTAGCGGAATAAGTGTTCAAATGTAGAAATAATTTTAAAATTAATAAATATAAGAGTACACACTCCAGTTATCGACTGCCGATGGAGGAGCGGAACCCGCACGATTCAGCAGTTCATCACTCGCGCCAACAGTGCACAAATATTCAACGATACTTTCTTTTAAAATAACTTTTGTCTCAATATCAAGAATATAAGATCGACAAACTAGCCAGTGCACATGAATTCACTTTCAGTCTGTTCTTAGATTAAAAACGTTGAAACGATGAAACGTTTAAAAATCGCTAGACCCGCAAGCCTGTAAGTACACACAACGTTGAGGTTATGGATACGTCAAGTGCGAATTGCACAGTGCACCTGCACAAATGATTACTCGTTCAAACGTACAACACCCATACATAAACACGAATATATGCAACACTCACGAATTCCAATTTATATATACATATGCACGTGCAGTTATCGACTGTCGCTGGAGGAGCAGAACCCAACTCAGCAGTTGAAGCATCACTCGCGTCAGTACCCTCCGCTCCGCCCACACGATCATGAGCACTGGCCGCGCAAGTAAGAAGAATCGCAGCAGGAACCTTACGTAGCCGTGGAGCAGGCGCAGGCATCCCCGACATCGACCGAGGTGCGGAGCTCGACTCCTCTCGAGCCCTCAGGGCACGCACTATCGAGTCAAGACTGCGCGAGACCCAGAGGCTCGACTCGCGGGAGGGCCGCACTGGCTGCACCTCACCGCAGCTGCGACCCAGTGCTCTAAAGTGGCCGCCCCGAGAACGACACTCGCCAACCGCCGGCGCTGGCGCTCCCCAGCTCCACCGAGGCCCAGCACCCAGCAGTGAGCTGCGAAGCCCCGGACGACTGCCAGCTGTGCGCGGACCTCGCGCCTCCCCGCTCCCGAGAGGATGAACGCGACGGTGACGGCGATGGTCGGCAACGCCGGGAACAATGGCCGGCTCCTGGGCAGCGAGCCCCGGCCGTCCACCTCCCAGGCGCCAGGGCACGCCTCCGCCGTCCAGGACTGCCAGGGGCCCCGCTGCGTCACCATCTACAAGACCGAGACCGGCTTCGGGTTCAACGTCCGGGGACAGGTGAGCGAGGGCGGCCAGCTGCGCAGCATCAACGGCGAGCTGTACGCGCCGCTGCAGCACGTGAGCGCGGTGCTGCCCCACGGAGCCGCGGAGAAGGCCGGCATACGCAAGGGCGACCGCATCATCGAGGTGTGAGTATAGCGGGAATCTTCCAGAATTCATATTGGGGTGCGGGATCGATCGATCGGTGCCCGTGGCCGATGGAGCCAGCCCATCCTGGCGCGCCCACGCACGTAGGTATGCTTACATCCGCGGCTTTATTTCTTTTTTTTTTTCCTTTCTCTGTACTGTAGTGAACTTTCGGGTTCACCCGGGGACTGTGTATTTTAATGTACATTTTCTTTGTGATTCTTTTAGGTTCGTTGAGTGGCTGAGTGTTAGGAGAAGAGCGATAGTGGCTCTTGTGTGAATTCTCGTGAGGCTCTCCGGCGATCGATATTCAAGCCGTGCGGCCGCCCTCCGGCACGTGTATCGCCCGGAGACGAGGCTCCTGCGGCCGCGCACGCTCTTATTCGCTTTTATTGACCTTCGCCTAGAGCGGCCAACTTTCTCGCTCTCCTCTCCTCCTCTCCCCGCGGTGTGTGTGCATGCGCGCGCTCTCGCCGAGCGAGCGAGCCGAGGTGGGCGTTGCATCCTTCCGAACGTGCAATGCCTCCGAGCGAGCGTGTAGCTTTTGCGAGGCGAGCAACGAGGAGCTTGGAGATCTTGCGGGGGTACCCTTGAGAGCGACGTTCGTTCGCGGGGGATGTCAATTCTTTTGCGGAGAGAGAAGATCGAATGAAATGCATGAAATCGCGTTCGAGACAGTTCTGCGCTGATTGTGCGGGATAATTTTTCGGCATGATTTGTGTAACGAAAAGAGAAAAGTAGTTCTTACGGTTTCGCAACAGTGATATTACGCTAGGCCAGGAAAACGTAAAATGGTTTGCCAAATCAGTAAAATTCACATTTCTTAAAGCGGAGTTTACTGTACAGAAAAAAGTTGATTTGGCAGATTCAAGTAGATCTTACATTTTTTAGAAAAGTGGATTCACTGAACATTCGGAAAGTTACATTAACTTCCAATTTTGCAGTTAAATCTACTGTATATCTTTTTAATTTTTGGTGTACAGATTTTATTCGGCAAATCTAAATAAAATCTAGAAAAAGATTTCTCGAGGTTTTTCTTGAAATTCTACATAAATTTAATATTAATTTTGGACATTTAATATAAAAAGAATATAAAAATGTTATTCTAAACATTTTAACGTACACTTATCTGCAAAAAATTCATTCAAAACATTTTAAAAATTTAATGTACACTAAGAGATTTAAGCATGTCTTTTTTGTTATCTTTACTATATCTTTATCTTAACGATTTCGAGATTGTAAACTTGTACAAAATTAAGTTAAGTACATTCGGTTTGAAAGGGCAAGACTCGCAGTAAATTGAAAAAAAAGGAAAAAAACATTTTATAACGAACTTTAGTAATTTTCTAAAAGTTTCAACTCACGACGACATTAACATCAACTATAATAATTTAAATAAATTTTCTCTCTCCGTGAAAAAATATATTTAAATATTAAATTTATTTCTTATTGTATTCATCGAATCAAGCGTAAATCGTTCGTCTATCGAATAAGATGTCTCACTTGCGGGTGAAAATTTCGAAAAGACGGTTGAAAAGAAAATCGTCTTTTTTGCATTTTTGCGGCTTCGGACGACTAAATCCACACGCGCCGAGCAGCGCCTGCAACTTTTCTCATACCTCGGTCAAGGCTACACGGGGCTATACTTATATTGCATCCATTACCGCGCCGATGCTTGTCGCTTATGTCGCCTATTCACGATTCGCGTTTTCGCCTTCAATACTTAAAATTGATCCTTTTAATATTCACATTATATCTCATTATTAGATACAAAATGAAATTAAATAAATTATGTAATTCGTAAATTTGTTATTTACACAAATTGCAACTAAGCTTATTTAGATCATTGCACGCGTGATTCTCCATCAAAGAATTTTGCATTCTTTTTACCCGAAATCCTCTTGACTGAAGAATAAGCGATTTCTTTCTAAATGGAATTTTTGCAATTTTTCCAAGTAAAACATTTTTCATTTGCAATATTATTAAATTATTTTTGATCGAAAAATAGTGATTTTTTTATTCACTGGAAGGATTCAAGAGAGATTATATTAAAATTATTCTTAGCTAGAAAAATGTTCTTCTTAATCGAGGAAGTAAATTGTTATGATAAATTGAGGAAAATGTTTGAAAATATTTTCTGAGATACGGCAGGCTGATCCCCAATTTTTTTCCGCTCCATTCGCATCTGCGCAGTCTTTTGCAAGCTCTTTTCTTCGAAAGCACTTTGAAGGCGTTCCAGAGAATGTCGCGCGCCTTCTTTAATTATTAAAAAGATTATAAGATAAAATTAACTTACTCGTTACCTCGTCGACGTCATTGAGGACGTCAAGAGGGGTCCCCAGCGTTTCGATTTATCGATTTACTGGATTCCAGCTGGTTGGGTGCAGCGATCGTTGACTCCTTCATCTGAAACTGCGCCTGTTAAGCGGTTAACAGTGCATGTCAAATATTATGTGTAAACGATAAATAAATAAATAAAAATAAAATAGAAAGTCGGAGGAATTTTCTTATGCGCTGGACAGGTAGCTTTTCTATTTGAAAGCATCTCTAATTGCTGTATTTTCTCTACTTACAGAAATCATGTGAGTGTCGAAGGATCGACTCACCGTCAAGTAGTGGATCTTATAAAATCCGGCGGCGATGTATTGGTGCTGACTGTGATTTCGGTGACACCGCAAGAGGCAGAAAGATTAGAACCGTGTGAAGATCTAAGGTATCAAAAAACAAAAAATTATGACTGGATTTTAATGGATTTCCTTATATCCACACGCACAGAAAATATCTACCACAAATTGCAATAATCAATTTTAATTGCTTTTACGTTAAGAAATCGTCCGTTTAAATTCTAATGGACTGCACTTATTTCTGCTGAAATTTCCAGCTACATTTAGCTGAATTTTTTAAAGTATTTTATGTTAATTCAGTTCATTCTTTTAAACTTGATTAATTCTGTTGAAATTTTAAACTTAAAAATTCTGTTCAAATTATAAACTAAAACGTTGTATACTGACAAAAATAACTACCGCATTTTATAGCGATAGTAAAAAATTTATCAAATAGTAGTATAAATTTTCTTATTTACAAGTGAACTTTATTATAAAGTACATTAATCCTTTTAAGAATCTTCAATTACTAAATTTTCTATGCGAACCTTGAATTATAATAATTCGCCCGTTAATTAAATAAATAATTAATTAAATAAAAACAAAATTTCAGCTATGCCTCGGTCGACTACAGCGAGAAAAGGTCCCTGCCGATCAGCGTACCCGACTACCACGTAAGAGAGAGGAAGCACGAGCGCTACGTCGTGTTCAACGTGCACATGGCAGGCCGACACCTGTGCTCCAGGCGATATCGCGAATTCGCCGCCCTTCATCTGGCTCTGAAGAAGGAATTCATCGGCTTCAATTTTCCAAAGCTCCCCGGAAAGTGGCCATTCCAGTAAGATTTATAATGAGTATTGTAATGCCTAAATCAGTTCCGCCAGAATCGCTCCACACGCGAGTTTGTTATCGTGAATTTGTTTTTCTCATTTTACTTCCTCATCGTCAGGCTGAGCGAGCAACAGTTGGATGCGAGGAGGCGCGGCCTCGAGCAGTACCTGGAGAAGGTTTGCGCCGTACGCGTTATCGCTGAGAGCGACGCCATGCAAGAGTTCCTGACGGATCGTCTAGAGGAGGACGGCGATCAGGGGCCAGCCGTCGATCTCAAGGTACTCCTGCCCGACCGTGAGGTCGTCACCGTAACAATACCCAAGGCTGCCTCCGCGAAGGACGTCTACGAGGCGGTCTGTTGCCGCGTCGACCTGGACGCTGATACCTCCAAATACTTTTATCTCTTCGAGATTGTCGAATACAATTTCGGTAGGACTGCTTCGACGTACTTATCTACTTGATTACACTGAGAAAATAGTATTGTTAAAATTATTATTTGTACGTGAATGTGACCGTAGACTGGACTGTAAGATAAAAATTATCATAGTTGTAGTTAAAGTATTCTATAAACGTAGTAACTAGAAATAAGTCTATACTGAAACAAGATTTATTATACTTTTTAATTTTAATCTTAGAGTATGTATTTGGTAATTTTTGTCCTAGAGTTTAGTCTGTATTCGCGTTACCAGACAGATAGTAATTTGTAATAATTTTTTTCGGTGTATAAAAAAAGTTTATTGCTCATTAATTGAATTTGCTTGCAGAAAGAAAATTGCAACCTCACGAGCATCCGCACACTTTGTATATCCAGAATTATTCGACGGCCAGTGCCACTTGTTTATCAATTCGTCGGTGGCTTTTTAACATCTCGAGGCCACTTAGCGAGCAGGCACTTACGTGGATTTTCTGGCAGACGGTCGACGAAGTCAACAGAAGTCACATCACTGCAGGGGAAAGACTATATCAGTTGAAAGCTCTGCAAGATGCATCGAGAAAACACGAGGTACACTTGAAGTCAAGCTACATAAATATACAGCAATCTCACAAGGAGAATTTTTGAGGATTTCAATTCATAGCGTTTTTCTTCTATATTTTTATTTGATATTTTTATGAACCTCTAAATTTCAAAGGAGCTAATATTTGATGAATCTCCATATTTTTGCATAAGAAATGTGTGCTCCAAATTTCTGAAACACTCTCCTTGTCAGTAGCTTTGTACAATATTTAATTCACTTTTTGTATGCTTTTAGTACCTAAAATTAGCTCGAGAATTAAGTGGCTATGGGGACATTGTATTTCCTCATTGTCCGTGTGACTCGAGAAAAGAGGGTCACGTCGTGGCGGCAGTAGGCACCTCGGCATTCAAACTACACGCAGCCAAGACAGATGGTACATTAGAATCTCAAGTGGTGGAATTTCAATGGAAAACGATAACACGTTGGGAGGTCGATGACGAAGGAATGGCTTTCTGTTTTCAGTATACGCGTTCGGATAATCGACCACCACGATGGTTGAAAGTTTTCACACCTTATGTGAGTTTATTTCAATGAAAGCTCTGTTTTTTTCCTTTGTATACAATCCAAGATATACAATTTGTGTAAAGTACAACACTCGTCGTCGTTATTGCGAGAAAGTCGATTCTTGCTTTTTGGACAACAGTGAGCTGGCGATCGAGCAAAGTCGAGCTTGCCTATTGGTTTTTGCACAATCATCAAGCACTATTGTTATTTTTTAACATGACAGGCTTAGCGTAAAGGCTGATTTAGTTCACAGTGGCGTGCGCTAAATTGGCACTTTGTGCACGTATTGAAAAGCTATATACGACCAACACGTGCACACGTGAAAATCTCGTAATGGCTGAATCATGTTTTTTGTTCTTCTTGATCATTTTCTTTCTCTTTGAAAATTCTTTTGTTTTTACGGTCAGTTGGAGACCGGACCAGGTTGGTTAATACTTTATATCTTGCGTTCTAAATGACGGAGATCAATACCAATCATATTAGTGCCTTAGAATGGAACGAGGTATGTTTTTCTTTATTTGCAATACAAAGGTATTGTACAATGTGATAAGAGATAAGTCATAAAATTTTCTTACGTCAGCCAGCCTGCCCCGGTCTTCTCGTCTACTCGCTTCCGACTAATATATGATTAAGCATTTTTCTTATATGAGCGAGTAGTACTTTTTAAGAGTAAGAGATGTTGTGAAAAAAACATATTTACTAATTCTCAATTATTTTTTTCAGTACATGTTCCTTTCGGATTGCTTTGACCGAATAGCCGAAGAAGCAAAATGGGAAGATTCTGGTGAATGACTGAACGAGCGATGCTAAATCACCGGCATTTTTTCAAGTATCAGATCAAATCTCTGACCATCAAAGGATACGGTTGGACAGTAACTCTGACATACTTTGCTTAATCATGGAAAATTCTTTTTTAAGAATTTTATTATTCTCCGATCGTCATACTTTGAATACAGACTGTAATTACCGTCCCCTCTATAAACTATACATGTAAGATTTTTTTTTAATTTTAGTAGTGCAATAAGATTAATTACATTCGAGTGGTACAGAAAGTTATATGCGCCAATGACATCAGCCTACACAAGCGAAAGATCATCTGGCCTATTCACAAGCATTATTTGTTAAGGGGAAAAATTGACGTGATTTTATTCCTCGTTGAGCAGGGGCGTGTACAAATAGTAATACGAAGCTATTCAATCGTCGAGAAATAAACATTTTTCCACTAATTGTGTAAAGTACCAATATTTTGTGGATGCAAGCTAGTGTTAAGTTTTGGTTGCGTTCGGCTCATCGTCTGATGAAAAATTAGTCTTCGGTATCCGTGGAAGAATTCTTCTCTTGCACCAATATCGAACGGTACTATATTATTATTTATCCTACCGATTTTGTAAAATCATTTAAATTTACTTTTATTTATGCCTATCCTCATAAGCATCTAACTCACGTTTATCGTATTGAATCGTGCCATAAAAATTGAAAAAAAAATCATTAAGTAAAATCGCGGTAAATTTTTCTCAAAAAGATTGGATAGCTTTACTCATTTGAAATATTCCAAGTATTTTATTCATATCTTTCCTAAAGTAGTAGAACTCCTTTAAGTGAAGCGTTTTTATAATGAAAATATTTAGTTAGATGTAAGAGTATAAATAGTAACCTTGTAAGTTTTTTTGTTTATCCTGAATGGTAATACTCTTTCTTACGAAATCATTTTTTAAGCTAAATCAATGCCAATTCATACATTAGTATGCAATTATTGATAAGTGCAACAGTTTATCGTACACGTCGGGCTGTAGACAAAAAAGCGAAAAAGATAAAAGAGATTGTATATAGTTTTGACTAAATATTGATTATTCGATAAAAAGTATATTAATATTTTTTTTATTAACTGCTATTGAATTTATTTAAAAAAAAAACAAAATAAAAATAGCGAACACATTGTTCTGTGATTAGTTGACGCTCGATAGGTACAACAAAACTTTTGAAATTTCATAATGGAAATCAAAGTTATAATTATTTGTATGAAAAAAAATACATAAAACATCTAAGTAAATTCTTACATGCGGATTGAGTGAAAAATTCGTATGTACGAAGGTCGTTAATGTTTTTAAACTTTATGAAAAAAAAAATCAGTAGAGGAATGGTACAAGTGTGTAATTAGATATAATCATTGTAGAAGTTAGTTACGAATGTGATGACTCGATGAGGAATGACAATTCCAGAGGTTAAAGAGAAATTAGGAGTATACAGTAATGGAACAATTGCCATTTCAGATAGCGAATTGTACAATTTAAAGCGAAAGTAGTTGCACTTTTATTAGGAATCCGTTTAATATACTCCCTCAAAAGTGAACACAGGTATTTTGTTAGCGTAGCTAAGAAACTCACGGATTTTCATGAACTCTTAAGTCAACGATTAGAATAGAATTCTAGATGAGCTTTTTTAGTAAATATTTTCAATATTACTTTTCTCCTTGTTCCCTGCACCAGAGACAAGTTTATTGTGCTTGCGATTGCAAAGAGAAAAAAAACATAGCTTTGTCCTTTTTTTTTATTCAAAAAGTAATAATAGAAAGTAATGTATTGTAAGTAAAAAAAAAAGAAGCAAATAATCCAAGACAGCTGGGACGTAGTATTTTTAACAAAAAACCAATAAAAAAACAAAAGCAAAAAAATTGGGAAATGCGTCGAATCGGTCTACTCATAATTATGTAGTTACATTTGCACCGTGCATACATCCAAATTTATCAATGTTCAATGACTGGAACGGAAAATTTACACGATGTACAGTCGATGAAAATTATTAATCACCTTTCGTTTATGAATAAATTAATATATATTGAATTGTTTAAAAGGAAAATCTTGTTATAAAAATAAATAACAAAAACAGATACATGACCTAAAATTTCATTACAATAATATTTTACCTTGTTAAAAATTTTTTTTTATTTAAAATTAATTCTTATACGGCAGCAATAAAATAATTATGCGTTAAAAATGCAAGTCTAGATTTGATTAGTATGTAAGTATGTTAAATTTAATATGTTGAGTAAGCACAAATTTTTCTTAACTTGTTATTTTAAATAGTTTATTTTAATCTCTAATTGATTTATTTAGTCAGATAAATAACTGTATGTTGTAGATAATAGCAGAGACTCGGTACTAACGTTAAAAAGAAAAAACAAACAAAATCGATTAATTTGGATTTTGATGAGATGAACAATGGCACGTTTTTAGAACGATGAATGCACTTTCTTCCTTTTATTTTGAGTACTAAGCACGGCTAAACTATTTAGTTTTAAGTTGTACACTTTAAAAGTATACGCTGAAAAAAAAGATTGTAAAACCAACTGAAATTTTGTTAAGTCCTCCTCACAAAATTTATTTTATTGATTTGATTTAATATTTACTTAAATCAATAAAATGATTTTATAAGGATAAATCAACAGAATTTTACTTAAACCTACAACAATTTTTTTTTCAGTATTATAATAAACGAGCATTACTGTTCTACTTTCTTAAAAAAATAAAAAATACATCTATTTTATGTTAGTGAGAAATATTAAATAGAACGCATTGTGATTTTGTTTGAAACAAAAAAGAGAGAAAATTCCTTTAAGCTCTGCTCTCCAATGAAATAATACCTTATTTTTGTATAACGAAATATTTCATTGTTCCAACCGAAAAAAATATATCTATTATAAATAAAAAACATACTTTTTATATTACACCCGTGTACGCTATTTATTTTCTCGTAATAAATTCATCAGTTAGCAATAACGTCGAATAACATACTGTAAGTTAAAAAAAAATAAAAAAAAAAAGTAAACAGCTAATTAGTTGTAAATTACTCATTACCGCATTACGCGATATGTTATGCGATCGATCGACTCACCGCCTGAGGACAGGCAGAATGATACATTATTTATTTATTTAAATTACATGCGGACTTATTGTCTGACTTATTTTTGTTTTGTCCCTAGTTACAAAACAAAAAATACAAAGTAAATATAACATTAATATAAGTTCCACACTAAGTCGAAACTTATATTATTCGAGTATTTTAATTAATTGTTACAGTTTATTTAGACTTTCTCGAATAACACCAAATCAAAATTGTTTCTATAATTGTGAAATCGAGTTCCACTTGACTCTTTACACGATTAATTTTGTAAGAAAAAAATCAAATATTGGCTAATTATTACTTACTAAATGTAAATACATTATACGTGAGTATATTATATAAAGTACACATTATAAAAAAAATATTTATTTAATTATCAAGGATCGGGCCGGTTTAAAGAATGAGAAAAATTGGATTATCTCTCGTCGGCGTTCCGCTTATCAGTTATCGAGGCGAACATTGCGAGTCGTTCTTATAATGAACGCTCAACGATAACTCAGTCTATAAAGTCACGAGCTCTTAAGTGATTAATTATTTTTCGCGGAAGTATGCACTGAATGTAAACTATTGCAGTGCACGATGGCTTTCGGCATTCAAATGCGTTTCCTTTAACTCGGGAGCTCTCAGTCCGCCTCGCCAGCCAAATGAGCGTCAATCTCGCTGTTTCTAGGTAAGACGAACGTCGATTTGCTTGTAATCTTATTATCATTGTTTTTTTATTTTATTTTTTGTGTCTATAATTATTCTTTACTCAACGTTTTGTTATTAATTATATTTATTGATTTATTGATGCAAAATCAACCGATCGTGGTCCTTAAATTGTAAATGTTTTAAGTGATTAGCAATTTTAAAATTAATTATTTATATAATTACTAAATATGTAATTACATTTTGGTATGATGCAGACGAACGTCGATTTGCTTGTAATCTCGTTATCATTGCTATTTTGTTATATTTTTTTTTATGTTTATAATTGTTCATTACTCAACGTTTTGCTAATTGTTTACTGATTTATTAAAAAATCACCGAATCGAGGTCCTTAAATTTTGAAATGTTACTGATTCGTAATTTTAAAATTAATTATTTATATAATAGCGTAAAATATATAATTCTATACTGGAATGATCAAGACGTACGCCAATTTGCTTGTGATCTTAATGGCATCGTTATATTTTATTTTATTTCATTTTGTGATTCTGCAACTATTAATTACTAAATGAATTATCTATAACATCGTAACGTACAGATAATTACTAAATATGTAATTATATAGGAAAAAATTGTACGAGAGAATCATTTGTACAAGGAAAAATAAGTCTGTACAAAAAATTAGAGACTGTCATTATATATAGGAAAAAATAATAGTTTTTTTTTAATTTACTGTACCCTCAACAAATTTATAGTTCTTTAAATTTAAAGAAAAAAAATATTGCAATTTTTTCAATAATACCAATTTAGCTATTTCTGGGTAAGCACATCGATTTGCTCGTAATGTCATTATCATTATCATTTTTTTTCTTCTCTCTACTACTTGAAATTGCATTACTGTTTATCTATGTATTTCTCGATCGAAAAGTTAACGGATCCATAAATTTGATAAAAACTTAAATTCTAATAATTCTAAAATTAATTATCTGTAATCGTATAACTTTCAATTATTACTATTCATCGCATATATCACTTTCCTTATTAGACGATTATTAAAGCACAGACAAAGTATTCCTCTGATTTTTTTTCTTTTATTTTTTAGTATTTCCTGAATTTGATTTTCAAGACAAGCGACGAGGTGAGATGTTCCGAAGGCGCCGGAGGATCCCAGCGTCGCTTTCTGCTAAAGCAAATAGAGTAAAGCGTACGAGGCAACGATCGTCGGGGGACTCACGTAAGATCTGCTAATCATTTTTGTTAGGCATAAAACGTAAGCATAAGCCGCGTTCTCATTTTCTTCGTGCATCGCCTAGACATCGGCTAGAGGCGGCGAGGCGGCGAGGCGGCGATCAAAGGACTCGCGATTTTCTTATCTCCTTATCTGCCGCCGAGAAAAAAAGAAATTCGAATCGTTGTCTCTTGGCCTATTCAGCATCATTACTTTGCTCGGCTTATTAATTGTAAGTATTTGCCTCGCGCTGTTTACCACTTTGCCTGCGCTTTATAAATTCGCCGGCGAATCATTAAGGGAGCTTCATTTTTACGAAGGATCGCCGCGAGAGAGCAGATTTTTAATAAGGATTTTGCTGCGCCGGTGGGGCCCCATTCCAATTATGGATCAAGGAAGTGCTAAGAGGAACAAGACGAAGAAAAAGGTACGTGATTTATGTAGGAAACTCCGCGTTAAGAGTAAAAAACCATTTTGCGTAAGAGCATGTTTTTTTTTTTTAAGTTAAAGCAATTAAGAAACGCACCATTTTTCGAGAAAAAGAATTTCTTTGGAACTATAATAATGCACGATCTACCAATTATATAATAAAAATGATAAAAAATTGAACTGTAAAACATTATAATCAAAGAATATTGTAAAATTGTAAAGTATGTATACTTTTTTATTAGTCAAGAAAACATATGATCAATAAAACATTCATAAATTCTTTTTGTGTATGAAATAATCTTAACGTATAAGTGAATATTCACCAATATCGCGTTCGAATAAACAAAAATTCATGAATTTCACGATTGAACAAATGCTTATTCACGGATGTTTTATGTGGATCAATGAATATTCATAGATTTCATAATTGAATCGAGGAATATTAGCAGATTTTATGTTTGAATAAACAAATATTTACAGATTTCACGTTTGCACAAAAAAAAAATTCATGAATTTAAGGATTGAACAAGTGATTATTCACGAATTTTTTATTTTAGTAGATGAATAAACACACGGATTTTACGTTCGAATTATTGAAGTAATGACAATTTCACGTTGGAATAAAAAATTTGCAAGTTATTTCGAACAAACATTCACGAATTTCATCTTTACCGAATAAATATAGAATATATTCAAGAATTGCGCGTCGATATAACTTAATATTTAATATTTAAATTCGGGCATTGAACTTTCAACCAAATAAATATTTTTTATTTATTTATTGACCAATTTATGGGTGTTGCACCAATTTACATAATTATATTAATTGTGGCTATAACAATAACTAAAAACTAACCGCAGAAGTTACTCGAGCTGAAACAAAATTAATAAATCTTTCGTAATACTTTACCAAGGTTACTTAAATTTTATACTTCACCATCAATTTCAAACGGAAAATTATGCCTTGACAATAAAAAAATATTCACAAGTGCTTATGCACAAAAAACTGAATTGTACTCATTCAAATTCGCGGAGAATTAAAAAAAAGACAAGTATATTTTTTTTTAATTTATATTTTCTTTAACTTGAAAACTGACCGCAGAAAATACTTAAATAAAAACTAAATTAATAAAACTTTAAGAAAGCTTTCTTTATCAAGCTTATTCACATTTTTTTTATATTTCAAACGGAAAATTATGCGTCAACAATACAAAAAATTTCGCAAACGCTTTCGCACTGAAATTCGCGGAGAGATATTTAAAGAAAAAAAGTTTCCGCGCGTCAAGTTTGGCGCGCGCAATTCAAACGGGCTGAACGCGCATCGCGCCTCGCATCCAAGCGGCAGAGTAGTAGGAGTGGGCACATAACGAATTAACTCGCTTAACTCATAAACCAACACTAACGCGATTCTTGCCTGCGCGGCGCGCGATCTGTGCTTCTGTCATCGGCCCGGCGCAGAAAGTGCTGCTCTCCATAGTCGATCCGTGGGACGTCAAAGTGGCAAGTGTCGACCCCGTGGGCCTGGCGGGCCGTCGAGGTATTCTCATCGAGAGCCTCGAGATCGGCGACGAGCACATCAACGGCAACCACGCCAATTCCAGCTCGCCCAGTGCCGTCTCCACGTCGCTCCCCTCCTCCTGCAGTAGTCCGCCCAAGAGGACTCCCTGGCCCTGGTATAAGCCGGACAAGTCGACCAGTCCTCCTGGGTAAGCGTCGCGTTTAAATTTTCATGTATAACTCACGCGGAATTTTGTTTTTTTTTTGTTTTTTTTGGATCTCTTTTTGACGGTTTATAGGAAAAGTGTTATTAAAGCATGTATTAAATTTGTTATTAAACGCTGAGTGCGATCAGTGGCGCAGCGCAGCTCACATGACCTGGCACTTGGTAACGAGTCGAGTTTCCGAGTCGCAGCTAAGCCACTTATTTTTCCTCCTCTCCTTCTCCCGCTCTCCCTGCCAGAGGCAGTGCGGGTACCTTGCCGATCGCGCACCTGCTCCACGCTCGTTTTCATAGTTTACTTTGTTTGTTTGTTTTTACAGGAATTATTGTACTTATTATACACGGAGAAAAAAGTCTAGTGAACATTACTATACTATTTTGTAATGCAGGGAGGGACTCGATAAACACAAAATTTTACTAAAAATACAGTAAAATTTGTTAGACTTACAGTAAATTTCACTAGAAATAAAAAATTTTAGGAAAAAGTATCGTAAAATGTGCTGAATCTACAGTAAACTTTACTACAAGTATTGCAAAACTGATTGTATTTTTTAGTAAAATCCTTTATTCGTCGAGTCTGACCCTGCGTTAAATAACAGTATCCTAATTTTTACTAAACTTTTCTCTCCGTATATTATTGTACATTACATTAGTGCTTAAAAACCTCGCGTTTTGTGTAAAATATTTTTACAAAGTACAAAAGAAAGGCGATTATGCGTAAAAAAATTACACTCACTGTGCATTATAAAAATGCAAGTATAAAATATAAAAAAAACACATGACACATGTTATGTTTAAATTTAGTTACCAATATAAACACACATTGTGTTTATTCTTTAGCAGACTTGAAATTGTTAATAAAATATTATCTATTGTACAATAGATTTTCTAAATTTATTTTTCGCTTCGATAACATTACTCATTGCGCTTATACAATATCGTTCACATTCTTTTTTTACTTTTTAATTAATTTTTCGTTTGTATAATATTGCATAGAGTTTTTATTTTATTAACTTTTCACCTCTGCAATATTGTCCACCGTTGATTCTTTAATTTCACTTTTCATTTCTTGTACATACAATGTCGGCTAGATTTCCTCATTCTAATAAAATTTTTCGAATGTATAATCTCGTCTTAATCCACTGATTTTAGTGGCGGTGCCTTTTCGTCGCAGCCGATCAACGGGGACGGAGGTCAGTGTAGAGAAGCGGCAGCCGTTCCCGCGGATGTTTCAATTAAGGAACAAGGCCGAAGTAACGATGTGAGAGAGAGGAGCTCACCGCCAGTCCCGGACGCCGCTGAGGAACCGCTCCTCGGCGAGCAGCAGCGCCAGGAGCGACTGCCCGATGCGCCGCTAGACAAAGACCAGCGGACGAACCTCAATTCACTCGTCGAGGAGTTGGTGCGCTCGAGGTGCTATTTTTTTTTTTTTTTTTTCATTTTTTTATTATTTTTTTTTATTGGGTGGAAGAGAAGTTGTACTGCGGATCATGAATTTTGTTGGAGTTATGTAAAAATAATCAACAGGAGACTGACTGGATAAAAATAATCAACAGGAAACAAAGGATTCTGTTAAAATCGTTTTATTAAAAAATTGTTGTCAAGAAAGTCTGTATAATTTAATTTCGTTAGGAAAATGTAACACGCAATTTTAACCAAACGTGTACAATTGTTTTTATTGTACTGTAGAAAATGTACATTTTTTATATATTTTGTATGAAAAAATATAAATTCTGTACGATTTTTTTTAAATATTCTCTTATTGAGTGGAAGAGTATTCGTACTTCGGATCATGAATATTCTTTGAGATGTGTAAAAATAATCAACAGGAACCGATGGATTTTGTTAACATCGTTTTATTAAAAAAATTGTTATCAAGAAAGTCTATAATTTAATTTCGTTAGGAAAATGTAACACGCAATTTTAACCAAACGTGTACAATTGTTTTTAGTGTACTTGAAAAAATGTATACTTTCTATATATTCTGTACTTTTTTTTAATTGTGTTTTATAAAATATACAGAAAATATACATTTTTGAAGTACACTAAAAAAATTGTACGTCTGGTTAAAATTTTGTGTTAAATTCTCCTTACGAAATTGAACTATAGATATTTTTACAACTATCTTTTTTAATAAAACGGTTTAACGGAATTTTATAATTTGTAGTTCGGATACCGAAGTCCGTTTAAAAGTGATTTTTTACTGGTACTCGCTTTACTTATTTCCTTTTTTTTTTCTTTATAGGTACAATCGGCGGGCCGCAATTTATCGAAAATTACAGAACAGCCGTCGGCTTCCGGAGAAGGACGATTCTTTAGGTTTGATTAGTAACGTAAGCCTCTAAATAGTAGTATAGTTTAATATAATAATAAAAATATCGTAGCAAGCGTACAGTGAATGAATCTCATTCTGTTGAATCGATTGAAGCGGACGATCGTACTCATTTGGACATCAGATACTTTGGAGAATTAGTCTTGTAATCCAAGAGAAAGTTTCCCAGCCAAACAATTGGATCTTCTGGTTTTTCTTCGCAGCACTGATTTAAAGGCAAACTTTGATTCCTCAATTGAGTGAAAATTAAGGGGAAGCTTTTTTTCTTCGCTTACCTTGATCAAAGCTTCGGTCAGAGCCTCGTTTATTTCCTTCCATAAATACTGAATGGCGATCTCCTCGGATATCATTAACTCGATTTTACCTGGATGGATATATAAAAAAAATTTAAGACGACGAACAATATTTTCATTATAATTTTCAATGTAGTTTTTTTTTTTAATATTTTCTTATTAGTATTCTGGACTAATATCCAGGATTTGAAGGACTTTATTTACGGTCAGGAAAGAAGAATTTGATCTCCTTTTCCGCTGATTTCTTATCGGCACTGCCGTGGACGAACTTTCTCATCTCATTATCCGCTCTTCCGTATTTTCCGCGAATACTGTCTGGCGCATAGACTCGAGCATCGGCAATCTGAATTTATATAGTTCAACAAAGAACATATAGTTTTGTGGCATCTTCTCCAAGTTTACCTTAACATAATCTCTCCAATAATTTAAACTGCATTAAAATTAATAATTGCAATTTTTAGTAAAAAATTTGTCTCTGTATGGTACATCGTCGACGTTTAACTTACTCTCTCAGCGTATGAAGTGACTATGCGTGGAATGTAATTTATAATGAATAAATGAATAAAGAAAAACTTACTCTCTCGGGTCCTATCAACCTTTTCCAATCCCCGATAGCGTCAATTTTCGAGATAACGTAAACGAGAATCGGTCCGCAGCTCATGTAAGACAGAAGCTGCGCGAAATAGTGCTGCTCGTAATTGTCGTGGTAAAAATCGGAAACTTGCTCAGGCGTCAATTGCAACCATCTCGTTTGGCAGACGGTGAATCCCTCCTCCACCATCAGCCGCTCAATCTCCGCTTTGTAAATCAGGCCCTCCGGCCTGATGATGGCCAGGGTGTACTCCAAGCCTGGCTCCTCCTCGATGGTAACTTTAGATTTGCACGACGAGCGAGTGGATCGCAGTTCCCTGCTCGACGCTTTGCCCCTGCAAGTGTAAGTTTCTCTCCCATCGCTTTCATCTTGCTCCGAGTCAACGATACCTTGGCAAAGTTGCAGCTGACAGAATTCACCGACGCTACTGCTGCTACCCTCTTTCTGCCAATTTTAATTAAAAATTTTATTTTAAGTTGGAAATAATAGTACATTTCGGATACACCGTGCAGGAATATTATTTTTCTACACGCCGTGCACAAAGATACGACTTTCTAAAATCGTATTTTGCACACACGCTAAAACGGTTGGAGTGAAATGTCACTCTTAATTTATAGTAAAACACTCATAGAGTTATGTATTACTCTATATGAAGAGAGTGATTTAAATTCACTCTAAAAAGTAGAGTAAAATTCGCTTTAAATTAGAGTAGGATATTACAGGTTAAGCCCCTACTTAAGAGTAAAAAAAAATACTCATCAAGGGAGTTGACTTTATGGGACAATGGGAGTTGATTTTAATGTTATAGTGAGGGAACTTCACTATAACATTAAAATGAAAATTTTGATAAAGTTCATTTTCATTCTATTTCACTCTAGCTAATTTAGCGTGCACATTGCGTCGAAATAGTATATTTCGATGCATGTCGAAAAAGTGAAATTTTCGTGTCGATTTTTCGCAAACGAATTTGAGCGAGTGTACGGAAAGCCACAACTTTGCGCACGACGTGTAGGAATGTATTATTTTTGAAATCAAGAAGACTCGAGACAAGACTTGGACCTACAGAAGAACAAGAAAAGACCTTAAGGATTGAGAGATTTTAAAGTTTGAAAAAGTTGTGTCTCGACCTGGTCTTGTGCAGTCTCAAATTTTTATCATTGCCATCAAAGATTCTCACGCTCGATGATGATTCTTCGCAAGAAGTTGCGAAATTCAGCGCACTTTTATTCACTTCGACTTCTAAGATCGTGAAAGCTTGTCGTTCATTGTTCGCTTCGGATTCTGACGTCGTTGACGCAGAATTTAAATCTTGAAGTTTCGAATCGAAAAGTAGGTCACACATTTTCCACTTTTGCTTTTACTTTTGTTACACCAATATCAAACAAAATGGAAATTCTATTTGCAGGTTAAACGTGAACATAAATATAAACAAATAAACCAGTTTATTACGCTTTTCCTCTACTCGTTTCCTATATCTATATACATGGTTCTATTGGTACTGGTTGTTTACTCACGTAATTTGACACTTGCAAACATTCCGTTAGTAAGTATACAAAGTTGGCCGTGTAGTTTTATTTATTATTGTTTTACGAGTATTTGCACGACTTGATTTATACTTTTTATTGCCTAAATTGGTAAAAACGCTGGGAATTAAACATTTTAAACGTAATTCTAATGAATGTTTACACTAAAAAAATATAATTTAAACATAGATGAAGTAAAATTTAAAAATCACTGCACAATTGTTTCAATATAATCGGTGATTTACAGGTGGTAAAGAGAATCGCATTCGAGATAAAAAACACCCTACATCCGAGGAAAAAAAGGAGAAACGTTGTAAAGTCAGTTCATCCGCTGTGCTGATAGAACTCGATGACATGGACGGACTGCGCATGAACAACGAAAAGGTAGTTGATATACTTACAAACGAATTACCAATTATAATACTTTCATAAAAAAATTTTTTATTCACCGATTTCATACAGCATCAAAGCAAAAAAAATTCTGAAAAAATGCAAATAAGGCGTATTATCTCTTATCGCTCACCTTGAAAGAGAGAAACACTTGTTTAGATTTGTGCACATTCGCACACATACAAGCACTTTGATAATCTCTATAAACTCATTAAACAGTGCGAAATGTGCGTACCAATGATAATCTAATTGAGAAACTATATTAAGTAGAAAAAAATATATATCTTAATGAACAAATATTAAGTAAATATTATAATAAATATGAAATCACTTGCTCACGCGATATTATTATATATAGATATATAATACGTGTTCGCGCTGAGTCGCTTGTTCAGTAGAGCGTGTTCTTACGAAAAAAGTCTTTACGATTTTCACAGACACTACTTAACTTATTACGTAAAGCAATAACAGCGACTCTCGTAAAAGCATAACCGATCACATGAAAAAAGCGGAATAGATGTAAAAATATTATTTTCTGGATTTTCATCACTCGGTGACTATTTTATTTACTGTTCTTTATTTCATTCGTTTTATTTAATTATTTTATTTTATTTTATTCGTCTTATTTTATTTAGTTTTGCTTTATTCTGTACAAAAACTGTTTAAATAATTTATTTTAATTTGATCCGTGCACAGAACCACTATACATTACATAAAACGATCGATAAAACTATTTACTTCTTTCCGCAGGTAAATCCATCGAAATTCAACAGACGCGACAGTGACAGCAGCGTCACATTCAGCAATAGTGGCTCAACGCTGAACGGCAGCACACTGGGCTCTGAGACCGAGGAAGAAGAAAATGAGGAAGAGTCAAGAAAGTACGTAAAAAAAACTCGTATTATAGCCTTCGCGCCGAACTTTTTTTTCTAAAAAAAACTCACACGACATCCAAGTTGAAACAAATATCGAAGTAAATAACGAGTACAAAAAAAAATGATAAGAGGCTCGGGAGGCAGATTGAAGGCACTTATCAGGCATTAAAATGAACGATCGTTAGAGGCATTATAGTTTGAAAGACGCGCGAGTGTACCATAAGTTCGTCTGGGAGTTTCTTCGAATCCATTTAAAAAAATTGCCTTCGAATTTTTCGTATTCGCTTCGTTATTCCGCCGATCTAACGGAAGGTGGAAAAAATCATTAATAGACTCGCGCCGTTCGCGACTCGCTGGAGTCAGAGATTCGTTAGATCGAGTGCCGAGGCTGTTTTCGTAGTCTCGCGAGATTCGAGAATTCGAAAGGTGACGAATGTTGAGCGAGTGTTTACTGCCGGCGGAGTGAGGAAGGTCGCAGCTCGTGGACGAGCTCGAAGTCCGACGGCTGGACGGCAGCATGGTGCCGAGGTACGACGTGGGAAGTGCCATGACGCTGCAGAGGTAGCTTGCAGACTTTTTTTTAATTTTATTTATCGGAAGAGAACACACAAGGAAAAACACTAAAAAGAAACAAACTTTTTTGCTCAATCGATGGCTCTGATGATTCATTGGTTTATCTTATGTAGAAAAATGATTGCGGAAAATCCAGCAGAATTATTTAATTTTTTATGAATGATATTCTGTAAGTGTTTCTAGAGCCTCCAGATTTATTTATTTATTTTATTTATTAAAACCAGTTGTACAAAAAAACAATTATAATAATTGATTAAATTAACAGTTACATATAGCAACCCAGCAGAGGAAAGTGATTTCCTGCGCGCTGGCCTGGCTCGATAAAAGATAGTGGAAAACTTTTAGTTTTTTAAAATTATTTCAGTCATTTCATTCATTTATGTATTAAGAAAGAGTAACAGAGACTGCGAAAACATTTTTTTCATTAGTTCAACTCGTTAATTGATTGATTTATCTCGTGTAGGAAAATGATTGCGGAAAATCTGGCACAATCGTGTACTTTTTTATGAATTATATTTTGTAAGTGTAAGGCCCTCAGAAAGTGTATGAGAAAAAGATACAGAAAATGTTGTAGTTTTTTAATTTATTTCAGACATTTAATTATTTTATCTATCGAAAGAGTATCAGAGAGCGCAAAAATATTTTTTTCACTAGAGTTCAAATTGTTGATTGATCGACTTATCTCTTAGGAAAAGAATTTCAGATGTGTAAATTCTTATATCTTTGCATTATTTTGATTGACAGGATAGCAGTGCAGTCAGGGCCGAGACACGGCAGCAATATACCAACTTCGCCTTCGAACTCAAGAAAGCTAGCTAACAACAACGAGCACATGGACTTCCCAAATGCGCATAGTACCAATTCGACGATAACCAGCGTCAATAGCATCAGTAGCCTTTTGAAAGAAAAACTCCAATGGTCAATACCACAAGCACTGCGAAGCAATAAAAAACGTCAAAATGCTGATTACAGGTATATAACTGATACTAGAGAAATCTTTAATTAGTTTTAAGGTGATTTGGTGATATCACACTCTCCTGATAAATTAAAATAACTATAAGTGTACAGTTAAGTTGCAGAATATTAACAAGTTAAGTGTGTTCTACTATAGATCAGACTATTCAGTGTATTAACATTTAATGAATAAAATAAAACGGCTGAAATTCTTGCCAAAATATTTTCAAGTGCATGAAATTAAGAGAAACACAGCTTTCTAAAACTAATTATAAAGAATCGATGGATGAAAATGTGAATTTCATTGTTGGTAAATTCTGCTCTACATTTGTTTATTTCTTCAACAGGCTCCGAGGCTTCGTTGGCTTCCTTTTCCTATCCGTTGTCTTCCTCGTTGGATTCGCCCACGTGTACTACACGCAACACGTATTGCAGCGGGCCTACTTTGAGAAATTCAGGTAGCTAATCGAGTTATACTGACAAGGGAGCGAATACTGGCAGCAGCAATGAATAAACCTTCGCTCCTGCTTCAGGTTCAACAAAAACGAGCGACTGATGCACGTTTACAACAACATGGGGATAGAGATAATAGGCGCGCGTCTCGGTGTGGGCATCAGCAGCGACACCGGAGTCTTCTCCTGCCTGCCCCAGCACCAACGAAACGGCAAGGTCTGCCTGGAGTGGCTGCAGCAGCTCAGGCTCTACCTTGGTCACACGAAGCGCGACAATATAAACTGCTACCACGTGACCTGGCAGAGTCTGAGCCCAGGTGTCCACCCCCAGGACTGCTTCGACTGGTCACCGAAGCGCGGCCACTGGTACGGCGTTGGTCAAATCGAGAGCATGGCCTATCCACTGGAGCAGGGCAGGCTCGAGGCAAGTCCCTTCATCACCGGCGACATCAGGAGGCATCCCTTCGGCAACGTCCTCAAGCGCTACTTCATCAATTCCAAGGGGGCGAGCATCAGCGTCGACGCGGAAACTCCCCTGTACGTTGGTGTCAACTATTCCAACCTGACTCAGAAGAAGGAGCTCTGCCTGATGGCGAAACACGATGCCTTCGCCTACATCAACCACTTGACGGCCGAGCCGCAGCTCAATTACTCCATTTGTACCAGCGACAATATAAAGAGTTTACACTCTTCGATGGCGGAGAAGTTCCTCTGGGATGGTCTGAAACCGGAGGAGCTGCAGGCTGTTCATTCCCTGCTCACTGAACCTGTCTGGCAGATTTCGCCGACGAACGAAGCGGATATTTATAACTACACAGAGGATGTCATAGCTCTGGGTTTCCTCAGACAAGGCCACGTTCTTCTCAGCGAGGAATGGCAGCCGAGCTCCGGTGACTTTCTTCTCGACGAAACGAGATTTAAGTCTATGAAGGAGACGATCGATGTCATCCATCGTCGTGGCTTTCGGATCGTATTCACGGTACAACCTTTCATTTCGACCGAGTCGGTTAATTTCAAGGAAGCCGTGAACAATCGACTGCTCATCTCTGAGAGGGGCAGTGACCCCAGGATCCCGGCGTTGACGCGCTACAGGCAGGTGAATAGCGCCGGGGTCCTGGACATCACCAACAATAAGAGCCTACCTTGGCTGTTGAGCAAACTCGAGGCACTTTTGGATAAGTACCATGTGGACTCGTTTTACCTGGACTTGGGTACTGCCCAGGACATGCCACACTACTACAAGTGCGAGCAACCCTTGAGCAATCCGGACCAGTACAAGAGTTTATTCGTCAACTCGATCCTGGGATCGATACCAGTGATCGGTGTCTCCAGTGCCATTGCCAGACCGAGGGCTCCAGTCTTTGTTTCGTTGCCGCCCTTCGCCTCTTCTTGGAAGGCCATCAAGACCGTCATACCAACTGTTCTTAGTTATGGAATAATCGGGTATCCGTTTGTTATGCCTGGTGCAGTTGGAGGCGACGTCGCCTTGCCGATGTCCGACAATAATCCGGACAACGATTTCGAAGTCAATTTGCCAGGATAAGGAACTTTATATTAGGTAAGCTATTGTAATTGGTTGATTGTTAAGTACATTAGACAAATACGATTGGTTATAAGAGAATAATATTTTAAAAATCGACATCACTCTGATTTAATACAATTCCAGTAGAAAATGTCCATGTGGATCCCTTGGAATTCATATGGATTCACGTGGAATCGATGTGGATTCATGTGGAATACATGAGAAATCCATGTCTATCCACATGGTATTTACAACTAGGATTGTAAAATAAAATTAACATATCCGATCTGATCAATGTTTTTCGACAGAGGAAGGATATTATTGATCTAGAATCTTCAATCATTAACCTTTAGAGGACCGGGATGACGCCTGTAGGCCTGTATGTTTTTTCATTAATCAAAACTAAACTAAACTAACTTTTTTTTATAGAAAAACGTGGCTTTTGAAATTTCTTAAATTCCGGCACTCTAAAGGTTAATACCAATCACTGAAGCAAGCATATACAGATCGATTTGGAAATTTCGAACTTATTCAAGCCTTCATATCATGTCATTTAACTTCAAATATTAAATCCATTGACTTTATAAGCTTGATCGGCTCTGCTTTATTCAGGTGGCTGCAACTTTCAACTTTCTTACCAGTCATCCGATTCACCCACCTGCCCAGCAAGTATTCGGATGAAAGCGTACTTGAGATCGCCAAGAGCTTGACTACCCTAAGACAGAAGACAGTAACGCCTCTTCTGAAAAAGTATGCCAACGTCACTCTGGATACGGGATTACCGATCATTAGGCCTCTCTGGATGCTGGATCCAGCCGATCCGGCATGCCACCTGGTGGTCGACGAATTTTCCGTCGGCGAGGAGCTAATCGTAGCCCCGATTCTGCACTCCGGTAGCCGGCAACGTGAGGTCTACTTACCTGCTGGCGTCTGGAAGGATGGCATAGACAAGAGTCTGAGGAAAGGTTCCCGGTGGATCCACAACTACAGAGTCGCCGAGGATAAAGTGGCATACTTTCCAAAAGATGCCCGACGACATGAGATTTTAGATGTTATACACACACATTTTTATTTTTATTGTTATATATAATATATGCCATCCATCCTGTTCGTTACCACATTCGACGTGTGACTTATGGGGGAATTTTAAATAAAAATACATTTTATTTTATACATTTTATTCTATATAAAATTGACCTTATGTCACTTTTCATTTCATTCGAATCAGAATCAGAAGCTTTTAATAAGATTGTGATCGGATAAGCGGAAACATTGAATTGATCAATCAAGAGACAACTAACAGATTATGAGGTATAGTTTATACTTTATTATATTATTTATTTTTATATATAGCGTATAATATTATTAATTTCTATTACAATAATCATAGCACCATGAACACTCCACAGTAAGTTTTTTGAATTCGTTTTTTTACTCGAAAGACGCGATGCGACGGTGCGCTTCGAGGAATGAGAACCGAAGATAATTTCGCATAGATCCATCAACAAGCGGTAATAATAATAAGAATAATGCTCCTTTCAGATTGACTAGATGACGAGTATATCATTATTTAATAACCATTAGTAATAATATAGGAAAAAGATCCTGCCGGGCGCTTATCATTACTGACTAGAATCTTGAGTTTCTTTTTTTTTTCATTTTTTTTTTCATTTTCTTAATCAAGGATAACGCAATTTTCACTCGCGTCGGCTGTTGGCTCAGTAGGATAATGAAAGGCCAGTGAACGAAGGAAGGGAATTGGTCAATCGAACGAAATGAAATGAAATAAAAAAAAAATAGGCGCAGGAAGCGACTTGAAGCAAGAGCCACTAATTATGCGAAATCGAATAATAGTGTCCTGTGGGACGCAGACGCTTATTATATATATACTTGTACATTCACTTCGTTCCCATCCCCACTGTGCATCGCGCGGGATTCGCAGCCGATTTTTTTTATGCAAATTTTTGTTCTCCTCTGCTTGTCGCTTCTGTTTTATCGCTTCATCATCACCGGCAAATTAAAGAGGATGTGTCCATTATTTTTTGACTATCGATTCGTTTAACGTTCTACACAAATAAATCGGTCGATTTGTTTTTTGTTTCTTTCTTTTTTTATAAATTAGTAACACAAGTAAAAGTATACAGAGAGTTACATGCTACTTTCTTTCGATTGCCCTTACTCACTGAATCGCATAGTTTATATTTTTTTTTCTCATCTCACTTAAATAACATTTTCACTTCACCACGTACACTCTTGCGTCGATTGCGCGCGCATACATTTTGCCAGTAAAATGCACGTTTTTTTTATAAAAAGCTTCGTTTTTTATGCGAATTAAAGAGAACGATGATGATTATGATGACTTTCAATCCTTAATCATTATTTAAATAATTCCCCTATTCGCCATTCAAGTGTACTCAGCTGCAAGTCTTTTCTTTCGTCAATAATTCTTTTTTTTTTCAACCGAAATGTATTTAACAATACAAGCGGAAATAAATAATAAACATTTAATCTCTTTATAATATATTCGTCGTAATATATCTTAGATAACGAAATGTATATAATATACCGTTCGGTTTTTTTACTTTGTATATACGCTAAGTAAAACGGAGTAAATAATTTATACACGTGTAAATGTAAAATGTAATTGCAGGTTTCTCTAAGGCCAGCTGAAAAATAGGCGGTAAAAAACTTACCTATAGGATAAGCTCCCCAGTTATTGGTCCCACATACGTTCGATTGAAAATCGGCAATTCGAAATTGAAAGGAAAAATCGGTAATAGGAAATGATCAGGATTCGAAAGGGATTCTCAAGAAGTTCGAGGATTTGTGAACACAATGGAAGAAGGATATAATAAAGAAAGAATCGCGCTGGTAAACATCGTCAGGAGTTTTCAGCGATAAATTAAATTGAAATCGCACGAAACTCGTGATTTTATGCATACCGATCTCGGTAAAATACTCTGTTAAATTCGAGACACTTTCTGCTTATGAACTGGAGAAAACTCGTGAATGTAATGGGCTCAGTGGGCGATAAAGAGAAAGAGAGACTCTCTTAATTTAGATGCGCATGCGCAGCAGACAGGTGCATGTGCTATAGACACGTGCACTCTGATCGATCCACAAACGTTAATATCGCATCGACTTTATCGATTTGAATATTTTTTTTCCCCACAAATCAATCGAGTAAGTCAGATTCACTCGAATCCAGCATCGTGGTTCGAGTCCAGTTACAAGTCGTCTCGATTTCAAAATCGCGCGGGCTCCGTCAAAGGGGACGAGCTCGCGCTTGTATTTTCCCGAGTTTTCGGCCATTAATTTCTTACCAGGACGATAAATAAGCATACATTACGAAGGAAAGAAAAAATATCGCATCCGGCACCAATAACTGTCGAGCTTAGTGCTTGCTATAACTGGAACGAGGTCAAACTCTCGCGAGCCTGACAATTCGTTTAATCACATTTCTGCACGAGACTCCTCCTCCTTATTTCATTGACATAGGGTCATGTCACTCTAATGTAAAAATCGCACTTTGTAAGACTATTTAGAGACGCGTCCAGCGCACGTAGCCGCAGGGCCGCGAGATCGGCCGCTCAACCTCATCTTCCTTCCTCCTCACCCTCCTTCCTCCTTCGCCTTATTTTATTTTATCTTTTTTATTTTCCTCCTCCTTTCTTCTCTCCTTTCTTCTCTCCCGTTTCGTTTCGTTTCAAATCGAGTAGCCGTGGGCCGCCGTATCGGAGCATATTTAAATACTTCTAGGCATCATCGTCGTCCGCACGCGCATTCAAGCCTACAGTACATTTATTGTTTAAGTTTATTATTAATAATAACAAGCAATCGCCGGAAAGCAAAGCTTAGCTCGGCTTCCGGCAGTGAGCAACGACCGTGTCTTGCCGGGATTCGCAAAAGACTTCGAAATTTTTTTATACCTCCTAAATCAGTGATGTAAAAAAAAAGACGGCCATTCATCCAAGCAGTGCGACCGTCTTTTGCGACCGACACGCGAGAATTAGGACCGTCTCAAATGAATGAATGGAAAAAAAGTTGAATTGTAAATTAGACGATCTCTTTTCTCAAATGGTCAGAAACAAATTAGCCTCCCTTTTACCTATGTAGATGAAAAAATCCGTCTTTTATTTTTGGTCTTGTGACCCCCGTCACATTTGAGTTATTTATTTTTAACATTCGTCATTGTAAAACGGCCATGAAAAAAATTAAACTAAACGTTCCTTCTTCGTCTATGTTGATAGATGAAAAAACGTGGGTTTTTTATTTAAAAAAAAAAAATACAAAAATTTAAACACAATGGCAAATTGTCTTGTGATTGTCCTAAAATTCGTGACGCGGTCCCTTTACATCACTGTTCTTAATATAAGCTATCTTGACTCTTACATCCTCCGTTCCGTTCTTTTTTTTTCCAATTCTTTTTATGAATACTCTTTTAAACATTTAATAGCGCTCAACAAATTTGAATAGAACAACAAAATGTAAAATAATTCTCGTTTTTTTTTTTTATTTTCATTTGTTTTTCTCTTTTAATTTATAATTTATCCCGAAAAGTTCGGTGAGTATCTTTTGATTTTTTCGGCACTCGCTACTATCGTTATCATCATCATTATCATCATCATTATCATCGTCATCGTCATCACTCTTTGATCGATTATCCACCAGCGCAACACCTCCTCGAGAGGGGCTTATTGAGTACAAAAGTTTTTAAATCCTTCTACGCTTTAACCCTACGTGATTCGACATGTTTTTATCTTTTCGCCGGTGACATGGATCGATGCTCTTGGACCGAATGGCTGTCTGCATTTATTCGTATTTTTATGCCCCCCCCCCCTCCCTTTTGAAAGCTCTTCTTTTCGCGCCATCTATTTTTTTAATATGGATGGATATTATTTATGTTCTTCAATTTAGCAACACACGTCCGTTTAATATTGCACGTAACTCTTATTTCAGGACGCGTAGTGTTGACTCTCTTTCTCATCTATTGATACGGGGCTTTTTTTATCGAGTTTTCCACTGTGATTTTTTTATTTCTCGTTTAATAATAAACTAACTTCTTCCAATTTACCACGTGTCTTAAATATTATGATTTACCACACAAAGTTAACGTATTTTTTTCCCTCTAGGTACTTTTTTTTTAAAGACAATTTACGCTTTAAACAATGCTTTTCGACGTTTTCTTTCCAACGAACTCTGCGAGTTGTTGTTTTCGAAAGGGAAACCTCGAAAAGTTATTTTGCTTAAACGCATTGAACGAGCTTTTTTACGCATAGACATTTATGGTGGACAAGAGATAATAAAACGTAAGTAGTTCTACGTATTTTGAGACAATTTAAAGGAAAAAGTCAATCGTGGTATTTTTTTGTTATATTATTAACTTGGCCTTTTGGACTCTTACGTAATTATTTCTTAGTTATGCATTTTATTTTTCCCTTAAGAATTGGCAATTATTCGCGTATAGTTTAATGCGCAATAACCTAAGGAATTGAGTGCCATATATAATCGAAAAGGAAAAGGAAATAAAAAAGCGTCGGGCAGTGTTACAATGCATACCGACATATGACAAGATTACTATTTGGCTGATTTCATCATTGCTCTTTTTTTTTCGAAAAAAAATGTTGAATTTTCTTATCCAGGTGCATCCATTTATTTGGTTCGTCGAGGAAACGAGAAATCATAACGAGTAACGACAAGTAACGATAAGTGATAAAGCAACAATCCACGAGTCACGCGAGTAAATCGTATGAAGAAAAATATACAGTATATATTGTGCACTGCCGGTTTTTTTTTGCATCGACACTCGGGAAGACGCCAATTTTTATTCCAAATAAGTCTTTGTGCAAGGAAACATCACGAGGACAGTCTGAAATATTGCCAAAAATCGATTGGCGGATCGGAATTGTTAGTCGTTACTATTTATGTTATAAGGTAGGACATTAACTTCCACATAACTATCAAGACAGAGAGGCTGCCCCGTGATATTATTTTTTCTCTTTGTTCTCGGCTACCTCTTAAGTCCGCAAGGATAATTCAATAATTCGCGTATACAAAAGCGGCGAAACAACTAAATACGAGCAGATGCAAATAAAAGTTTTAAGGGCGGCTTCTTTTATCGACTCATCGTAAAGTTACGTGACGGTTTAATGCATCAGTTCATCGGTGTACGTTCGTAGAGCACCCCACCAGGGGGGTACCCTCGAAAAAGTCATTAACGAGGACGGGAGTTGTTTTTTTTTTTTGTTTTGGATTATGCATTAGCTGTTGTTATGTAAACATTATGTTGTTACCTAAAGCCGAGGATCGAGCTGGCACGAATTATCGGTGCGGCCCGAGTGGAGCTGGATTATTTAGGCCTAAATGCGCGCGCGCGGTGGCTTTAATTCAACCATTATCGCCGGGCATACTGCGAATACCTAAAATTCCAGCCTGTACGCGCTACAACTGGTCTCGTGGTCTTGAAGGTTGATAGTGCATCTCGAAGCTGATGGGGAGAGATCAATGTGATGAGCAGCCAGTGCTTCTTCGTTGTCCGCTACCCAGTAGCCCAGAGTGTCGGTATCGTACGTTGGGATCATCGTGACCTCTGTTTGGAAAAATGAAAGATGGAGTAGTTAATTCATCTATTATAAATGAACAAAGATATAAATAAATTTGGATATAGGATATTGGGATAGGAGCCTAACATTGAATTCAAAATATTAAATCTACTTAAAGAGAAAATTTACAGAAATCTACTCTCTGAAGTAGAATAAGTGAAATTTTCACTTATTTTCGACGTGAGTAGGTTTTTCACTTACAAATAAGTACAATTCACTTATGTATAAGTGAACTTCACTTATACATAAGTGATATCTACTTATTTTTTAAGTGAAAATATTTTTCTCTTATAAATAAGTGAAATTCACTTATGTATAAGTGAAAATAATTTTATTTTATTTTAAAACAATTTGTGGAATTAGAATTGCGCGTGTCTCATGCTTTGCGCGATTGATCGATATGCAACTAGCAGTTTTCGTAGACTCGACAATTGCGAATTCATCTTAAGTGCAAAATAAATGTAATATAGTAACAAAAAACTCGTGGTCAAGTGAACTAGGTGGAACTCGCCTTTCGGCCTTCAAGGTGTCGACATCGTGGCAGAGCGCTTAATTTAATCTTGTTTATCTTTTAACGAGCATTCTCCAGGTTTGTGTTTATTAATACATTTGTCACATCTATAGTCTAATTTGCAATTGTACGCCACATGTCCGAATCTCTGACAATTTCTGCATTGCAATACTGTTTTTTTTAAGATTTTTCCATTTAATTATTTGATAACATAGACAATTTACGTTAAACAAAATTTTATAATCACTACCTTTCTCTAGCTGTACAATAAAATATTGTGAATCAGTAGATTTTCTAGTTAATAGCTTAGTGACTTTAATTATATTAACATTATTTGAGTTTAGTAATTTAAGTTCGTTAGGTATATCATCGCAATTTGTGTTTTTACGTAATCCTTTAAGTACAACTGAAATTGGACAATTATCTTTTGGCGTGAAGGTAAAATATTGAATTATTCCATCGCTTAACAAATTTTTAATTTTTGAATAGTTCATATTATTATTAGAAAAAATACCTATTTTATTAGACGTCATATTTTTAATTGCAAAGTCTATATCTTGTAAATAATATTTAAATAGGTTGATGATATCAGCAGCGCTAAACCCCTGTCTCTGCTTGCTTTTTTTTTTTTTTTTTTTTGAATTTTTGTATCTGCACTGTTGTTGACATTATTTAAGTTTTTATTCTTATTTAGCATTTTGTTTACTAAAAATTTTGTTTTATTATCGTCTTTATTCATGGCAAGAGCCATTCGTTTATTACTTAACTTTTTTGACTCATTTTCTTTGTTTATTTCTACTCTATTTATACTCTATTTCATTAATTTGATGAAAAAGATTGTCTTTTACGTGCTGCCGCACGCCACAGCTAGTATTATTCACACTTTTCACATTTTTTATGTTTTGAGATTTACTAGTCACTTTATTGAGGCATTTGAATTGCGTTAGAATAACTAAATCTCGGGGAGCACTCTGCCACGATGTCGGCACCTTGAAGGCCGGAAGGCGAGTTCCACCTAGTTCACTTGACTACGAGTTTCTTGTTACTATATTACATTTATTTCGCACTTAAGATGAATTCGCAATTGTCGAGTCTACGAAAACTGCTAGTTGCATATCGATCAATCGCGCAAAGCATGAGACACGCGCAATTCTAATTCCACAAATTGTTTTAAAATAAAATAAAATTATTTTCACTTAAATAAGTAAATTTCACTTATGTATTATAAGTGAAGTTCACTTCCTACTTATTTGTAAGTAAAAAACCTACTCACGTCGAAAATAAGTGAAAATTTCACTTATTCTACTTTAGAGAGTATTTCTTTCAATTAGACTGCTAAGAAGGATAATTATAGATAAAAAGAAACTGGTTCTTACCCAACTCTTTGTCCTCCCAAGTCTTTTTAGCTTCGAGCAGTGCATCGTAGACCTCCCGACTTGGTTCAGTGCCACTAAATACGTAGTAACGCGCTCGTACTTTTTTGAAAAACTCCAAGGCCGTATAAAATGAATTCCCGTGGTGAGCAACGTAAGCTAAATCTAAATAGACGGGTTGTACTTTATTTTTCGAATCCTTTAGTTTTTTCTCGTTCTTGTTAGGACTCTCCGAGCGTTTTTTATTCTTCAAATTTTCAGATATCACTTTTTTAGCTTGCTTCTTCTCCTTTTTCGGAGTGCCGGGCGAACCCTTGTTCGAAACTTCATTATTCGCTGGAGCTGGTGAAGGCAATCGCATGGGTTCGCCCCAGTCGTTTATAACGTCGAAGTTCAGACTATCAGGGCTCAAATCTGCAGAACTGCATGCTTGTATTGGGCTTCTGAGATTAAATTTACGAGGTGCTTTGGGTAGACGGAAGACCCAGTGGACTTCCCCAGCCAGCCAGAGGATCCTTCTTTTTATCATCTGGTTGACTGCTGGAGGATTTCTCGAGATCCTTACTGAAGCTACTTTCTCCTAAGGCTAATTCTCCTTTAACATCAACCTTTTGGCCTTCCAACCCTGTTAAAGCTTTTTCGAAGTCAAGGTCCGCTTCGTCCACGTACTTTTTCGATCCCTTATCTTCGTATCCTCTGGTGTATTCCTTTTCAACGTTGAATTTCTTGAAAGAAAATTCATCTTGCTCGGGGAAAGATGCAGCATCGGATACTCCAGTTAAGGAACTGCTAAAGTGTGTAGTTTCAGAAGGTAGCTCGCCGTAAAAACTGCTGCTCATTGCTGTACTCGACATAGTCTCAGATTTACTTTGATCTTTAACTTTACTAGAAAATTCATCTTCTGCGTGTTCTGATGGGTAAGGCGACGAGAAAAGTGGTGGGCTGGATTGTTCTTCATCGGAATACGTGTGTCTTTCCTCGCTGCTTCCCCACATGTGAGTAGCTGCACGACTGTGGCCACTACTGAGATCGCTCCTGGGACTCGTGAGATCTGCGTCTTTGTCAGTTATTTCGGAGCTTGGAACATCCAATGGTTTTACCTCGCTCATTAAATTATCTGGTAATTTATCATTGACTTGAACGTCAGTTTTCTCCGTTATAACAACTGTTTCTCCTTTTTCATTTGTTGCCTCAGTTACCTCTCTGGTTGTCGTTATGATCTCACCATCGTCACTCATGGTTCTTGTAGTTGTAATTATTGTACGAATTACATCACCAGATCTAAAACCTTCTGGTGTTGCCGTTCTTGAACGATTGTCGGATCTTTTATCAGGAGTCGATCTACCAGAAAGGTGCGTCTGAATTATGCTTCCATCTCGAATCAATGGAGACATCGATAACTCAGGTGTAGATTTACCAGTAGAATCCCCATGAACTATATCCTTTGGCGAAGAAGATACATCAACTGTTGATTTTTTTGAAATAATTATTTTCATCGGTTTCCAAATCTTTGATCAATGAAGAGCTAGATTGGAAAGACTTGGAAAGTTGGCTACTTTCTTCCATTTGCTTTATGAAGTCACTATCAATGGAAGTCTTTTCTCCGCCTTCCTTTTGCTTACTGTGTTCTCCTGCTTTACCAGTGGCATCGCCTAATTCAACTAAATTTTGCGATTCCAAGGAAATTAATTTTTCTTCTTCATTTGATGTTTTAGCTAAATTTATTAACGTATCAACACTAATATCTGTTACTTTGTCCATAATTTTATCTGATGATATCTTCGAGGATAAGCTTTCCTGATTAATAAATTGTTTAGTTGTTTCAATACTGTCACTTACAACGGAACTTATTGTACCTGATTGGAATACCTCCCTCTCTTTTTTCTGAAGATCATCATGAATTTCGTCTAAGCTCTTTTTCAGTTGTTCTTTTTCTTCAATTATTTTACTTTGGCTTTGATTTGTTCGACCAAAATCGCCAAATCTATCTTCTACCTTTTCAGTCACATTTGTGATCGTTGACGTGACTCTGCTTAGAATTTCAGAAGATGAATCCGGAGTTCCATCTCGAGGTCCGAATTCAGGAGTAGACTTACCCGAGAGAGTGGTTATGTGAGTGGTTCTAATTTCTGTCATGCCACCAATAAAAGCTTTATGGAATGGACTTTCATAATCACTATACGAAATGCTTTTGTCCAAACCATCGTCATAATGACGCGCTTCTGGGGTTGAATAACCCGATGATTTTCTTTCGGTTGTCTCTAATACAGCTTTTTCCTTATACTCCAAATTTTGTTGTGAATCACTGTAATCTTCATCATGGAAAATGGACAAATTGGCAATCATTTCTCGAATAAGACCCTTTTTAATTATAATTTCTTCAATTATTTCAATGATAATATACTTTGGTAATGCTGTTCGTATCACAATTTGTTCCAATACACTTTCTGTTATCTTTATACCTCGATTTATGTAATCGTCAAGCATCAAGGCTTCTATTTCTGTACGCTTGCTTTCGGAAATAATAATTTCTTCGTCTATATGAGGTTCCGGGCGTTCGGGTTTGTACAAAGAAGAGGATTTCAATTCTGGACTAGAACTGTAATATTTCGCTGTGTCAAAAGTGACTTTTGATTGTTCCTCGGTAGACACTGGTTGTTGAGATTGTATTTTTTTGTCTGCGTGACCCGACTGGGCCTCAGTTGAAGTATCCTTTTTATCTTTTTCGACTAATACTTCGGCATCAAAAACATCTGCAGTAACAATTGATTCTCTACGAAGATTTTGCGCTATTATTATATTTTCAATGACCAAAATAACTAAGTGACAAGAAACTGAATTATTTTTGGCTATTTCATCGATGATATTTGAATTTATTATTTTCTTTTTGGCGATGTATTGTTCGTTTATCAATATTCTCAGTTTTTCCTCGTCTTCGAATATTTTCTGAGTAGAGTCATCAAAAATGTTATCCTCTACCTCGAATACCATTTTTCTTTCTACTTTAAGATCAGAAATAATTTCGTTGATAATCTCTATCACAACGTTTCTGTCAACATTATAATTATTAGCCAACTCATTAATAATTTGATTAGATATAATTTTGTTTTTAGAAATAAATTCGTTCAAAATATACTCAGTGATTAATTTTTTTATTTCAGCATTCGCATAATGTTCATTATCCAAATGCGTTTTCAAAATTTCTTGTTGCAAATTTAATGATTCTTGTGACATATGAAGTTCATCCTTCTCTTCAAATAAATGATCTGTGTAACTGGAAGAGTCTTTTGTAAGATCAAGAAGTGCTAATTTCTCAGTAAGCTTGTCATCATATAAACTGGCGGCTCTGGATCGCATTGACGGAGTTTTGTCTCCTGACTCAAAGACACTATGAGATCGTGATCGATCTCTACCCTTATCTTCCGCGTGACTATCCACACTAGTCACTGACGATTTCCTTTCCATAAACTCATCTTGTAGAGATTTTTCACCTCCTAAATTTACGGGCTTTAAGCCAAACGTATCTGCTTTTTCTAATAGTTCCACTTGCGAAAGACTAGGCGATTTTACCTTTTTATTTAAATCTATCGATTCCTTAATTTTCACTAAATCTTCGTGACTGCTAGAAGACTCAATTTCATCTTTTGGTTTAAGAATTTCTGATTTTTCTTGTTCAACCGGTAACGTTTTTTCAGTTACAATTTCCGATATATCTACTACTTTTTCTAATACCGAATCTTTTATTTTTTCATCTTTCTCAGCGCTAGGTGACCTTGACCGGTCTTCCGATTTATCGGAAATTTCTTTCATGTCCTCCAATGATATTGCTTTTGTGACGGAAATTTCCGTTTTGGCTGCTTCTACTTCGATACTTGGGAACTTCGCTTCACCGTCAGTTTTATCTGATGAATCTTCGGATTTTCCCAGTTGTTTTTCTACACTGGGAGACTTCGATCTATCTTCGGACTTATTACCTACCGCTCCTAAATCTATTGTCTTACTTTCGTCTTTTTCTGCACTTGGAGATCTTGACTTATCGGACACTGAATCCATGTCATCCATAGACATTGGTTTTGCTGTAAAAATTTCTTTGTGTGTTTCTTCCTTTTCTACACTTGGAGACTTGGATCTAATGTCAGTTTTTTGATCCACTGTTTTAATAGTCGCATCTTCAGCTGTTCCTAATTGTTTTTCTGCACTGGGAGACTTTGTACTTTTTTCGTCTTTCTCAACACTCGGTGATCTTGATTTATCATCTGACTTATCAGAAATTGCTATCGAGTCCTCCGTTGTAAATATGTTTTCAGTTTTGACAGCTGGTATTTCTGAATCGAAGGTCTTTGATCCAATATCAGACGTTTTAGACTTGGTTTCAATTTTTTCCGGTAGCATAGATCGGTCAGTAGAATCTTTCGACGATTCTATTAGTTTTTCTACACTCGGCGACTTAGATTTATCTTTCGCTTTATCAACAGTTACTGGAGAATCTTCGAATTGTATTTCAATTTTCGATGAATCCTTTATTTTCTCGTCTTTTTCGGAACTAGGTGACCTCGACTTATCTTCTGGCTTGTCAGACACGGTTTTTGTTTCTTCTGGCGACATTACTTTTTCTAATGGCATTTCTGTTTTAGTCGCTACTTTATCGACACTACTTTCTTCGGACTTGACCCCCACCGCTTCTATTACTTCCGAAATTATTTCTTTTCCAGTTGAATCTTTCGGTTTTTCTTCGTCTTTGTCAACACTCGGCGATTTTGACTTATCTTCTGGCTTATCAGCCAATTCTTTAAAATCTTCCTTAGATATCGGTTTTGTAATTGAAATTTCTACACAAGACACTTCTTTTTCGACACTTGGAGACTTCGATCTATCATCAGTCTTTTGATCCATGGCTTTCGATGCTTCCAAAGCTACAGAATCAGCAGTCGAAATGTCAGAAGTCACCAACTGTTTTTCTACACTTGGGGACTTTGATCTGTATTTCGATTTTTCATCTGTCTCTTCTGATTCGTTCTCTTTTGGCTTCTCATCTTTTTCAGCACTCGGAGACCTACACTTATCTTCTAATTTGTCAGATACTGATTTTGCGTCTTCCAAAGCAACTGATTTTATAATGGAAATTTCCTTTTGTACCTCTTGTTTTTCTACGCTTGGAGACTTCGATCTCTCATCAGTCTTTTGATCCATGGCTTTCGATGTTTCCAATGTTACAGAATCAGCAGTCGAAACGACAGAAGTCGCCAAGTGCTTTTCTACACTTGGAGATTTCGATCTGTCTTCCGACTTTTCAATTTCTGAACTTTTCGTCTTCTCGTCATCTTTTCAGCACTTGACGACCTTGATTTGTCGAACGTTGATTTTGCTTCTTCCGACGATATTGATTTAGCAGTTGTAATTTGGGTTTCTTCTTTTTCAATACTTGGAGACTTTGATCGATCTTCCAAATTGTCACTTATCATTTTAGTATCTACTGTTTTTTGTTCTTCTTTTTCAACACTTGGTGATCTTGACTTATCGGATACAAATTTCATGTCATCAGATATTCGTTTTGCAGTAGAAATTTCTTCATGAACTTCTTCTTTTCAATACTAGGAGATTTTGATCGATCTTCCGTCTTCTCAAGACCTTCAGGAACTTTTGCCTTTTCTTCGTCCTTTTCAGTACTTGGCGAACTTGATATATCTTTTAAAATATCGAATGTATCTTCCAATTCCTCTAATGAAACTGCTTTTGTGATTAATATTTCCGTGTGTGTCAATTCTTTTTCTAGACTTGGAGACTTCGAGTGACTATCAGTTTTTTGACTCTCAATTTTTATTGTTTCTGATACCATCGACTTATCTTCTGATGTTTTTTCTATACTTGGAGACTTCGATCTATCTTCCGATACATTAAGTATCTTTTCTGCATCACCCTCTTTCACTTCTTCTTTTTCAGGAGTAGGTGATTTGGATTTATCTAGGTCCTTATAAGATGCAACTTTCGAATCACTCAAAGTTTCCATCGTTTCTTTTTCTATACTATGTGACGTTGACTTGTCAACAGTCTTATCTATCACTATATCCAATTTTTCCGTCAATGATGATTTATCAGTTTGAAAATCTGTTAGCTTTTCGGTTTCCTCTTTCAATTCTTCAATTATAGACTTTCTTGTGAATGTATATTCTGTTTTCTTTTCATCTTTTCCAGTGCTAGGTGACATAGACGCATCTATTGATTTACCAGTCACTGCATCGTCAGTCTTTTCATCCACTAATTTCGTTGTTTCCAATATAGATAATCTATCTGTAATATCTATCGATGTTTCTTCTGGCTTATCAGTTTTTGCTTCTGAATCTTTTATTTTCTCTACGTCTTTTTCAGCGCTCGGCGATCTTGATTTATCCTCTAACTTATCACTTGTCGCTTCTAAAACTTTTGTCTTCTCTTCGTCTTTTTCAGTGCTCGGCGATCTTGATTTATCCTCTGGCTTATCAATTTTCGCTTCTGAACCTTTTGTTTTCTCTTCTTCTTTTTCAGCGCTAGGAGATCTTGATTTATCTATTGGCTCATCGATTTTCACCTCTAAATCTTTGGTTTTCTCTTCTTCTCTTTCAGCGCTCGGCGATCTTGATTTATCCTCTGGCTTATCTATTTTCGCTTCTGAAACTTTTGTTTTCTCTTTTTCTTTTTCAGCGCTCGGCGATCTTGACTTATCCGCAAGCTTTTCAGTTTTCGCTTCTAAATCATTTGTTGTCTCTTCTTCTTTTTCAGCGCTCGGCGATCTTGATTTATCCTCTGGCTTAACAATTTTCGCTTCTGAATCTTTTGTTTTCTCTTCGTCTTTTTCGGCGCTCGGCGATCTTGATTTATCCTCTAGCTTATCAACTTTCGCTTCTGAATCTTTTGTTTTCTCTTCGTCTTTTTCGGCGCTCGGCGATCTTGATTTATCCTCTAGCTTATCAACTTTCGCTTCTAAATCTTTTGTCTTCTCTTCGTCTTTTTCAGCGCTGGGCGATCTTGATTTATCCTCTAGCTTTTCAGTTTTCGCTTCTAAATCATTTGTTGTCTCTTCTTCTTTTTCAGCGCTCGGCGATCTTGATTTATCCTCTAGGTTATCAACATTCGCTTCTGAATCTTTTGTTATCTTTTCGTCTTTTTCAGCGCTGGGCGATCTTGATTTATCCTCTAGCTTTTCAGTTTTCGCTTCTAAATCATTTGTTGTCTCTTCTTCTTTTTCAGCGCTCGGCGATCTTGATTTATCTTTTGGCTCATCGATTTTCACATGTAAATCTTTGGTTTTCTCTTCTTCTCTTTCAGCGCTCGGCGATCGTGATTTATCCTCTGGCTTATCAATTTTCGCTTCTGAATCTTTTGTTTTCTCTTTGTCTTTTTCAGCGCTCGGCGATCTTGATTTATCTTCTAGCTTATCAACTTTTGCTTCTGAATCTTTTATTTTCTCTTCGTCTTTTTCAGCGCTCGGCGATCTTGATTTATCCTCTAACTTATCACCTGTCGCTTCTGAAACTTTTGTCTTCTCTTCGTCTTTTTCAGTGCTCGGCGATCTTGATTTATCCTCTGGCTTATCAAGTTTCTCTTCTGAACCTTTTGTTTTCTCTTCTTCTTTTTCAGCGCTGGGAGATCTTGATTTATCTTTTGGCTCATTGATTTTCACCTCTAAATCTTTGGTTTTCTCTTCTTCTGTTTCAGCGCTCGGCGATCTTGATTTATCCTCTGGCTTATCTATTTTCGCTTCTGAATCTTTTGTTTTCTCTTCTTCTTTTTCAGCGCTCGGGGATCTTGATTTATCTTTTGGCTCATCGATTCTCACCTCTAAATCTTTGGTTTTCTCTTCTTCTCTTTCGGCGCTCGGCGATCTTGATTTATCCTCTGGCTTATCAATTTTCGCTTCTGAATCTTTTGTTTTCTCTTCTTCTTTTTCAGCGCTCGGCGACCTTGATTTATCTTTCGGCTCATCGATTTTCACCTCTAAATCTTTGGTTTTCTCTTCGTCTTTTTCGGCGCTGGGAGATCTTGATTTATCTTTTGGCTCATTGATTTTCACCTCTAAATCTTTGGTTTTCTTTTCTTCTGTTTCAGCGCTCGGCGATCTTGATTTATCCTCTGGCTTATCTATTTTTGCTTCTGAATCATTTGTTGTCTCTTCTTCTTGTTCAGCGCTCGGCGATCTTGATTTATCCTCTAGTTTATCAACATTCGCTTCTGAATCTTTTGTTATCTTTTCGTCTTTTTCAGCGCTCGGTGATCTTGATTTATCCTCTAGCTTATCATCTTTCGCTTCTAAATCTTTTGTTTTCTCTTCGTCTTTTTCAGCGCTGGGCGATCTTGATTTATCCTCAAGCTTTTCAGTTTTTCCTTCAAAATCATTTGTTTTCTCTTCGTCTTTTTCAGCGCTGGGCGATCTTGATTTATCCTCTAGCTCTTCAGTTTTTGCTTCTTTTAATTCATCTTTTAATTTATCGGTCATTGACATTAGATCTTTCGACAGTTCTGTGGCAATGGCGGAAATTTCTTTTTTAGGTACATCTTTCTCTGCACTAGAAGATCTCGACATATACTTGGCGTCATCATCTGCAATAAATTTAAGATCTTGTTCGCTTATTTTTTTGTCTTCGCTCGGAGATTTAGATTTGTATTCCAATTTATCAGTCTCGAAAATTAGGTCTGTTGATATTTCTTTAGCATCAAAGGAAATATCAATTTCATTAGTTTCTCTCTCTACGCAGGGAGACTTTGATTTGAGTTCTGTTTCGTACATCTCCGACTTTAAGTCTTCCGATCTTTCTTTTCTATCAGATGAAGTTTCCATTTTAAGCTCTCGTTTTTCAATGCTAAGAGATTTTGATTTATCGTCCGTCTTATCCGTTTGCAATTTTAAATCTTTTGATACTTCTATTATTTCTGATGAAATATCAATTTTACTGACTTCGTCTTTTACAATAGATTTCAATTTATCTACCATTTCGCCTGCGGTGGCTTCTGAAGCAACAAGTACATTATCGACTTTCTGTATATCCTTTTCTATACTTGGAGATTTAGATTGTAGTGTAATTTCTTTTTCTTGACTTGGAGACTTTGATTTTTTTTCATGTTTCAAAGACTCGGATTCTATTACGTGTTTTTCTATTGAGGCTAATTTCTTCAATTCTTCTGTATATAATATATTGCTTTGATGTTCTTCAGTCTTTAAATCTTCTGATTGAGTTGGAAAATCTTTTTCAATTGGAGATTTTGATATCACACTTTCTACAGGAGACACATCAGAAGTATCATAATCTTTCGTATGTTCTGCTGTTGGAAATTTCAGTGAAGATTGCTTCACTTCATATTCCATTTTTGTGTTCTGACTTTTATAAATGTCAATATCATCAACATGCCCAGCAGCATATTCAATATCTTTTTTCTCTACTTCTATTTCATAAACAGCCGTTTTCGTAACTCCCAATGTTTTCTCTTTATCCTCATCAAGATACTTTTCATTCGTATCTGTTTCTAAAATTTCTAAATTCTGTATTGATTTTTGTTCATCGTCTTTTAGATCTTTTTTGTCTGCCTGCTCTTTATCAATTGTAAGATCTTCCTTCAAACTTTTTTCAAAAATTTCTTTAACAAACTTTTCATCAGCTTCAGCTACATCACTGATATCTTCTGTAATTTCTTGTTTATCTTTTTCAGAACTTAATTTTTCTGATGGTGGAACTGAAGAAACACCACTAACCTTGTACTCTTGTTCCACTGCTTCAAAATCATCGACAATCTTTGATTCATCGTGTGATTGCAATGCTTTTACTGTTTCAGTAGACGGTATACTAACAAATCCATCTACTATTTTTTCATCGATTTCATCGGTATTCAAAGACAATGCTTTTTCTTCAGACGTCTCTAGTGATGTGTGCAAACCTTCTTCGTATAATTTTAAATACTTATCTTTATCAATATCAAAGGCAGACTCTCTTTTAATATGCTTCTTTACTATAATTTCTTCAATTATTTCAATAACAAGATGTTTAGGTATCATCTGTTTAGTAGAAATCTCTTCAATTGTTGATAATATAATTTTGTTATTTTTATTTAAGTACTGATTCCAAATGTAATTTTCAATCTCTAATCTCTTTTCTGACGAAACATTATCACTTAGCCTTAATACTTCAATATTATCAGCAACATATTCACGCGATATATTACATTTAATAATTATTTCATGAATTATATTTATTACTTTATCTTTAGGCACGCGTTTAATAGTTGCAATATATTCTAAAATTTGCATTGTAATTTTATGGTTTTTACTTACAATAAATTCTTCAATTAGAGATTCTAAACTTTCGTTTTTATTAAATATATTTGTATATTCTGTTGATAATTCAGCAAGTTGCTCTTCTGCGGGTATCTTAGGCGAAGTAGGTGTAGAACCTGGCGTAACAGTCACATACTCTACTTTACCAGGCGACAAATTTTGATCAAAACTTATTTCAGGTTGAACTAATGTCTCTTCTACTTTCTCATCATAAACTCCTGGTTTTGCAATTGTTTTTACACAAATTTCCTCTAGTCCTAAATCCATGACATCTTGTTTTATATCAGGCTCGATATCAATAACGTGTTCAACAATATCACACTGCAGAATATCATCGCAAAGTCGCATAGCTTCTTCTTTATCGGTTGGTTTTTTATCAGTAACTGATTTATCAATTTTAGAACAAATTTCTTCTATATTTTTAAATGCTTTGGCTGTGTTGTCTAACCAGTCCATTGATTCTTTTTCAACAATTGCTTCTATCGGTTCTTGAATTGAAAGTTCTTCAGTAACTCCAACATTTTTCGGCGTCGTAAGGTCTTCAGTTGAAGTTTTTGCAATAGTTTTTGCATCTATAGTTTGGTCTGTTAGGAAATCATCAGTTTTGAGAACTTCCGCCACTTTTTTTACAATTTCTTCAACATCCTTCGGCTTTTCTTCTTTTTCGATTTGAATTCCTGCTGTACCAACTAACACTTCAGCAACGTCACGAACGGCTTCCTTAAAATCTCGTACAATACCATCGGAATCTCCATCATCTTCTTCTAATTCTTCACTGGAAGGAATAACAAATGTAACTTTTTCTGGTTCCTTTGTTTCTAGTACACTACCCAAATCTGGTTTGATATCGACAAGTTTTTCTGCAGCTCCAGATAATGTATCTCTCACTGCATCTTTTGAATCGACAGGTAATTTACTTGATTCTTCTACTTTTTCGTTAAGTGACTCCAATGAGTCTTGTAAACTGTCTTTTACGTTTTTGAATTTCTTTGAAGCTTCTTCCACGAATGCTTCAACTTCTTCGATATCTTCCACGTCTTCAGCTGTATCTTTTTCTGGAAGAGTAATTTTCGATTCTGGAGAAGTAATGGTTTCTACGAGATTACTTTCAGATTCTTTCTTCTCCGATTCTAAAACGGCAGAACTATCAAGTAGAATTTTTTTTGTCGCCGACTTCTTCTGATTTTAATCCGTAAGAAAATTCTAATTTTTCTTCACTCTTTTCTAATTTTGGAGAAACTTTATCAAAAGTGATTCCACCAATAGACACTTTTTCTTGAGGTTTCGGTTCTTTTGGTGAACTTGATTTTGAGGATTTATCTTCGGCATCTTTATCTGAAGAATCTCTTCTAGTTTTCTTTGTTAATTTATCAATTCCTTTTTCAAACTTATCGGCAACTTTGCCAAAGAAGCTAAAGACTCCTTTATCTTTTGTTTCCTTGACAGTTGCAGCAGCTGTAGTAGCTGCAACAGTAGCAGCAGTCGCAGCAGTAACAGCAGTTGCAGCATTTAAAGCAATTGCAGATTCCTTTTGCTCTTGAAATAGCGTAGTTGTTTTTAAATCTTTTTCTTTGTCTAAATCGTCTAGCCTGTACAATTTTGGATCAACTTCTTCGTGAACTGGCAAATCAGCAACTTCATCAGGTGTTTTAACAACATCTCTTATTATTCCTTGCTGAGTTATAGGTCGAACATCTAAAACTTTTACTTCTGCTTTAGAGACCACTGGTAATGTGTCCGGAATGTCTTCTTTTTGTTTCGTAACAATGTCTTTTTCTTTAACCTCTTCAATAGCGTGCTTTTCATCTACATCTTCTTTTATTTCATCCAATGGAATTCTTTCGTCTTCTGGCAATGTAGGCGCCGTCGTAGTTGCACCCGATTCTAATGTTGAAATTCGTTCTTGGGATTCTTCCAATTTTTCAATAGCGACTTCTTTCATTTCAACTTCTGGTTTGACAAAATCTAATTTATCAGGACTCATACTTGAAGGATCTTTGGTAATATCTTCACTATCTCTCTTACCAGAATCATCTTTTTCTTCAGTCTTTTTAACTACTTCTTTAGCAGAAGCTATAATTTGCTTCATTTCTTCTTTCAACAATTCCTTATGTTCAGGAGACAAATCCGTAGACTTTTTCGGCTCCGGGAACGTATCGACAACTTTTTTCTCAGGCACTTCATCTTTCTTTTCATCGGCATCTTCTTTTTCCTCGTGTTTTATATCCTCTTTTATCTTTTCCGATTCTGCCTCGTCTAAATGATGTTTCTGTTCAGCATCACCACTCTGCATGGAATCTTCAGTGTAGATTTCTTCTTTTTCCACGATTAAATATTCATCTTCTTCAGTGAATTCTTGGCTTTCTTTCCTGGATATTTTTTTCGGAATTTCATCCATTTCCGCGGTAACGTCTTCTTCGGTGACATCTTCTTCTTTTTTATCGGTTGCTTCGGCTGTGATTTCATCATCTCCTTCAAATCGTTCTTCTTTACGAGCTTCTTCTATTCGTTCCGCTTTTTGTAACACTGCTTCAATTTCTTCGACAACTTCACGTTCTTCTTTTAAGTCCGCCAGCACTTTACTTTCAATAGAATCAAGCGACATGTCCTCCGATTTTTCTGTTAAATTTTTATCGATCAATTTAATTGCAGTTTCTGACTCAATTCCAGTAGGTGTGGACACAACTGACGAATCTGCAGTGCCACTTTTTACTTTACGAATTACTGCGTCTTTCTCAGATTTTGGAGTACTCCTTATAGATTTTGCAGGGCTTATTGGAAGTCGCGCTTTACTTGGACTAACTGGTTTTGGTCGGCGACCAATTGGAATTGGTTTTCTTTCTACCGCTTTCGCTTTAGCAGAAGCTTTTGTTCCAGCAGCTGAGCCTGACGAAGTAGCCATCGATGACAACTCGTTATTTTTTTGTTCAACAACCATACGGTTGTTAGCATCTTTCGTACTCTTAGCAGGAGCCGAAGACGTCATTTTGGAAGTAACTTTTACTGCTGATTTTGTAGCAGCCTTTGGAATCTCAGCTTTAATGGTTGTGCTGCTTATCGATTTTTTAGGTGTAGTCGGAGATGATTTCACAGCATCTTTTTTCTCACCTCCAACCTTGGACTTCTTGTCCATTGACTTCACCGATGACTTTATGCCACTGTCTATTTTACTTACTTTTGTAATCAACTTCGAAGTATCCTTAATATCTCTTTTTTTAATTTCAGCTTTATGCAACTTAGGATCCTTTGCAGGCACAGTCTTTTCAGTTTCCGCCTTCGCTACATCAGTCTTTTTCGTTTCTGCATCTGCTCCATCAGACCTCTCTATTTTTTTCACCTCTACTTTGGTTTCTTTTAATTCCTTTTCAATTTTTTTGCTTTCTTTTACTTCGGATTCAATTTTTTTGTTCTCCACAACCTTCTTTGCTTTAGTCTCCTTCGGTGCGATGGGTGCCACTGATTTACCTGTAGAAATTTTCGTAGCACTCTCCTCTATTATAGGATCCTTTTTCACAGCCTTTACTTCTGCAGTATCACGCTTCTCCTTACGTCCTTCGACAAGGCGTTTATTTTCACGCTCGACGGAGCTTAATTTAGGCTTCAAAATAGAACTCTTATCCTTCAACGTAGCCAAAGATGTTGAGGGTGAAAGACTCTTTGCCGTACACACGGGATGTTTTAGAAATTCTAAATGCTTCAGTCGCTCGAAACCCTCGAATATTTTGTGCTGGGGAGTACTTCCTGGAAAAAGAATTCGCGTGATGGTGTCCTCTGGATTCGCCGGTTGCCAGACGAGCATCGCGCAAATGGAAAGCAAATTTTGAATGGGGAAGATAACGCTATTCGAATCTTTTTTGTGAGAGCCACCAAAAAGTTTCGAATCCGAGGCATTCCACTTGGCCAAGAATTCTCGTACCTCGCGACTGTCTTTGCTTGGACTTAAAACATACATGTCTAGTGTACCGTGACCTACTTTATGGTATAAATTAATTGGTTCCGGATCCCTGTAACAAGGATGTGGACGAAGATTGATGTGGCGCAAATTTACGATCATCTCCTGACCCATATCTATGAGGTCCAAAATAAGAGGATCTATGTCCTTATCACCATCGGGAGAATTTGAATGTCTTCTTTCCTGTAAATAATACGAAAATTTACAATGACAAGCACGGATTGATATACAGTAGCGCTCAAAAATTTAGGAACGATAATGTAATTTTTTAGTTTTGCAGAAAGTAGAATATCTCAGCAAATATTGAACTTTTGAGCGGTACTGTATAATTAAGTGATGATTTAATTATTTGGTTGAGCTTTCTATATAATAAATTTACTACTAATTAAAAAATTTTAACTTACAATCAAATTACAGAAGAAATGCCCTATTTGCGGATAAACGTACATTTCTTTCTTTTTTCGTAAAACACTGGACATGCCCCCTATGTTACTATTGTTAATGCGAGTGACAAGCACAGCATCGAGACGATCGAGATGTCGTGCAAAATCCCAGAAACAAGCTTTGCGTGCAAAGCCTCCGTCGACGAGCATATTGAATCCGTTAATGCCGAACAAAGCAGCGTCTCCTTGCCCTCCGGGGAAGACGTACAGCGTTGGATGACTAAATCGAATATTGCCAACGACATCGGACGGTTCCATCAGCTGGTCTAACGTTTGAGCTATCAGATATTGCCCGATGTAGTTTGTGAAATTGGTTATTGCAGGCACTCCGGCCGTGAGAACGTCATCTGGGTTGACTCTTACTCGGCAAGCTCTGAGGGTCAAAATAAAAAGATTCATAAATGGCATCTCCGTAGATCTTACTATTATTTAAATATATAAAAATATGTAAAATTATATAAAAATGCTATTCTTCATATTTTTGTTTAATTATTTACAAAAATAATTTTACATATTTTTGCTCTATTGTTGCTTATTAATAAATAGTTTCTATTATGGTTATTCAATGTAATTCAAATAATCGTTCCCCAGAATAATATATTTTGATTTTTTGGAATACATGAATACTGAAAAAAATTTTTTTTTTTGCAGAAATCTTATTTCACTTTAAATTTATGTTTTTCACTTCAAAAGACATCTTTTTCTTTTTTAGAATTTGTTTCTATCTTTACTAGCTTTTGAGATAATTGGAACAGAAGAAAACGATCAATTTTTTACAAGTATGATAATAACTCCGTTAAAAATGATTGTATAAATTTGTACGACACCGCATTTTTAAGCTGAAAGCATAAGCTTTTAAATACCGTTGAGATTTTTTAGATGCGATAATCGGTTCAAAAACTATACGGAGCTTTATGAGGGATAAAATTTTTGACTTTTTTATTAGCTTTTAAATGTTAATAAAAAAAGGAAATTTAATTTTTTTTCAAATGTAAATGTATTTTTCTAAAGCTTTTGCTTCACAGAAAAGAATGCCGTCGGAATTTGAAGCTGCGATCTTTTTTTGCAATAATATAAAACTTTCTTTCTTCCCAGATTTTTGCCGAAGGGTGGCAAAAGCATGTAAAGAGGAGTGTATATTCTGACTGAACTATAGAAATATATATATTTACGTTATATAAATACATGCAATGGACTCCCAGTTGAAAATTTCATTAACAAAAAAATATAACTACATTTAACTTTAAAAATTTTAAAAAATTCTAAAATTTAACTATATTTAACTACGCAGTAGCTACTATATTACGTTATAATCTTATAAAAAATTTACCTTGTGCAAGCTTCTTTTGAAAAGCGTGTTGTTGTCCAATCCCCAACACTAGCACAGTGAATATCTACAGTAACACTGTTCTCGTAAGCACGAAGCACACGTTGCACCTCGTGTTCGCTGAAGGCATCCAAAAAGTCGGCCAGACTGAAGGTTCCATCCTGATAAAAACAAGAAAATAAGTTCAATGCTTTTTATTTCATTTGATTGGTATTAATTATAATAGGATTAATTTAAAGACTTTCTCCAGAGTTTTTATGTTTTAATATTGTTCTAGTGAACGGATTTTCAAAATCTATAAATTCATAAACTATGGATTCAGTCAATTTAACTCTGTTAAATAAATATATGCGCAGTAAGATTAAATAAATAATATATAACTCACTTGCAGTATCCAGGAACCATTTCCACCGAATGTGTAACCGGCATGAATAATGTGCCTGTGCTTTGTGAAACTCGCAAGAAGATTGCGAATGCATTGTAATAATGTATTACTTTGAGGGTATATAAGTACTTCGGTTACTAAATTCTCGGTTGCGTATTGGATCAGACGTTCTCCTGAAATTTAGCATGTGTAAATTTAAATTATTTAACACTACTCACTTAAGTTTATCAAAACCGCCTTTCTTACTTCTCAAAAAAGCCTGTTTATTTTTTATTTTATTTAACAATAACTATTGAGTGGACTACACAATCTTTACGGATGGATGCTCAGAAAACAGTTTTTTTTTTTACGACAGTCCTACCTCCAATGAAAAAAAAATCATTACCATTTCTAGCTTCCTCGCCTTCGGGAGCCTGTGCCACCAGTGCCTGCAGTTCCTTCTCGAGGTCCACGTGACAACTGTCTTTGTCCCACGAAAGAAAACCTAAAACAAAACGACGAGTTAAATGCCATTACGCACTTTCACCGCAAGAGAAAGTACAAAAAATCGGCGAAATTTCGTTTAAACAATTACTTTTAATAAATAAATAATTTTTCTTTGCAAAATAAAAGTTTTCTTTTCTGTTTGCAACAGAACGGTTAAGGAGAAAAAGTTATCGAGTCATAATATAGCAGCGGTATAAAATAAGCTAGCTAAACATTTGTTAGGTTTCATAAAATGAGGCTCGCGAGGGTCGGACAAAGATAAGGACAAGGTGATATTGAAACTTATTAACTGCTTAATATTTCGCATTGATGACTCGAATTTTTCCCACAATCGCCACTTGTCAAGTTAAAAATAAATTTAAAAAAAAATTGGAGGAAAAAGTATGAATCGAAGCAGAGAAGTAAAGAGCGAAGAGCGAAGTGAGAGTAGGGCAGCAGAGAGGTGACGTCAGGAGCACCGCACCCCGTCACGTGGTCCTCACCCGGCAGCGATCGATCCGCTTATTCGGCCCCTCTTCGTCGAACGACGTAGTTAAACAGCATCTTCGAGAATAAAATGAATTTCATACTTGATTCGGGATTATTTCGTCGACTCTAACGAAAAAAAATTGATCAAAAATGGATATTCTTATTTTAGCATTTTTCGAGCACTAAGGAGAAGTAAACTCTTTCATAATCTGATTACCTTCGGGTATTATACAATAATTCAGATATATCAGGTTATTCATGAGTTTACTATTCTTTAAAGTGTTTTAAAAATACTAAATTAAATATTTTTGAAGCGTGATTTTCCGTTAGAGACGAGAACTTCTGCTCTTCATGAAATGAAGTACACGCTAAAACAGTTGAAGTGAAATTTCCCTCTTAGTTTTTAGTGAAATCACTCACTAAGTTAAATTGGACTCCAATAGAGACAAATTAGACTCTAAATGAATAGAGTGATTTTAATTCACTTTAAAGTAGAGTAAGATATTAAAGTCTAAATCCCTATCTTTCACTCTATTTAAGAGTCAAAAAATTACTCTTTTTCACTTCATCAAGGGAATTAATTTTACTACGAAATTAGAGTTAAATTTTGACTCCAATAGAGACAATTTTCACTCCATTTCATTCCAGCTTGTCAATCAGTTCTTAATCATGTGTGGCGAGTTTCGGATACCAGTCACAGGTGTAAGGATTTAAATGAAGTTTAAAAATGATATTTTCTTGCAGAAGTTAAATAAATTTCATTACGCCCAAATGAAAATTGATGTAGCTACGTATGTTTTTCATAAAACTTGAAAAACTTGATAAAATGTACCTATTTTTTGTAGTTTTTAGTATTGCTTTCCTCAAAAAAGGAATTTCCACAAAAAAAAGAATGAAAATACTGCCGCAACGCAAGTCAATAAATTAGCGTATTTTTAGGACAAATTTTGTTCGTTGCGTTCCCTTCCCCTCCTACATTTCATTTAATGATCGCACGAACGTTCGAGATCTCTTTAAGTCTAAATTAAAAGTTTTTTTGTAAATTATGCAAGAATTCTATTCAGAATTCCTTGAGAAAAGTTATGCCTTCAAAAATACTTAAAAAAATATTCTCCAAAAACCTCTAATACATTTCTCAGTGCAACTTTCTTTTCAGAATTTTCGTAGAATCCTGTACAAAGAAGCTTCAGGCAAATTATTCTGCAGAACATTTTTTTTTCAGAATTTCCTCAGATCTCTACAAAAGGTTCTTAGCAACTTTTTCCGCAAATATATTCCTCTCAGAATTTCCGCAGAATTCGTGGAAAGAATTCTCTACAAAAATTTATTCAGAAACTTTTCTCATCGTCAGATCCTTATCATCTGCACCGCAGATCGTTACGTACAAAAAAAAGTCTGCTAGAGCCTGAGAAAAACAGTCCTCCATAGACGGCCAGCATTGTATAATAATTTTATCGCAATAAGTATAGCATAAGAAGTGCATGGAATCAATATTTGCATTGGCACTAGAAGTAAGGTCAGGTGTTGACTTTGCGAAGAGGAAGAGGCAGAGTTACAAAGACGCAAGGGTCGCCTCTTAAAGCTTCTAAATTGGTATATTGAAAAAAAAGGTACTCGGTGCTGTGTCAAATTGATCGGAAGCCCTGAAGGTGATACGGCCGAAGCCGTGCTGGAGTTTCTGTCTTCGATGCTCGCTCGCTCTGTCGATCTATCTTTTCCATCTTTCTTCGTTACGATATGTTTTCGCTCTTTTATTTCTAGTTTAGATTACACTGGGCGGATCGTGTTCTCTTTCTCTTGTCGATACCTAATCCTGCGGATATCAGGTTTTTCATTCCATCCCCTGCTTACGATTTCGATCGCTCGTCACAGATTTCTTTGGAAATTTTTGCGCACATTGGAAGAATTTTTATCAGGTGCTGTCTAAAGTAAACTAATCGAAATTTTCACTAATTTTCGTAGTGACTACCACTTTTTCACTGTAAAGTAAGTGAAATTTTCACGTATTTTTCAAATGACTTTTTTCCCTTTTCAATAAGTGAAAAATCAATTGTGTATACTGTATACTATACATACGAATAATAATAATAGGAAATTGGTTTACAAAGTTCAAGCATGGCGCAGGGGTAGATCCTGCTTTCGAGTCCAAAGGACAAGGGTTTCAAATCTTATCCGATGAAAACATTTCTTTTCTAATAAAATTTATTTTTAGATTCTTCGAGAACTACGGATTTATTATTTATTATTCTTTTTTTATCTTTCAAGATTTTAGGTTGCACATTTCACTTATTGAATAAGTAAAATTATTTAATAAGTGTACTTATTTTATTCACTTATGGAATAAATGACTGTGACAATAAATACATCACTCATTCTAGTTTAGGGAGGCAATAAATAAACCAAAATTCTACCTGAAAAAGTAGTTCATCAAAAATTTTCGAAAAAAAAAATAGAGCATATAACGTTGGTGTCTTATTACATTGATTGTTCACACGTGTATCTCAAAGAGTGAACGAGACGCAGTCTCAAAAGGTCTTTGTCTAGAAACAGGGTTAAAAGATTCTTGAGAAAAATGCTTACTCGCAGCACGTTTCATCAAGTTCCTTGGCAAAATCTAGAAAGAAGCGATTTTTTAATGCCAACATTTATGAACAAATTTTTTTTTTATTACCTACTTATATTGTAACTAAAGTTATTCTCGATTGATAAAACGACTAGACAGCAGGACTGTAAATAATAATCCTATCCCAATTATAAACAAATTGCTGGAAGAAAATATACTTTTAAGCCAGAGGTGCGCAGTTTTGGAACAGTTTGCCTGTTGAAATAAAAAATCTCGCTTCACCCAGCAGGTTTAAACTTGCTTCGTAAAAACACCTAATTGATCTCGACTAATTCACATTTAATCAGGGTAAATTTTTGCTATTTATTTATTATTTATTTATTTAGCTCTTAATTTATTACCGTGTCGTGTGCATATACATTTTATTTGTATAAGAGTGTGTTTTCTTTATTTTTATTGTATTTTATTAGTATATATTCTCTTAATGTTTGTCAGTCATTTGAATTTCAACTTTCTGTGATATCACTTTTAAATATTGACTTATTATATCCAATATTAAATAATTTCAAACGTAATTTCGTGCAATATTTACTCGTGTAAATTTTTATAGATTTATGTATTTATTAATAATTCAACGGACTAAATAATCCTTAATGCAATTTTGAAATATGTAATATCAAAGTAACTTAAATTAATTGCTATAATTAAACTAAAAATTACAAGCGAAAGATCGCACAGTGGTTTCACAAAAGAACTTCAATATCTCATCACTCTATCAAAGGTGGAATAGAATACATAGAAAGCAAAATTGGAATATACGTACTCTGGTAAATAAATAAATACAACAAGGTAACAATATAACCATTTGAGAAACGACTGTGATATCACCCACTCATTAAGAGCTTTTATTATTTTAAACTGTGATTCTGTAAACTTTTGTACGTAGATACCGTAATTTACAATAAAAATTATTCTATTCAGTTCCATAAATTGAAAAAACTTCGTTGAGTACGTAGCGCGAGACCAAGTGCTCGGAACAAATAAATATGGTCCAGTGAGTGCCGCGAGACTCTTTTTGCGCCGACGCAAAGCGCAATCAGTAGTGACAGACAGTAACAGCGAGACACTTGATGCGACATTTGGTGGCCATGTACATCGGCTGTCTTACAAATTCTGCAAACGAAGCTAGTTTCAGTTACCGATATCTTGTTTCCGAGATATCGACAGCTAAGCTGCAAGGTTACCCTTGAAAATAATTATAATATCTCCGTGAAAACAAACTTATAAAATACTATGTGAAAATGGGTAAATTTTATAAAATCCGATCAATTAATTATCGGCTTTTATGAGGTTTCTGCACCGTTTTATGGAGTTTTGTACAGGGTATTCAGAAAGGTATTGTCAAAAAGGAGGTAGCAGATAGAGCAGAAAATTCTGAGACGAAAATCCTAAAAGCATTTTTTCTCCTTTTTGCCTTAGTCGCGCCCTAATTGTTTTAACTTTGATTAAAACATTAACTCAGAATCTATCCATGGTACGAAAAAATGCTTTTAGGATTTGCAACTCAGGATTTTCTGCTCTACCTGCTAACGTTTCTTCCTGACAATATCTTTCTGAACACCCTGTATAAGACCTTTGCAATAGGAATATTGGATTATTTAGCCTTATTTATTTAAATATTCCTAATACAAAAATAACTCGTTAAAGAACAATAGTACGTTCCTAGAAAGAAAGCTTAGTTTTCTATTACAGTTTTTGACCATATCATAAGTAAATAAGTTCGAGGAAAAGGAGTTTATGATCCATGGTAGAAAATCCAACTAATTCTTAGCTACTAATTAATTAATTATTACTGAATTAGCCATCGTAAGTTACGAAAGTAGCTTACGTGAATCCACCGTTTTTAAACGTACGGTAACTCCATATAAGCTAATTCAGATGTTAAAATGTTATATATTAAAATTTATTAAAATGAAAGTTATTTTCCATGTGAATGTACAGATAAAAGGTATTACTCTTTTATGAACTGCAATTTTACAGTAAATCAATGCAGATTTGTTTTAATTTTTATTCGATCAAAATCAGAACCTCAAATAATTACTCTCTCTAATACTGTACTAACACTACCATGTCCTATATCTATACATGTACATATCCTACGATAGAGTACCTTATCTCATAAACATAATATATGATAACAATTCTCATGTTCTATTAAACACAAATAGCTTTATATTTATTATTAAAGAGTTAAATAAACTTTCCCTTATCCAATAATATTTTGTTACATAATACAGTTTTAGGCATAGCATTAAAAAAAGATAAAAGCTTTGGTCGTATAGTTCAATCGTTTAGGCATACCGTAAGCGCTTATTAGTAGCTTATCATTTGTTAACTCGAAGTTTATTTGCATAGCTACCGATATTAGCTTATTGTTATTAAACGAGTTAAATGATCGGAAATAAATTGACGAGCGCAGAGCGAACAGAAGAGAAGCAAAAGAAATTTGTTCGCAAGCCTCGGGCCAAGTGTTGTCAAGATCTCGACGCGTGGGTCAGGTTCAAGTGCGAAATGCGGCTGTGAAGAGAGGATAGAAGGAAAGACAAGGGAAAGGCGACGGAAAGGGTTCTAAATTAGATCCGCCTCCTTCTTTTGTCGAAATCGGCGACTCCCCCTCAGTATTCCAAGGCTATTTATAAATCCACTCGCATAACTCTTAAATAAATGAGTAGCTAAAATTTGCACTTCAAGAATTTTTTTTTAACTTAAATGTTATAATTATCGTTGCATCCGCTTGACGTGCATTAATTTATAACAATTTTTCCTTTAATTTCGTGAAAAAAAAATATTCTTCTTTAATCGTGCTCTCGCGGAATAACGCTAATTTTTCCAGACAATCAATATCCGTCCAAACTTTATTTTTAACAGGGAAGCGCTGGTTTTTTGCATTTGCAAACTAATTGATTGATCCTCGTGTAATAGACTACACACGGGTTACCTTTAGAAGTGCAAAAAGGTATTTCAATTTAGATAAACAAGGCACTCCGCGTAGCGGTAAAAAGTGCTAGAGGAATGACAGCGAAGTGAAGGGTGAAGTGCGCCATGGCGTCTGGATAGATTGGGCGACCTCTCGACTGAACTTGATGAAGTAAAGCGAAGAGAGAAGTTCGGGAGCAACCGGAAACTGCGCGTGCTCAACGACCGAATGGTTGAACGGCTCAACTAATTTCCAGTTGCATATACTTAACGCTTAATCAGATGGTGGATATATGTACCGGAAATCATCGATTTTTCACTGGAAGGATTTTAAAGAGCATTTTACAGACCACCGAACTATACTGACAGGATGGCATTTATCGTGGCGCAGAAAGCTATATATATATATATATCCGTTCTGTATAGGACGCTCGACTTTCCTCCAGGAATTCGAACCGGCATCATTCGTTGGTCTTGCTTGATAAATAATTTTTAGGCCTCGCGACAGTCATGCCGAAAGGGAGAGGGATATAGAGAGTGGATGGGTTATTGATCCGAGTTCTGGGACTGCGGGGATGTGTCCGTAGGCAGGTACCAACGTGCGCATGCCGCATCTAGCTACAACCGGCAGCACCCCTACTATCCTCATCCTTTTCTTGTTCTCTCAACTATTCCACCACTCTCTTTTACCCTTTTTCTCAGTTTCTTCGTACGCTCGTCTCAGTGACGCTAAGCGCCACTTGGCGAAGCAAAGGAGCTTTTGGCCTTTCTATCCAGTCACCTTACTCTTCTCGTCCCTTTCTTTTTCTACACCTAACGATCGTGCATTCGATTCAATGTAATTGACTACCTCCACGCTCTAACCTATGACTCGAAGAGTCAATTTGATTTAAGATACTACTTATCCGTCCTAACCTAACGCAGACTCTGATCAAATTCTGGCCGAGTTCCTCAGTAAAATTAGGCTAAAATTTTCAAATAAATATTCAAATATATAGAAACTAAATGTAAATATAATAATTTCTACAAGATATAGACCGCATGACCTTTTGTAAACCGCCTTTTTAATAAACAAGATTCTACCATGAATGTTTCTACTTTATAGAATGTTTTACTTTAGCTACAGGATTTTAACGAGCGATTCTAGCCAAACTCTAGGCTACACAGACTAGAAATTATCGACACCTTTTAACAGGGTGAATTCAATTCAATTTAATTATCCATCTGTAAAACCTAACCTAACTCGTAGATTCGATTTGATTAATCGGCCATCTGCATGTCCTTCTCGTGAGGAACCGTCAAACTCATTGGACATTCTGAGTCGCTTAACAGCTGAGCGCGTGCGGCGAGTGACGTGAGCAACGACGAGGGACGTGCGCCGCGCCACTACGAGAGCCGATGACCTCTAGACGTATGGACAAAAGTCCGAAATAGAATTGCCTGGCCCTATGTCGCGTCAGCTCGGGTATTCGCAAATTCCCACTCGGCCACAGTCGGTATGTGCCAGCCGATCACTGTATTCTTTACATTTAATATTATACGCTCATTCGACTACATCGAAACCATAACAGTTTATGCGCGCCGGTACATAAGCTGTCCGTGCTACTGTTCCAAGAATCGACGGACCACGATGCCCTATAAATACAAAAGAGCCATTAATGAGACTCTGTTCCTAACCTTTAACGGTGTTAGATTATACTTTCATTTGTATTATTCTACTTCTGAATTTTTAACCGTTTTTATACTGTTATAACTGTAACTTCGAACCACACGCGCGTGGCCTCTCAATCGATTTAAAAAACTAGTGATTAACTTTTGCTGTTACTGTCGAGCTGAACCATCGAAGGAAGAGACAGAATTTGCTCGTATTGAGGTGCTTCTTATATGCGAAGAGTTCTTCAAAAAATCCAATGTATTATTATAGCACTAATTGTAATTCTATATAACCTAAAAGCTAGACTTAATTAAATTACTATACACAAAATTACTATACAAAAAATTACTATACGCAAAATTAGTATACACAAAATTATTATACATATTCAAGAAAATAGTATATTATGATACTGGTGAGGACGGTGGTTATTTAAGTCGTGTGATGTTTTTCACCCACGCTTCACCATCACTCGACTTAAATAATCACCTCCGCACTACTATCATGCGATATTTTATAGCACGAGAACTGATAATTGACAGTAAAGTTGCCATTTTGAGGTTAGAATGCTGTAAAATTCATAAAATATAGTGTTAATGTGTGTTAGTAGTTGAACAGAATAGAAGCGTTGTAATTTTAAGTCTAGTAACTATTACTCCAATTATATAGAACCTAGCGGCATAGATTTGGTATCTTTTGTTGGCCAGTATGTCAAATTTCACCATCAATCTAGCATTTTCTTTAATTTGGTCAACCTGCGCGACACCCCTTACTCAGAGCATCGTAATCCTTATCAAATTTCCTCGTCAGAAAATTCCGCGCACTCTTCGTCGACGTCCAGAGACACTGGAAAACCTCGCATTCTTTCCTATAGTGTTAATACGAGTTAAGATGAAGCCGATAATCGGAGCTAAGAATTAAAGCCGAAGGATTGTACGTGCGAAAAAGGCGAGCGGCGAATGGCGCATTGCGGTGCGCGACTGGGGTACACGCGACGACTAGTCCTCCTTAATTTAAAGGAGAAAGCCGCATGCGGACACACACCAGCTGCCGATGCCCCTGACCCTCGACGACTCGACTCGCGCCATTATGCGCCGCTCTTATCAATTAGTCGCCGCGTCCACGGGGCTCCACCTACGGAAAGAGCCGCGCACACTTTGTCATTACTGTGTCGTCGGACTCGCTGGCCGCGGCCTCGAGGAAAGACGGAAAGGGCGTTATTGAGGCGCCCCGGCCGTACGCGAGGAGGGTGCGTCGGGGATCGCGTGCACGCGAGACGCGCACACACGCCGGGCACACGCCGGCACCTAGCAACAGAAAGCCTATATATAAAAGCCGCTTGATAAAAGTCCTTATGGAGGCGGCGCGTGCGACCGTTAGCCCAGCGCGTATTATACGCGCGGCACCCGCGGAAGTCACGCGACATCTCGCGACGCCCGCTGCCTTTCCGGATATCGGCCAGCGTTGCAACCTCCCACCCCTCCCCCGCTGTACAACCCTGACTTTCCTTGTACTCCCCTTATGCGGCTATTTTAAATCCTGGTGTAATATACGCGTTTTGCATAGACATGATCGCGGGTCGTATACGGAGTCCACGCGAACTTTTTTTTTATCACTTTGCAACTTATGGTGAAATGATGAAACGATGAGGTTTGATTAGAAACGCAGGTACCGCGCAACCCTGAATTTTCATTAGGCAACTACTGACCAGCTAACGATGAACTACTACAAGTGAATATACTTTGGAATCCTCCTAATAGTAATCAGTAGTTGTCAATCTATAGCACTGGAATGAAGGGGTTAACCCGTAATTAATTTGTAATTCGTCACAAGTTCATATTTATCAATTGTTCATCAGTAGTTCATCGGTGATTCATAATAATTTTAAATACATTTCTGTCCACTTCGTAAATGAGTAATTTATTGTAAGTTTTTATTGAAACCATAAAAAAAAATTGCATCAAAAAGTAAAGTTATAAAAAACTTCGTCAGCGGTTGCAGTAATGGTTACGGCAATTTTTAAAATAGTTCCTGACCAGTGAGTTCATTTTTGTAAGAAATATTGGTAACGCTCGTATCGTAATAGTGATGTTTAATGAGCCAAGTTTAAATTAATTCTGTGACCTTTCGCGTTTTAAACCTTTGCTTACGCAACTTTTGGTAAAATGGCGAGGATCAGTTGAACACGGAGGTATTTCCTTATATCAATTATAATTATACACTGAGATATTGATTTAGTAATTTCAAGTGAATATTTACTTGAATAGTGCTTGTTAAATATTTTATTAGAGTCAATCCATAATTTTTTCGAAGCTACTAAATTTATTGAAAAATAAATAAATTAATTCAGTTTTAAAGAAATATTTAACATGGTGAATATTTATTGAAAACTACCAATTTTGTCGGTGTATTAACTATAGCTATATTGATTAATACTCCTGGGAAAGAGGAAAAAAAGTACAAACCTTTTGCTAGTCGATTGAGAATGAGATCCTTGTGCTGCGCCGAGTGTGGTTCGGGAAGCACCACTAGGAGGTAGCATCCGCTGAGCGGCGAGGGAGGAGGATGTTGCGAATGCTGCTGCTGCTGGGAGTTGGGCTGTTGCGGGGGCGAAGCTGCGAGATTTGGCGGAGCCTGCTCCGTGCCGGTGTTGCCTCCACCCCCGGTTGAGTCATTCCCACCGCCTCCTCCTTCACCAGCGGGCACCATACTGGTCATCACTGTTAACATCGAGACAAACTGGTCAAACATTACTCCTGCGCGTTTCGTCGTTTTTCAACTGCACGACCTTGAATTTGTATAAATTACACACATTATACGTTCTGCACCTCGAACCCAGAAGCTACACGCGAATTACCTGCACATTTTTAGCGAAATTTCCTGCTTAAAGTTAATCGATGGAAACTGATGATTAAATAATGTATACACCCTCTTAAGATGGAACAGTTAAAATTTCAGCATTTTTAATATAATTGCACACTTGTCAATATTAAAGAAGGTACATGCACTATTGCAACTCTTTTTTGCATTAGTGAAATTTCCACTGTTTCAACTTTTGAGACTAACAGACGTTGGCTATTCTTAACGTCCGTCCATTTCAATGATAAGTGAATATAAAAAAAGACTGCGGTTCTAAATCGAGAGTTCTTACATGGAGCCTTACAACGTTTATCGATTTTGCCTTGAAGCGCTGGCAAACTGGCAAACGTCCCTTTTCCAGGATAGGATCTCGCCCGCGATGCCGACGAGGAAAATCTTCGATATCTTGATGAACTATGATTGCGATGAGGAGTGGACTCTGGACTGCCTCGGGAAATTAAAGTTTTCTAATAAAGCTTTATAAGAGACCTGATTTGCTGAAACTGGTAGACGTCCTACGTTCGGTCAATGTAGGAGCCGGCTTACCGCGTTGCGCATGCGGGCGCGGGCGGGCCACTAGTGCGCCACCAGGCGCAGTAGCAGCCACCCGCACCATCATCCCTGGGACGAGGGAGAAAGGTTATAAGGAAAGACAGTACACTTGGATACAGACTAAGTGGTCCCACACCGAATCTATCCACCTTCCCGAAAAATAACCCCATAACCACCCCTAAGATCCTGCATTAACTACTTTAGGTTTAAGTAGAACGAGCCAATCGCGCAGTACCCCTTGGATACCGAAGTCCAAGTGAGCCCCCCTCCCCTTCCCACAACGAATCTTCTCTACGCACGAGAAAATAACCCAATAACCGGAGATAAAAATCCTTGTACTATAGCAGCTTGATACTTAGCTAAGTAGCTACTTAACCACCAGATAACTATACTTAATCTTTAAGTAGTGCGAGTCAATCGCGCAGCACCGTCTGGAAGCTGAAGTCAAAGTAACCCCCCCCCCCCCCAAAGAATTCGATCTTCTCTAGGCACGAGAAAATGAACCGATAACCAGAGAGATAAAAATAGTAACTTAATAGTTAGTTAAGTAACTACTTAACCTCCAAGTAGTACGAGTCAATCGACGCGGCGCGGCACTCACCCCGCACTCACCTCACTCTCCCCCAGATTCCAGTGCAGCGGCGGTACGAAAAAGCTCCGCTAAAAGCTTAATAGTACGGTGCGCCTCCTCCGTTTCGCCTCCCTCGAGCTTTTATCACCGCGGCCCTGAGCTCAGCAGCTCAGGCCTCTCCGTTGCGCTTTGTAATATTTAATTCGTTCCGCCGGGAAGTCCCAGTTCGAGTGCTCGCCAAGTGCGGACTGCCGGCTCGCCGAGCCTCGGACTTTCGCGACTGCTCTTGCTTTAGCGTGCTGCAGCGCCTCCCCCGAGCCCCCACCACGACCGCCACCACCACCAGGCACCAGGCCAACGCGACTGGAGGCAGGCAAGCCTGCGCCTCGCGGCCTGCGCGCGAGCCTGATATCAGACTCCCAGACGTCCAACTTTATCGTCGAGCACGCAGTGGCTGCCCAACGGCTCAACTGCCCAGGCCTGTCCGGACGATCGGGCGCACTTGGTCGATCTTTTCGGCTGGCTGATGAAACTTGATGAGCAGCACCCTTAGAGCGAAAAATAAAAAAGTAGTTTCTACTTTTTCGCAGTAGTAATACCTGCTAGACTAGAAAAAACGTAAAAATGCTTTGCAAAGTCAGTAAAGGGATCCGAAAGTCAATTAAAAATTCAAATTTCGCGCCATAATATAGTAGACTTAAAAACCCATTAATTTACTTATAACAAAGAGTATAAATGAAATATCGAAAGAGATACTTCCTGCCTATGCTTTCCGTTAGGGAATGATCTATCATTTTATAAAGTTCCAAACTCGTATAATAATACCTTGATGAGAAAAGCTTGAATAATGTAAAAAAAAAGCATATTATTCAAGCTTTTCTCATTAAGGTATTATTATATATGGACATGGAACTTTATAAAATGATAAATCGCAGTATCTCTTGGTTTTTTTTTTACTTTTTGTCAAATTTCAAAATTTCAAAAAATAAAATCCTATTAAAAGGATCGTGCAAAACTCCCATTAATCCAATAACCCGATAACCTAATAACTCTATTGAAAGGGTCTTGCAAAACTCCATGAAATAGAGAAAAATACGCATAAAAAAATACTATCAAAAGTATTATCATGTTCAAATTTACAGACATTATATAGTAAATATAAAAGAATTTAGTTCATTAACAAATGAATGAAAGAATTAAATCAGCTCTCATGTAAAAAAAGTTTTTAAAATACTTACAGTAAAAAATCAGTGATTTGCAATGAATATTCATTACTTCCTTTAGCAGGGTTGAGATCATTATTTCGTGGTAAAATTTCACTGAATGGACAAATAAATATAATAAATGTAACATAAATATTTTGTGAATATTCACTATAAAGAAACTGCGAACACATTGTTAGAAGAAATGATCTACCAAACTATAAATAATTTGTTGTTAATTTCGTCGGAAAACACTGCAAATTATTTATTTATAAAAGTTTATAATCACTTCACTTTTACCGTATTGTACAACAATAGTATTTCATTGGAGAACTGCAAAAAAAAATGTTAATTAAGCTAAAAAAAAAATAAATTTTTTTAATTTAAAAATCAGAGTTTCATTTCCTTGCAACGAATTACCATCACAATAGGCATATTCAAACACGCGCGCACGTCCGCACGCAGTCCTACGTATATATATATATATAATATTCACTATACCGGTCAATAGTTTTGGATTTCTCCCTGAACCAAGTAATGAACGTAAAATTTTTTCCATTTCTATTGACGTAGGGACCAATAATACTTGAGCATCGTACAAAATTTGATTTATTTAAATAATTTGGTGGTGTTGTAATTTGTTGCTTGTAGAAAAATACATATTTATTTTCCCTTTTTTCATTCAATCCATTTTATTTTCTTAGTCATTTATTTTGGTAAAATTGTTGCAAGCAAATTTTTAGCAGAAAAGGACTTAAAAAAAGTTTCTCACCAAGTTTCATAACGAAATAATTTCGTTTACGGAATTTACTGCAAAAGAGCGCCAATGTGCACAAAAGTGGCTTAAAGCTAATTCAATGAAAATCGAGTTTTCCCTGGAGGAATATAAATTGAAGCTTCACACTGAATTTCTTTTCTTGCTCATTTTATCGCAAAAAAAATCATAAAATATTACACTACTTTGAACTTTATTTTATTTTCTCAATGCTTCAAGCTAAATTAATAAAATCGAATATGCTAAGGGAAGGTCAGACCTGCAGATCACGCACTTTACTGAGAGATTTATTTTTGTACGCATAAACACGGTTTTATAGAAACTTTTTTTTAAGGCTTCTATGCTTACCAAAGAATATATTAATTTTAACTTACAAAAAGAAAATTTTATTCTTGTTAAAGTTCTGCATAAATTATGTAGATGTCGAAATTATAAAGATATTTTTAAAAATATCGTAATAATAAAATAAAGTATCTTTAAATTTACTAATTGCGGCGTTTGCCGTATATTTCGGCCAAATAACAAAGTCAAAAGTATATGTATACTTATATATGAAAAAGAAAGGAGCACGAGAATCGGGCGTTTTCGAGGCGCCGCGACGACGGCACATCATCGATCTGACTGGCCGAATGCCGCAACCACTTACAACATATAGACTGCGGGAGCAATGTGTGCTGTGCAAAAAAAAGGTTACCTATACATATATTAGCTTCATCTCAAACATATGAATACTACTATTGTCTAGACAATATCATCGATTAAAAAAAAAAATTGGATTAGTAATACAATTAAAAGTTAACATACAATTTTAATTTTTTGTTATAATTTTAATTCGTTTCTATAGAAGCTCACTGTCTTTATGATTTTAATAATATTAATAAGAATAGATTTAGGTTGACGAACCGTTTGGTAATTAAATAATGAAATGGAAAATCACTTTTAATGTAGCAATAAATTAAAGCCTCTTTTTATAATAATTTACTTGAAGTTATAATTTATTAATACAATTAATCAGAATTAATTACTCCTCAGTTAGTGGTTATTTGACACGCAAAAAATAAAATAGATACAAATTTTTTAAAATTGCCTTATTATACCCCTCCCGCTGGGGTTTATGACGGTCAGCTGCAGAATTTTTTTAATATGTAGTGTAGATAAAACTATGAAAAGTAGAAGTTAAAAAAGTAGATAAGCTTAACTTATAAATTCATTGGTAGAACAGATTTTTGTTCAAAGTAGTAAAAAAATGTTTAAAATAAAATTAGTTTAGTCTTCAAACATTAATAAAAAAAAAATAAATAAACTGGAACAGCGCTATAATATCCAAAGATATAAAACAATTTTTTTTTAATTCTCAATTACTTTTCAAATAAATGAAATTATGTAATTTACTAGGACAATGACTTAATAAATATGTACACTATATTTCGCTTATTGCAAAGATAATTAGACTCATTTATTCACTAAGTAAACTGTTGTAGCCTTATTTTACAGTCTATTTCAGTTCTGTCGATTTTGTTATAAATAAAAACCGTTGCAATTAGAATGCCAGTTATAGTTAGCATCCTGTAAACAAATTGTTTGCTTCTTTCTTTTTAATTTTAACATATTTTTGTTAATTTAAAGTACAAATAAGTAAACAATATGTCACTTAATAAGTGATTAAATCAACAAATAAATAAATTCATAAATAAATAAAACATTTAAAAATCGTGAATTTTTCATTAAATAACATTTAAAAATTCTAAAAATATTTTATCATAAAAATGAATAATATCTTCGCAATATTAGCAATGACAAAATATTGATGATGAAGTCAGATAAGCACTGATCTCGAAGTCACTACCGCAGTTGTCACACCAACAAAAAATCTCGAGGCTAAAAATCGAATTTAAACATTTTTAATTTAAAAAAACCTTTTATCTACTCAGAAAAAGAAAATATTAGTGCGCCTTACTATACTCGTCTGTTACTACTATTTTTCCCATTGCACTTATGTATGTAGCTTGAAAATATGGTATGTACTGTGGCTAAAAATCAAATTTAAAAATTGAAGTATTTTTGTGTCTTTCTATACTCGTCTGTTACTACTAACTTCTCTTACTGCACTTTTGTAGCTTCAAATTATGGTTTTGATGCTAAAGATCAAATTTAAACATTTTTAAATTAAAAAAAAACCTTTATCTACTAAAAAAAAAGCAAATATAGAATGCCTTACTATATTAGTTTTTATTACAGCCCTTATGCTCTTGAAATTATGGTATGTATCGAGGCTTGAATATCGAATTTAAAAAATGTTAATTTAAAAAAAATCTTTAATTACTCAGAAAAACCACAGCCATTATATTAGCAGTAAACTTCCTTCATAATAATCTTTAATTGGTGAAACACCAAAAGAATCAACCAAGAAATGATGAAAATCGATAAAAAATTTCTGTCGGTAAATAATATTATGCTCTTTCAAATTTATTTTAAGAAAATTCATTATATCGACCCTACCTTAATGAAAAACACGAAGATCTGTTTTATTAAAAATTAATAAATGAAGATAATAAGAAACAAAAAACACAAACGCACACACAAGTCCATACGGACATTTTCAAAAAACAACATAAAATAATTCAGAAACGCTCAAAACGAACTTCTAACATGTTTAAGAGCAATTTTTTTTCTATTACAAAGCTTCCTCTATTAGAGTAAAAAAAGTAGTTCTTACTGTGTCGCAACGGTAATATTTGCTAATCACTAGGAACAAGTAAGAAGTGCTTTTCCAAAATCAGTAAAATAAAAATTTCTTAGTAGATCTTACTCTGTACACGGAAAAAAATTACTATATTTTTTAGCAAATGGAGGTCGCTCTTGTAATGTCAGAAAAAATTCTATATATTATTCCAAAATTTAGTATAATTTTAGTAAAAATGAATAAATTTTTTTTTAATTCTTACTACACATATTGTAAATTTTAAAATAAAATATACTAATTTTTCTCACGTTACAAGTATGTCCTTCCGTTGCTAAAAAATATAGTAATTTTTAATATAACATTTATCTCCGTGTATGTATACAAAACCGCATAGGTTCGGTAGTTATGTAAAGTAGGTTCTACTGAAAATTCGGAAGTTAAATTGATTTCCAATTTCACAGTCAAGTCTACCGCGTAAAAATTACTTATTATTTTTTGTTTTCGGTGCAAAAGCCGAAAGGCGCCGAGAGGAGGAACGCCGAACAGCCGTCGCCTTCGCGATGCCCATCCGCCGGTAGCCGCGCGTAACGCCGCGCGCCTCCTGCGCGCCGGATACTTTTTATTAAATAGCTGTCGAAAGCAGCGGCGCAGGAGCTGGCGACATATTTAATTGCGCTCAACCGGCCCCGTTGGCCCAGTGTCCGCCGTGTTCTCCGCTCTTTCCAGCGACGAATTGAGAATCCCTACGCCCCCACTGCAGCCGCCACTGCAGCGCCGCTAGTATCCAGGATTCCGGTTTAACCTTTTAATATTTTTCAAGCGATTTTAACGAATTTTCCATTATTCTGACGCGAGGTTTCCCCAATTGAACGGTTTTAAACGTTTTCGGGTTATAGTCCCTTACGTTGCGGTAATAATTTTTTAGTGAAAATGTTTAAATGCGTGTAAAAACCTTCCATTTCATACTGTTTTTTTAACAAAAATTCTTTATTCTGCACAGAAGTAATCATTTGCGAGTTGCAGGTGTAAATACATTTTTTTTAAGAATGGGCGAAATTGTTTATTTTTGATCGGATTATGGAGAAATTATACTTTTAATAGAAGTAATACTTTATAAACTTTTATGCTCATCTTTTATAATAATATTTTAAGGAAATTTATAAGATTTACTGGTAAAAGTTCAAAAACCTAAGTTTATATTAAAAATGTTCATAACTGTTCTTCTGTAACGATAGTAAATAGAATCACTAAAAATAGACGTGTCTATTGTTGTAAAAAAGAAAGTTTTAAATAGAGGATCGAATCAGATGGTTTGTAAACAATTGACCTTTTTTTTAAACAAAATTTATATTTCCTGCAGGGGTTGTAGATTTCCAAGAATACGACAGATACGTCATCGAATCATCAAAAGTCAATTTACTTAGGGTATGTTACAGCTGAAGAAGCTATAAAAGTTTTATTATATTATACAAATAAACAATGACCATTTTATTCCTGTCTGTGATCGATATTGTTATTGACGTTAAAATAAGCGTGGAAAAATAAACCTTTTTACGTAATCGTTGAAAATAAAAGTGAGAGGAATAGTAAGTAGCGATAAAACTGGGTAAATAAAGTAAAAAAAAATACTAAATGATAAAACGCGTATACCTGTGAGTAAGGAGTAAGAGTAAAGGAAGGGTACTACGTTAAAAGCGATAAACCTACTCGATCAGCTGATCGCCTGATCCATAGAAGACAGCAATTGCTCAACAGGTTATTCTGCTTGCTACGCTCTTTGAATACAAATGTAGGCTTCTATTAGAGTCCTATATCAAAGTAACCGATTCTTGGATAATCTTCTTTTTACAAATTATCACTTAATTTCCTATTTTGTAGTCAATTCTTAAATAGTGTCTTAATAACAAATTTTAAAAATGTTTAAATTTTGTATAGATAACAAGTACAAGCATATAGTGCATATACTGCAGATCGGCATTTCATTTTTTATTTTATCAAACCCCAACGCAATTATTTATAATAATTTCGCTTGATATTCTAAGTTAATCGTATTTTATAATTTCATAGTTTTGGATTGATTAATGTTACTAGAGGTGTAAGACTTTTACACTAAATAAATAAATAAAAATTTTATTTACTTTTTTATATTAATACCTATTGACTCATTTTTAATCGTAATATGTATTATTGAATTGTAATTATTTAAAAGAAATATATTAATTCTGTATGAATGATTGAAATTCTCAACAAAATAAATTAATATAATTAAAAAAAGATAAAATTTAATTTAATTAGCTAAACAAAGTCCACCTTTTTTCGTTTACAATTTTTTTTACAAGTAAGATATTTCAGACTGCATTGCCATTCACGGAGATTTAATAATTTAACACCAGAAGATTAGATCGTAATCTTATTATAGGTAAATTAATTACCTGAGCATAAGTCTAGTACAACAATAGACTTAAAATCTAAAACTTACGTTCTAACTTACATACTAATAAGTACAGCACAATAACAGTATACCGATAATAATAGTTGTAAGTGTATATATTTTTTTATCTTATCTATTCATATTAATTCATTTTTTAGCCTTTTTTTATAGTATAATCACTGCCCTTTATATTTTTCAGTTCATTTGGTAGCTATTTATATGGTCCGATCGCAGTTTTATAACTGCGACTTTATTCCAATTGAATTATTTTATCTCTTGTATTATTTGTGTGTTGTAAAAACATATTTTTTAGTTCTTTGTAGCGATAGCTTACTGTTTCATATAAAAACAGTCGTTCTATACTAAATGATCTATCGCTTTCAATAAATTTTTCTACACTCGTGCGCAAAGTCGTAACTTTTCGCCTTCTCGCTCAAATTCGCCTGCGTAAAATCATATCTTGCACACGTTGTATCGAAAAAAACGGTTCGATACTTGTGCAGGTATCGAAATGTACTATAATTTTCTATACGTTTTTTTAAGATTTTATTTTGCAGAACTATTGTAGTGGTATTAGACTGTTTTTGTATGCTCCATCCCATATTCCGGAATAATTTATTTCGACCAAGCCTATACAGTCAGTGGAATACAAAGTAGACTCTCGAAGTGCGAAATAAAAGACGAAGCTTCTTGCCTTCTCTATCTGACCTCTTTCTTCGCGAGCGCCGCGTACACCGCTATAGTACCTATAGACATGTATACATGTATACACCGAACGCACGAGTGCGCGAATTCGCGAATTACTTCCTCGGCTTGGATGAAAGCTTGGTCGAAAGTTCGCCAATTTGAAGGCCTGACGACGCTTATTCAAGCCCTTTTCGCTTGTGACCTCGGCGTCGGCGATTTGGCACTGCTCGCAACTCGCGATTCTTGAGATTCTCTAAATTCTTTCGATTCTTCTGGCGGCAATCTGTTCTATCCCTTTCCCTTTTGCTTATCTCTACTTTTTCGTTTTTTACTTATTTATTTATTTATTTATGCTGGTTGTTTAAATTAATTTATTCAGTTTATTTGTTGAATTTGTTGAATGTTAAAAAATTAACGCGCGAAAGCGCGGGAAATTCGAATTATTCTGCATAAAAAGGCGATATAGTCAGATTGAAAATTAGAGTTACAATTAAAAAAATTTTGTATCTTGAAATTGGTGAGCGTAAAAAATGTCGCGACATGAATTTACCGTTCTGTTTATCAATGAACGCAAAAAATCAACGCGTCAAACGTGCATGTCAATTTCAGTCTTATATCTACATCTCTATAGGTATTAAAACGAGAAAATTATTTTATATTGGAAACTAACTTTATCTTGTACTGTATGACATGAACAGACTAATATTATCAGTTTACAAAAAAAGAAATTAAAAGAAAAAAAGCTTCAAATAAATTAACAGGTATTTTTCATGCTGTTCAAGAAATATATAAGTTTAATCGTACATTTATTTATTTATCAATATTAACTGGACATAAATAATTTATTAATATTAACGACAAATAAACTTAAAATGATAATATGGACGAATAATACTAAGCCTCTCTAATAAATAAATAGTCACAGGATCCTGGTAAAATTTTTTATTTCTGAAATAAATTGTTAATTCAAACATTTGCAACCTTTTAACAGTCAGAAATCGATCCATTAACATTTTAAAGCAATCGGTATAGTCTATAAATGCAAAAAGGACCTTTATTTATCTAACAACAATTCATCAGGCTGTAGTATCCTGTACAAATTTTGAAGTAATTATAAACAATACTTAAAACAAACTTAAAGTATTTTAACCATAAACTAAACGAATAGCTAAAAATAAACATTCCCAAAGAGGTTTTTAGCTACATAGTATTAATAATAATAATAACTGATCAAGTAAACATTCAAATTGAATTAAACATTTTTTTTTCTCTTCCTTGCAAAAATAAACGAGGAAGTAAAGCAACACCACAAATCTTACAGCTCTTATACGCATTATAGGTATAAAGTTATAGTATAGCGTTCCAGGATTGTAAACTCTTAAGAAGCATGTTCGCCTAGAAGAGTCGAACGAGTAACTTTAGTCAAGTGTGACCATCCGGTCATCCGACCGGTGCGGAATCCGTTTCAAAGCGCGTGCGGTGGATACCCTCAGGTGTTACACTCACGGTGCAACCCACATTTTTAACCAGAGCTATAAGGATACACACACTCCACTCCAAGCCCGTTTCCCCCCATTTTCCAGCAATCGCAATTCAAGCCTTGGAAAATCGCTGACTCACATAAGAGCGTATACGGACCAATCACTCCACCAGCAAACTTAAGCATTTTCTACCAAAAACTGAGGTAAAATCTCTCAAATTGAAGGTTCGGATTAAGCAGGACGTGGTAAAAAAATTTGGTGAATTACGCGAGAAACTGATTCGCAGATCGGCATTCAGCTTGGAGTAGTCAGTCGTTTCCCTAATCCACGGAAATTTCAAGTTTTTCCCTGAAAAATGTTATATATCGAAGCAGGAGAGCAGCAATGCACCGAAGCCGCTTAGCGGCGACTCGTCTATTTTGCAGAAATTTCCACGCTTTCCGTGCGCACACGAGCGTGCGCAAGTCGCGATGGGTTCTCCGCTGTTCCGCGGACTCTGCTCGACCGCCGGTCGCTGATTAACAAAGCGAAGCACACGGGAAAACTATATTACTAACATTTGCGGTTCTTCGCCTACTTTCTCTGCTCGGCAGCTGAAAAAAAAATTAATCTCTGCACTTCCGGCGTGATCCGTCGTAAAAATTCCTCGCTTCCGGCATTGGAAAATCTTTAGTTGCCCAAATCGGATTGCCAACATCAGTGGACAGTCATTCGCGTGCCAGAAAAAAAGAAATAAGATGTAGATCTTTAAAAGGAAAGTACCCGCTATATCCATATATAGAGTTATCTCGGTAGAGGCATTCAGCCGCTATAAGCTTCAGATAGTTTTAAAGCGGCAGTAATATGCACGGCCTAGGAAAAGCCGAAAAAAGTGCCTTCTGATGCTATCGACAATATATTGCATTAGCAACGATTTGCAGGCAGTGCCTTGAGTGCTTAAATCGCAGCCGAAAATTCGAAACGCTGGGATTGTTCGCCGCAAGACTCGGGCTACAGTTGCTGTTAGACGAGATCTCGGCATGAATAACGAACTCCAAGCGCAAGTAAAAAGTAGATTGACAATCAAGTGACAATACATTTTGTGGAATATCAGGCAAACACAAACTGATTAGAGCTGGCGCCTTGTACTTTTCCTACAGCGCCCGGAGACTTGCCTCCAAGAACAAACTGTTCCACCTCCCCGTAATAAGTATAGCATACAGCAACTTTGAAATGTTAATTAGGGCGAAGGAACTTGTATGTAATTTTCTCTTGCACTGATTATACATTCTATCTTTCATACAAACATCCGCGATTTCGAGTCTGACGAAAAATAGATGTGAACTCGTACTACTCAATATCTCGATCGAATCCGATTTATGCATGTTTTGTATCGAAAATACGCAATGAATGTCGAGGCACACGAAAGAAAGTAGCAAGTAGAGAAGTACTTGGATTGAGAAAATTAGTTGGATCGCATATAAATTCGATTTCGTTCTTGTTGTCAACGAAAAAGACTCGTCATCAAGGTGGTGGGTGGAGTCTTCTGTAGCATTGTACCGCCTTTAACAAATACTTGGCATTAGGAGAACATGAGATCAGTGAAAGTAACCTTAGTCCGTCAGCCGGTAAAGAGGCTACCTGTTCAGCCATCCCACCGTCCAGTCCAGTGTCATTACCATATATAGTTATAGTAGATCTAACCTTCACGCAGGAACACTCCTCGCTCTTATGTTTCCCTACGAACGCAAGAGTCGAGCCTGACCCGGTCTGGGGACATGACTGTGTCCTTAAAGAAGGTCAACGGCCCGAGTGGCTACCATTCTCTTCCTCTGCATTATAAAACTCTCTGCAGCTGCAGTAAAATTAACTTGGATGTAAATTAACAAATTATCGATAAATGGAATAGTATTCGACATTTTTTTTCTTTTAATTGTGGTTTATTTCATTTTATTTATCCCAGCAAGTTTCTCATTTATACGTAGCCGTTGATAAAATAGCGCGAGGCTTCCGAGGGTCAAGTTCAGCCGCGGCTTTAAGCAGAATGCTTTTAACGCGATTTATATTTGCACATTATATTAAAAAATATTAAATAGATTACATCGCGAATGGATATCTAAGTTGATGGTACAATACTTATGTAAATACATTGAAAATATGAATTTACATATTTTTTTTTTTGTCAAATACAAATTTGGATAGTAACAGTAAATATAGCGAATTAAAATAAGAAATGAGGAAAAAAATTCAACCAAGAATTAGAGGTAATTGTATGTCACATAGTGGATAATGTCCGATGTGCATGTACCGTTTTTAAAGTTTACGGAGACGCTATAAAGTATCCGCAAATAAAATTAATATATGGATGAAGTATACCAGCTCGTCACTTCTGATCTACTGTTAAACTGCGCAAGTGCCAGACATCTTGCGGACCGAACAGATGGATTTTCCCTTCGACCATAAGGATTTTCCTCGGTGCCAATCCCTTATTATTTATTAAAAATACGAAAAATTAACTTGAATCAGTTTAGCCTCAAGTTTGCTTCTGCAATTCCCCCAGAATCTAATTATAAAATTCATTTATAAAAGGGAACAAGCAAAAAACCTCGATCCGGAGGCCGTCTTACTCTCGACATGGGGTTGAGGTACAGAAATAAAGTAAAAATTTCATTGTGCAAATATTATCTTACTTAAAAACCATATAAAACCATCCGCACATGTAGCGAACTTTGAATGTATATACAGATTAATTTATACATTCAAATTCCAATTGGACTAATGCAGAATATTTGCCAATCACATGCAAAAAAAAAATAAAATAAAATAATGATTGACTTTTTTAATTGCGTACATCAGTAGTTCAAGTAAAATAGATCAAAGTTTGTGAATTTGCAGTGCTTCTGACTGTAATTCCTTAAAATCCTGTCACTTGGAAGTCCAGAGTCTATTAATTTATTTAATTTATTATAAAGTATAAAGTCCAAAAACAAAAAATAAAATAATTTATTTTCTTTTAATAATAATCTAAAATCATTTTTTTCGAGTGTGTTTTGACGTAATAAAGTTAAAGAGATGTAACCAACCATCATTCGCATTGCATAATAAACTAAGTCTAGGAGTAACAGAATCATAATAAATATTATTTTTTAGAAGACATTTATATAGATATAAATTTATATTAATCTCTTATATTTTACATTTGCATTTAATTTAAAATACATACAGTAAAATCACCTTTAAGACATATTATCACCGCCATCTGTTGAATTTTCATCAAAACAATATGAATCTGATGACTCAACTGGCACTATACCTGCGCAGTGACAAACCGACGATATTCGATTATACTTACACATATCTACATAGCCTATATATGTATTAAATCACTCGATCGCTTATTTAATTTTGATGAGTGCTTAACTGCTCAGCAGAAGAATGTCTGCATAGATGCAGACGATTTCTTCTACCACCTGGCCACAAACCATTGATCAGTAGACCTCCAATTCCAAACTAAAAGTAGATATATACTTTATATATATAGTCTCGCAATTTAGTTTACTCCAATTCCCAGAAGAGTCATGCAGTTGCAGAGTGCCGTTTGACGTACATCGTTGACGTGCTGATGCTTGCAGCCGACGAATGTATCACACTCGTCTATTTACCAAGTTGCCAGTAAGTCATAAATATAACTGTGGTTGTTTTCATATGCAAAACTATTTTACTTACGTATATACATTACATTTCATTCCTTTCGCTATAGGGTCATCTGCTAGGGGTGGTGGTGCAATATCCGTGTAAGTCAATGTATGCACTTCTGTCAACAATGGAACAAGTTCAACACAACGAGAGGCAGAGAGCTTGAAAGAAAGGCACAAATAGACAAAGAGAGAGGAAGATTATTGTTGTACTCAGTTGCACGAGGCAGAAACTGGTAAAAGCAATTTGAGGCTTTGTTTTGAATTGCTCATTAAACTGCAACACCAAGTGTAATAATAATTCAAGGAGGAGGACTTGAATGTTTACTGCTGTGTGCTTAGTTTTGTTAGTTATGTCCAAATGAAAAAAACAAATAAAATCATTAGATCGGTTGAGATTATTTTCAAGAAAGATTTTTGTATCGTATAGACTAAGACCAGTTGGGAAGAAGAACTGTAAATATGCCTGACAACGATGAAGATAATTTTTGTAAGAAAATGCGAAAAGCCACTAGAGAGATTCATGCTATCAGCGATGCACTGGTCAATGCCAAACTGGCTTTTGGTAAGTGTCCATCAATTATTCTTTCTATGTTAGTTAAAAAGAAAGTTTTATGATATAATTCATTTACTTTACAGGTTTTATGGATGATAAGGTGTGGGCAGATGGTCTTTTAGTTTTTTATGAAGTGTTTCGATATTTGGAGGGTGCTATGTTAAGATTAAAAAACACAAAAGTAGGACAATTACGTATTGAAGGTTTGGATCGAACAGAGGCATTTGAACGAGATTTAAAATTTTATCTAGGAAAAAACTGGATGAAAAATTATACACCAAGGTACTTTTTTTACATTTAAAATTTATATAATGTATAATTTAATTTTATTTACTTTTTTTGTAGAGATAGTGTTGCAAAATACTTAATGCGGCTAAGGGAAGTGGAAGATACAGATTCCTTACTTTTAATGGCTTACATTTACCATCTTTACATGGGTTTGTTAAGTGGTGGAATAATTTTACGAAAAAAAAGACAAATTGTGCAAAAAATGAGCCCCTTTAAAGATGCAATGGTGAATGAAGGTAATAATTTAACAGATTTCGGTGAATTCAACATCTATGAATTAAAACGGGAACTACGAAATACTATGAATAGGATAGCAGACACATTAGATGAAGATACCAAAAACAAACTCCTTGAAGAAAGTAAAACTGTTTATACATTAAATAATGAAATTATAAGGAGCGTCCATGGAGCTGGCACTGTGCTTGTAAAAAAAATTTTATATTTTTTTATAGCATTAGTATTGTTCATCATTGGCTTCCGCAATTTATTTCAGTAAATGATAAAACCTTTCTTAATATTCAAAAATGTATATATATTTTTTTAATTGCACAGACATGCAAATGATTACTATTTTATCAGTAACAACCAAAATAATTATAATATATTGTAGTCCATAAGCAGTTCTAGTCAATAAGTTATTATGAGAAGAAAATAAAAAAAATAATTTATTTCAAATAGACCTTACCACTAAATTACATTATGTAATATAAAACTACTTAAATTCTAAGAATTATAATAATCTATAAAAACAATCAGATGGCTAAAGTTTTTGCCAGAATGTTGAAAAGAAGAAAATAATAAAAATCAAGTGTAACTTGTACTATTTCTTCTATTTATTGTAATTAAATGTACACTTTTTAATACATACAATACAAGTACTAACAAGTATTGCATTGGGTAACTGAGGTACAAAAGATATTATTTCAGTCTGAATTGAATTTGAAACAAAAAATATTTTTATTGGCATATTGTACATATCTATAATTTTTTACTTATTAAAAGAGTCAAACTCTTTTATGTCTACAAATCATAACAAGTAACCAAAATAAACCTTCTTGAGAGAAAACTACAATTGATCTAAAGAAAATTAAAATGGTCTTCTATAATTATACAGATCAGATTGTTAATACTGTAGACGTATTTAACTGGATACTTGTTTTTTCCATTCATGCCTTCAAATTAATTAACTTCATTTTGTTTAATTAATAAAGTTCTATTAAAGAAATGATATTTGGCAGTGACAAACTTAACTTATAATGAAATGATCAATGAAATGAGATCACAGGATTGCTTCCACTTATTAAGAGCTTATTACACAAGAATCTCAAAGGCAATTAAGTATAGATTTTTTATCAAATTTAAAATTCATCCAAATTTGCGTTCTGAAGTCAAACGTTAAATCACTATTGCCAAATATTGTGCATTGCGAGGTGCCAGATTTTTCTAACGTTTTTCGTGCGACTTTTTCAGAATTAGCTTTAGTATTTATTTCTAGAAAATAATATAATAAATTAATCAATAACATCTTACCATCATATAAAGTCAAATTAATATTGCAAACTTACCCTTTTTATCTTTGCCACTTGTAAAGGTCTTATTAGTACCTTCAAGTCGTTTGGTTGTCTGATTTGTAAATTCTTTCGATACTACACTGGATTTAGTTTTTAAAGGACTTTCTGTTAATTGTTTAGCTAGAATGGCAGGGGATTGATCTCCATTTTGTTCTCCAAATAAATTTCGTTTAAATGGAGCTTTAGAAGACATATTTTTATTGTACTCATGAACTCTTGACCGATTTAATATTGGAGATGTGTTAGCTTGTCTTTGGCTTTTCAAATCTAAAATTTCATTCTGAAATATAATATTTTAAATTTATTTTCTTATTATTTAAAATCATTTAATAATAAATAGTGAATAAAGTTACTTTAGAGAGCAATTGTTGTTGTCTTTTGCTTTTGGAATTAGATTCTACATCTCCAACAGACTTGTGCCTATGCCTTTTAATTTGTGAGGCATTTTTACTATCCTTTTGTTGCTTCTCTTGGACCCACCTTTTCATTCGCCTATACAATTAAATTTTATTAATGAATATTGTAATTCAGTAAAAAATATTAGTTTAGATTTTTTTAAAATTAACTTACTTTACAAAAGGGACCACCATAAAAAATGCATTTGGTCCTACACCTATTTTAACTTTCGGTGTCATATCTTTTTTGTTATTAGGTAAATTTTCTATATCAAACCACTCCACATTTTTTATTTCCTTTCTTGTTTTTGGTTGAAATTTGGTATCCTTTTGTACGCCAGATATTATGTACAACCTAAGTAATTGATCATTTATTACCGATTCGATGTATTCATTTTTATCAATTAAATTGGAAATATCAAAGCCAGTTTCTTCTAAAACTTCACGAACTGCACAATGAGATGGATCTTCATCTTCATTAATTTTTCCCTTAGGAAAGCCCCAACTATTTTTTGCCCAATAGCTTTGGACAAGAAGAACCTTACTCAAATCCTCATTCAATACTATTGCACCAAATGTAGGCACATTTTGCTTATATTCGCGCCACTGTTCAATTATAGCATCCACACGAGACACATGTGGTTTTAAAAAACGAATATGTTTAAATATATGATTTGTAAATTCCTTCATACTACATGGCTTCAACTTTGGATTCTCCTCGGTGCAATAAAAATCTAGATAAAACCAGTGGGCTAATTCTATTTGAAAACATACTCGTATGTGATCTTTCCTTTCTTCTTCTGGTATGTTAATTATAAATCGACTGGAAAAATAAGATCTGTTAGATTTTAAGTACTTGATTATGCTCACAAATTATATAAAAAATCAATAAGATACGATTTAAGACAATAAAACGTGCGGAAAGAAGTATTTACTAAAAAAAACTAACCTGCTTAAGTCGTCGAGGATGTCAATAGGAATTGCATGTTCCGACATTTCTTATATTTAAGATTTTAAAAAATTGAGGCACATTAATTCTTTAAAGTAACTCGTACGACACAATTTGACACTTGCAATAAAACAATACTTAACTATATGTACTTAAACATAACAAAAACTTCAATGCACCGATTCTGTCTGTTGTGATGTGTAGTTACCAACATAGTGCTTACTGCGCATATTTTTGAGTCATCCGCCATCTTGTTTTATATTCCAATATGCAGTTGCCATAAACACACCAAATTCATAACATAATCGTTATATTTATATACTAGACTAAACGAACCAACTTCCATCAATGAGTTAAAGCAATTAAATAATTTTATTGTTACGATATAATTAGTTTAATTAGGATTTCGAAAAATTTTATTTACCATGTCGAATGAAGTTATTGGTATGTCAATTTGCAATTTTATCTACATCTGATATATATTGAATGAATGAAATTTAAAAAAGCTTTTTTATTTTTTAAATAGATCCTTTGAATACGACAAGTACTGAAAATGACAACAGTTTATTCGACAAAATCATAGGACACATTGAAGACATTCTTATGGGTAGATGCAAACAATATTTATATATAATATTCTCTTTTTATGTATATTCTAGTTCTTAGTGCTTGTCTTTATTTTTGTGTTTATATTTTAGATAGTGAATTTCAATCTCTGCAACAACACTTTTTAAATAAATATTGGCATGTTTTTGAGCCCATTGAAGAAAATAAACTATTGTATATGGAAATATTTAATGAATATGTAAGCATCAAGATGTTTTATTTGTATTTTTATTTGCATTCTTCTTTCTTTTAATTTATTATTATTTATTATAATTTTAGAATAAAGCTATTGAAGCTTATATAGATGGAAATTTAAAAAAATATTTGCCTGCTTTTTCTATGGAGGATTTTTTAAGTGAATTGCAGTTAGTATGAAAGATAACTTTTTTGTTAAAATTATGTATATAAATTGTACTGAAATATATCTTATTATTTTTATACATTAGCAAAAGGCGCAATGATCTGGATGGTGAAGTTTTTGAAGTTCTTCTTACATTCACAGATTTTTTGGCATTTAAAGAATTACTACTAGATTATAGAGCTGTAAGTATAATAATAATACAAATTATTACAATATTTGTTGCTATAAAATTTATCAATATCTTTTTTTGCTTAGATACAAGAAGGAAAAATTCAAGATTTAAGCAGTGGTATCATAGTAAAGCCCTTAAATTTGTAATATTTTGTTAATTTAATTGTTCAAAATAGTAATAGATTTCTCACTTTTTTAAAATAATTAATTTCTTTTCATACAAAGTATACATCAATAATTTCAATTTAAGATTGTATAACAAATTTATTTATTGATTATAAAAATATTGACCTTTGTAGTAAGAGGTTGTAAAGTAAAATGTTCAATGTTATTTATAAGTTAACTTAATTTCTTAGTTAATGCATGAGAATTTCCATTTGAACCAATCTGCTATTTGTTTCATTGGGCATACGATAAGGAAGTGTTCCAGCAAAGCTAGTCAAGGCTCGAGCTTGTTTTCTGAGGTCATCCAATTGTTGTTCTCTTGCAATTTCATCACCTGGTTCAGTAGATCTTAATTTTTGATATTGTTTGTACAAAATGGTCATGGTAGCTAACAGAACATCTGCTAAAGTACCAGCTACTTCTGGTGATACTCGACGTAAAGCAGTAACCCTTTCATCTACTTCTTTAACATGAAGTGGTAATAACTTAGAATCTGCTATTGTCTAAAATTAAAAAGGTAAAATATATTTATGATGATTTTCGGCCGAATGATTTTTTAGATTCTTAGAAAAAAAAATATTTTTACTCGAAGTGCATTTTGATGTTGGTTATTGTGAAACTGATCAAAGAAAACCATGAGATCTCTTAAAGTATAGAAAGCAGATACTGATTCTGCAGCTGCTTGAATAGGTAACCCTTGATATCTTTTAACAAAATAAAAAATATCGATTTTATAAATAAAATTTTAATAGAATCTTTCAAAACTATGAAAAAGATTATTATGTATATACTACCTAAGGCTTATTTCAGTTGACATAGTTTGTAGACGAGCTCTTAGAGAGTCTGAAGTACTTTTTTGACTAACAATTTGAGCTAGTAGTACGCACATCAAGCTCAAAACTTTTTCATGGTTTCCAGCCAAATCATACATAACAACAGCATCTTCCAATAATCCTTTTCTATACAAAGTTTCTGCACTTATATTTATAACATCATCTGTATTTATTTGGAATTGATCTAAAATACCAGGTAATCGTCTGTCCTTATCAATTTTTCCTACAAGCAAGGTTCGATTTGCTGGTGTAGATATAACTATCATTTCTGCTACTGATGCAGCAAACATATTTCTGTCGTAAGGGTCCTTCATACATCTAGTAAAAAATAGAATAAATTGAAACATTTAATATGAGTAATTTGAAAAAATATCTTTTTTTATCTATAACTTACCTCAATAAAAATAAATAGTTTAAGGTTTCTTTAGGATCAGATGATTCAAATCTCTTAATATACAGTAATATTAATCTAGCAAAATTGAGTCTTTTTGCTGGATGCTTATCAGCAGGATCTATACTAATCAATGGTGCTAAAGCACTTTGACTAACTGCTAATAAACTATGTTCATGCATGGCAGCAGCTATATGCACCGCATGAGCTAAGTGTCGAGCACCTGCTCCTCTTGCTAAAAATTCTATTGCAGCTTCAAATTGCCCAGTTAAAAATAACATAGAAAAGTATAAAAAGGGTTGCTCATGTGCCCTGTAATATGTTTCACCTAAAACATTTAAAAATGAATGCATGAGTAAAATTAATAATTTTATATAAGTATAAAATTATTATATAAGTAAATGATTATTTGAGAATATTACCATATATTTCAATAATGGTTGTTTGTAAATGATCCAAAGTTAATTTATTTTCTGGATCTGATTGTTCTCTTACTTGACATAATTTCAGCCATAAATAATCATCGGCAGCTGACATAACTTCTGTGTGAAGATCATCCTGGTTCACATGGTACAAGTGCACAGTATGCAGCTTTTTTGTATGGATCAGTAGCAGATCGAACATGCTTTTTATAATGAAGTTTTAATGTTGACTCAGATCGGGAGGTAGGGCGTTGGTGAGGATCTTCCATTGCTTCCTCAAGTGCACATCTAAATTCTTGGAAAGGTACTCCACATTGATTTAAGCACTGCAATGCAGCTTTAAAGTCGCCGGATCTCATACAATAATAAACCAAGGGCCAGAGAGGCTTATCTTCTACTAATACTTCTTCTAAATCTCTCATATTTTGAATTTTAATTCCTACAAAACTCTTAACTAATGGTAATGTTCCTGGAATTCCTCCCCGTTTAGCTTGTGCCAAATTTTCATTCACTGCAGAGTTCATAAATTCTTTGTACCTATTTTCCAGATATTTTCTTGCTTGTGTTACAATTTTTTGTTCAACAATGGTGTTACTTCTTGATTTGATTTGATCACTAGCTGGTGTGGGAGGTATGTTAACCATACATTTAACCATGTGCCACATGTCCAAAACTTTTTTATCGTTAAACGTTTCTGCTGCTTTCAAAAAGCTAGCAAATAAACTGGGTCTACTAGCTCCTTTCAGAACATGTTCATTGTAACTTTGTAGTTCTTTGGCATAAGCTGCTTCAGTATTCGATAAGCTACTTATCATTGAACCAGCTACTTTAGTTCTTTGTGGTGTACCCCGAAGATCTACTAATTCTCCTGAAGGAGCAGTCATTGCATTCATAATTTCAAATCTCATTTGTTTCCATTCTCCCAGAGAATGTTCTAATTGTTGAACTCTATTCAATTCAAAAGTCTAAAAAAATATTACTACATTAGGTACAAAAACATAAATTAAAGTTTTATAAAATTTTATACAAAAATTAAAAAGACATCTATTGAATTACTAAGTTCATTTACTATTCACAGTACTTACATCCCTGTGAACTTGTTCTATAATAGAAAGTATAGCATTCTCTTTTTCATTTCTCAAATAACTGACAATATCTGTATCAGCAATTGGATCGAGGGGCTCAAAAGTTCTTCTAGTACTAAGAGAATTCAATTTCTGAGCAATCTGCATTAAATCTATCCCTCTGGAGCCTAAGAGGAGATGTCTGTAATAAAATTAAAAAAATAGATTCATACCAATAGTAAGTACTAATACATATAAAAATAAGAATAATAATGTTAAATAAACTTACGCTTGAACTTGATTATCTTGGGTGCCAGTTTGAGTCATTTGAGACCATATTTCATTGGAGCCTTCCAATATTTGTCGAAGGTTTCTTTCCACCTGAGGAAGTTCTCCATTTCCTTCGACATCAGCTGCCATTTGTTCTGCTCTTCTGAGCAATTCATTAAGATCGGAGTCACCCATTGCGCCGAATAAATGTTGTACTTTACTTTATAAAAATTATTTTTATTAACGCACTATAATAAGTACGAAAAAGATGTCGAAGAAAACACTCCGAGGATTATTCACATGACAGGGGAAAGCGTGCACCTAACCTACATTTGTGAAACATGCCGGTTTACGCGCGTGATATTGTCAATTTATGCATCTATATATATATATATATATATATACGTTTACGACAGTTTACGATAATGAACAAGAAAAAAGGAACGTCGAAATGGAGTATCGATTTGAATCAAGAGGCGCGGTAGCGCCTCATAAGGCAAGTCTGAGTTTTCGAACGATGATTAATAACTATAATATACAAAAGCACTGAAGTTGAATCTTGAATGGGTCTTATAGAACTCTATAAAAGTCGCATAAAACCTGATAAATAATTTATCGGATTTTATTTATTTATTTATTTATTTATTAATTCCAACGGGACAAGCCCAATTTACAATAATAAAGTAATGTAACATAGGTATTATAATTAATGTTCTAATAATACAAAAAAATAAAAAAAAAACAACTTATTAGCTATATTGTAGCATAATCTTCTTAGAATGAGTTTTAACAAAATAGACAGAGGAATGATATAGGTCAAACCAATCAGCGTTTGCATTACCTATTAGGCTAAGTCTATATGAGATTTTGTAAAATTTGCAAATTTTTATAGTACTTTACAAGATAGTTTCCACGGGTCTTATCTTTTTTCTTATCGAGTTTTTCGCTAGCTTTTCGAGAGTTTATCGAACCGAAAATGCACAGGAACATGAAATCCTTGTCGAACATCGACGTCTTTTACTCAGCCCTATACATCTTAGCTATCACTCTATCACAAAACAAAACAAAAATTTTAATTATTTATACACATGCAGTTTTAAATCTTAGTTTAATTTATTTTAATAATTTTGATGTTAATTGTTTTATACATTATGTATATGTTAAAATAATGTTAATGTTAAAATAAAATACATATATGAAAGTTCTTAAAAATATACTTATTAAATTAATGTTCCGTATAAATGTCACTGCATTAATATATAAACTTCGCGCGTTCCACTTCAATTAATTCTCGCGGCGAGTAGCTGTTAATTATCGCGTTGTGAATTTACACCACTACGTACCGCTACCGTAGCAACCGCAAAGCCGCAGATTGTTTTCCCTTTTCCAATAAGTACCAGTCTCCAGTTTCTACTTTTTTTATGCCCCATGTTCATATGGTACTTTATTCGTGTTGCGTGCCACACGCGACGAGGATCTTCCAGCATCCGTGACCGTGAGCGAGTATATCTGTATTTATACTGACACACACAGTACACAGATGTAGGAGTTTAGGAATAAAATTATATCTTCACTGTATGGTGGGGGTACTATACTATACATATAAACTTTTCGATCTCTCATACTTTTTACCGCTGCAGTCTACTGCTGTTTTATCAAAACAGCTGATGATTTGTTACAGTGAATTCAATCGTACATTGATATCACCATTCGGACAGTGATTAGATATGTTTTTATAGCGGCATACCTATGCAGCTTTTATCCATCAATCTTTTTCTTTTTAAAGACTGTTTAAATAGCGTAAAAAATGTCTAAGATATTAAAAATAAAGAATGTTTATAACGATAAGGTTCATCTGCAAAGCAAAAGGCTTTCTTCGTATAAACAAAAGGTAGGAAGTGTTGTTATTATCAGTCATTTCTATGTATGCATATTGTTTCCTTCAATTCGAATGTTGTGTTTTAGATTTTTATGATATTTGGATCAACAGATTTGAATGTTGCCGTTTAGTTTAGTCTCATATTTTATCAACATGGTACTGGGATTTTAATATCAAAATGGAAGAAGAGTGGTGTAACTTAAGTCATTTAAATCTCCAGGACAATGCAACCTTAGGTCATTATGTTGTAGTAAAGGAAACTATATTAACACGTATGAAAGGGAAGTGCAATAAGAATATTGGACAAGTTTTTCCAGGAATGCTTGTGAAAGCTGTTGGAAACGAAAGTAACGAGGCTCTTAGAGTACAATTATTTACCAACACTGAACCTGAAATTTGGTACAAAACAGAATGGAAATGTCATCCGATAGATCTTGTTGCTGTCTCTCCATTAATATGGCAAATGTTATTTGCTATTTCGAGTTTGCAAGAGAGAGCAAGATTGGCGTCAAATAAACAGCTTTGCAAAAATGTTAATGAAATAAAACCAGACGCCAAAGTTTGGTATTGTCCAGACTCTAATGAACCAGTGACATATGAAGCATGCGTTAAATTTATTGGCCCAGTTCCAGAAATTGGTGATGGATATTATTTTGGCTTGGATATATTGGTAAATTGAAGTATTATTTTTTTTTTTTCTATTATTATCATTATCAAATGAATTCTTTAACAGGACAATCCAAACATCTGTGAGTATAAGAGTTTAGTCAAGAAATATTTCAAACCATTAAAATCACATGGAACTTTTGCGACTCTTAGTAACATCAACCCAAGAAAACCAGATCCTTTAGAGGCTATTAAAAATTTTGAACAAAGTACTTATACCTAACTTTTTCAATTAGATAAATTTATGTATACAGACATAATAACTATTGAACTTTTTTTAGATTTTTTATCCAACAATATATTACAATCAAACACAACAGATAATTTTTTCAAATCTAAGAGTAAAGAGAACAATGATACTTATCAATCATCGAACGTGTCTTTAAAAGATAAAAATTCTTTAATTGTAGACACTGACAATAACAATCAAGCAATTAGATCTCTGGAACCTATATTAAATATTTCGAATTATCAGTTAAAAAGTGTCCCTACTAAAGAGGAGGAAAACGATAAGAAAAATTTATACAAGAACCTAAAAAGTTTCGACCCTTTGAAATCTGGTAATAATATTAATTTATTTTTATTCATTATTTTTTAAAATAAAACAAAAACTAAGATTTGGTATATAGCTTATAAGGTACAGATGGGATAATAATAACTCAGGGGAGGGAGGTTTAAAATTAGACACTAACTTGGGTGCTTTTAGAGCAGTTAAATAGTTAGTTTTGCCTGTAAACATACAAAACTTGATTGTTCTGAAAATGTTGTCTGATACAACTACATCTTTACAGAATATTCCAATTGCTGTATTAGAGCATGATTGGAATAGTGATATAGATCTAAATGC